>CM063504.1:114473156-114490118 GCA_032207245.1 Pardosa pseudoannulata | reverse complement strand
TTATTTTGTTTTCTAAAGTGCTTTCAATTCACGAACCCATAATTCAGCAAAAAAGAACCCGTAGCATTTGATGAGACTAGGATAAATATTTATTTATTCATTGAATATTTATGATGTAAATATTTATGTATCGTTTTTATCCATCTTGCAAGCGAATAATTTACATAATATGAGGTATTATTGGGCCCTTGAATAAAATGCTATCCTAAAGAATAGAACAGTTTACGAAACAAATTTTATGTTTTTGAAATACTTAGGAGTAAGATAAATATTATGAAAATATTTATTATGCCTACCCCATAGTATTCTAATTTTTCATTAAAATAATTATGAAATACCTTATTCAAAGTTTTTTATTTCTTAAGAAAGATGTGAAAGAAATGTGTAAAGACTAATAAAAACATACGACCTTAAAAAATGTTAATTAAAACCATCACTCAGAAAAAAATATTTTCAAGCATTTTGTCTTTATATGTGATATTAATTAATAAAACTCTATAACTTCAATAACATAAAAAGACATTATATAGTTATACGGATATTAATATAATAGAAGGTAGGATCAATATTAAATACGTCTAGTTAAATTTTGCTTGAGAAAATGTTTATTAAAATTTTTACTTTTGAATAAAACCTTTCAATCTAAATTTTAAATTCTTATATTTCATATATTTTATTAAATATTAAAATATAAATGAAAAATATATATTTCATTACTTACTCTAAAATAAATCTGTATGATATCCTATAGTACTACCGTTGTAACATTTGTTGCAATTCCTTTGCAGTTTTTATCACTTTAAATCTAATAATGATTCAAATTCAAGTTAAAAAATCGATTAATCTGAACTAAAATCGTTTAAATAGTTAAATATTGTACTCTTCCTTTTAAGATCTTTGCATTTTACGACCACTCGGATTTACTCTTTTGTATGCTTAAATTCCAGGAATCCTTGAAATCCTGGATCTGATATTGTAATAAACACATTCATTTATTGAGAACATGTTTATAATATATGCAATGCCTTTAAATTAACTCATAAAAGACATATTTTATAATTTAAACGAAATAGTTAAGTATTATTTTTTATTGCTATAAAATGTTGCTCCATGTCTGGTATATTTTTCAAGCATTTTGTCTTTATATGTTATATTAATTAATAAAACTCCATAATATCAATAACATAAAAAAACATTATATAGTTATACGGATATTAATATAATAGAAGGATATGATCAATATTAAATACTTAATAAATTTAATTAATGATAAAGTTTGCTTGAGAAAAAATTTATTAAAATTTTTACTTTTTAATAAAACCTCTCAATGTAAATTCTAACATCTTATATTTCATATATTTTTTAAATATTAAAATATAAATGAAAAATATGTATTTCATCATTTACTCTAAAATAACTCAATATGATATCCTATATGTACTACCGTTTTAACATTTGTTGCAATACATTTGCAATTTTTATCACTTTAAATCAAATAATGATTCAACTTCAAGTTAAAAAATCAATTACTCTGAACTAAAATCGTTTAAACAGTTAAATACGGTACTCTTTTCACGACCTTTGTATTTTAAGAGCACTTGGATTTACGCGTTTATATGTTTCAATTCCTGGAATTCTCGAAATTCTGCAACTAACACTGCAATAAAACATTCATATATTGAGAACATGTGTATAGCATATACAATGCCTTTAAAGTAACTCAGAAAAGATATATCTTATAATTTAAATGGAATAGTTAACTATTATTTCTCATTGATATAAAATGTTTCTCTATGTCTGTTATAGTGTAATTTGGCAGGACTAGGTAATTGTCTAAGCCAGTTTAGAAGGCCTTGCATGCATGGCACACTAGTCTTCAAGGGATCATTAACCTTCGTGTTAATTCATGGATAATTATATGCAAAGCATGTGAGAAGACAGATAAAAATGCTTTGTGAACAGTATGGAATCCGTTGACAATCTTGAACAATCTGATGTAAATGGATAATCATGGTCTTTGTCAATGCACTTAATTTAGATGCTAATGAGAGACACGTGGCAGAATTACTGTATTTTGACATTGGATTATAACATAAACTTCTAGATAATTTGAAGAGTTAAAAACCAATGAAATTCTATAGAAGCTTTATATATATATATATATATATATATATATATATATATATATATATATATATATATATATATATATATATATATATATATATATATATATATATATATATATATATATATATATATATATATATATATATATATATATATATATATATATATATTATATATATTATATATATATATATATATATATATATATATATATATATACATACACATATATATATACATATACATATATATATATATATATATATATATATATATATATATATATATATATATATATATATATATATATATATATATATAATATATATATATATATATATATATATATATATATATATATATATATATATATATATATATATATATATATACATACATATACATACATACATATATATATGTATATATATATATATATACATATATATATATATATATGCATGTATATATATATATATATGTACATACATACATATATATATGTATATATATATATATATATATATATATATATATATATATATATATATATATATATATACATATACATACATACATATATATATGTATATATATATGTATATATAGTATATATATATGTATATATATATATATATATATATATATATATATATATATATATATATATATATATATATATATATATATATATATATATATATATATATATATATATATATATATATATATATATATATATTTGTATTTTTTATAGAACTAGAAATAAATTCAAGACAGTGCAAATATTTTAATAAATTTTGAGTAGATGCCCTATGGAGGACCTTTAAAAAATTGTAACTTACCTAATATTGAAGTTATCAAATATAAACATCAAGTAATTTTGAGTTACATTTTAAGGCAAATTTATATATTCGTTTTTAATGCTAAATATATTTTTAATACATTTTTATTGTTAAATGTATCTCATTAGATCTAGTGAAGAAGCAGAATAGTAGACCATATCGTTTTTAACCAACCAATCGTGGTTACATAATTTCTATACCAACAATGAAAAGCGAAATAGAAGCATACGGTCAACTACTCGAATAAAATAACGAAATTTGTTTAACTGAGATATACAGCGTCAGATAAATTTACGTACTTATATCAACAACATATATCGTGATTTGATGTAATACTAACTTTCATTATCTGAAAGATTTTGCTAGGATTAAAAGTGTATACATCTTAATCTTTTCCGATTCTGCATAATTTTAATACCTGGTGCCGAATTCAAAAGGGGGATCTCTCTAGAAATTGGATAATTATTTGCAGCTAATGAGGCTTGATATGCGATTTCTGCGAACCAATTATATACCCGACACACTGCGTTTTCAAGCTACGAAACTCTTCTCGAAATTTCATTCATTTGAGGAGTTCATTAGAAATTTAAAATCTTTAAGAAATATCTGAAGGAATTCGAAAATATACCATCCTCGCTTTAACGGTGAAAATTGGTAAAACTTGGCTCTCGACTTAATCCCGCAGAAAATAGGTAAAATTATCCCCACGAGGTGATTAAGAGGACAAGGAATTTGTTTAGGCCTGCAGAAATCTTTTATTGTGCCAAACCGCACCGCTCTGGGATTTCGCTAAATCTAAGATTTCTAATTAAAAGACTTTCGGCCCGGGAAGCAGCAGTAGGTGTTGCAGAGTGATGAGTTTTCGAGTTTTCTTGGCGGCTTTTGATCTATTATTCGAAATAGAAAATGACCATAAATTATTAGAAAACTTATACAGGTAAAGTAAATTATATCACTTTAAAATATTTTTGAAATCGTTACTGCTAGGTTTATGTACATAAAATGCAATTATTGAACGAAAATGAATACATGTTTACAAAATGCAAACATATTATATTCAGAGGAATATTATATTACTTCAAATTATTTTTGAATAATATTATACTACGTTTAGGCAAACTGTATGCAATTAGTGATCTACAACGGTATAATGTATCTATATATCCATGCGTATTAATAAGATGAAGAATAAATTATTTTGAAATTTTCCTGGAATACTTTTATGAATACTATATGCAACTATTCATTGAGAATGCGTATATGGATACACACACACACACACACATATATATAAATATATATATATATATATATATATATATATATATATATATATATATATATATATATATATATATATATATATATATATATATATATATATAATATATATATATATATATATATATATATATATATATATATATATATATATATATATAATATATATATATATATATATATATATATATATATATATATATATATATATATATATATATATATATATATATATATATATATATATATATATATATTATATATATATATATATATATATATATATATAATATATATATATATATATATATATATATATATATATATATATATATATATATATATATATATATATATATGTACACTTAAAATATTTCTTGCAGATTCTCAGTTTCCCATTGTTTTATTCTTATTTTTTAAAATCTATATTCCTGACGTTTAATATTTTTTCTAAAGAAGTGTTTGTTACTTCAATTCCTTGATTCCATTTCAGAAATAAATTATACGATATGATCATAAATCACCATATTGTTCTCAACCCAGTCGTGATTACATAATTTCTATATCTACAATAAAAATTGAATTAGAAACATATGCCCAACCATTCGATTAAAATAACATAATATGTTCAATCGAGATATACATCTTCAAATAAATTTACGTTGATATATCAACAACATATACCGTGATTCGATGTAATACTAACTTTCTTAATCTGAAAGGTTTTGCTAGGATTAAAAGTTTATACATCTTAATCTTTTCCGATTCTGCATAATTTTAATACCTGGTGCCGAATTCAAAAGAGAGATCTCTCTAGAAATTTGATAATTATTTGCCACTAATGAGGCTTGATATGCGATTTCTGCAGACCAATTATGTACCCGACACACTGCGTTTTCAAGCTACGAAACTCTTCTCGAAATTTCATTCATTTGAGGAGTTCATTAGAAATTTAAAATCTTTAAGAAATATCTGAAGGAATTCGAAAATATACCATCGTCGCTTTAACGGTGAAAATTGGTAAAACTTGGCTCTCGACTTAATCCCGCAGAAAATGGGTAAAATTATCCTCATGAGGTGATTAAGGGGACAAGGAATTTGTTTAGGCCTGCAGAAATCTTTTATTGTGCCAAACCGCACCGGTCTGGGATTTCGCTAAATCTAAGATTTCTAATTAAAAGACTTTCGGCCCGGGAATCAGCAGTAGGTGTTGAAAATTGATGAGTTTTCGAGTTTTCTTGGCGGCTTTGATCTATTATTCGAAATAGAAAATGACCATAAATTATTAGAAAACTCATCCAGTTAAAGTAAATTAGATCATTTTAAAATATTTTTGAAATCATTATTGCTAGGTTTATGTACATAGCATGCAATTTCCGATGGGAAATGAATACAAAATCCAAACATATTATATTAGGATTAAAATTAAATTACTTGAAATTATTTTGGAATAGTACGGTACTAGGCTTAGGCATACTGTATGCAATTAGTGATCTACAAATATAAAATGTATCTATACATACATGCATATTAATAAAATGAAGTCTAAATTATTTTGAAATTTACTTTTAATAGTATGTTTCTAAGTTTATGAATACTATAACAAATTATAACATCAGAAAATAAAAAGGTTGAGGTTAAAATACTGACTTTAATTTCTAAGAGAGAGCAAAACGAATATCCAGTAAGATCTAATTAAACACACTTTAATAAAATATTTGTTTCTCTACAGAACTATAGGAAAAACTATATCTCCGTGAGTAATATCTTTAACTTGTTTTCTTTAATATCCTTCAAGTATTTTAAAAACAAATTATAACATCAGCAAACGAAAAGTTGAGGCGAAAATACTTCCTTTAATTTGTACAAGAGAGTAAAACGAATATCCAGCAAGACCTATTTAAACACACTTTTATAAAATATGTTTCCTTCTAAAGAACTATAGGAGAAAAATTATATAACACTGACTAATAATTTTAAGTTATTTTCTGAAATAGTTTTGAAGTATTTTAGAAACAAATTATAACATCATCAAACGAAAAGTTGAGGCGAAAATACTTAGGGGAGAGTGGGGCACCTTGGGACATAGCCCACCTTGGGACACCTTTATTTTCAGGCTTTAATTTGCAACCAGGAATTAGTTCTCATGTGTATTGATAGATAGCCTTCCTCTTCACTTCTCAAAGAATTTTGATGAAGATAGTGCTCATAGGTAAGGAACAATTTCATTTTTTTTTTTTGTTTTGAATAACCCAAAATTACATCAATGTGCATTTTAAAAAGTAATTTTTTTTTAAATTAAAATATATAAAAAAAGTGTTTTGTTATGAAAAAAAATTCATTTATTATTATTTCTATGCTAATAAATAAATTGTATTGTTAAGACTAACTGTATAATAGTTACCAAAAGATACTATGTAAAATGGGGCAGGTTGGGACACACGTAGATGGTACACCTTGGGACATTTAAAAAATTTTAAACAAATATCAATTCAAGTAAAATAATTAATATTTTGGTGCCTAATTTTCAATTGATTTAACATGTCAAAATATGAATTTATTAATCTTTTTTTTCAGAAAAAAATGGTGAGAACAAGAAAAACAAACAGAAAGTATTCTGCTGTAAATGCTAATATGCTTGAATCAGCTGCAAATATAAGATTTGTTAAAAAATGTATTAAATTGAACAATTTTTCAGCTATTTCCCCTTTATAACAGTTATTAAAAATAATTTAAGCAGTATTTTGTATTTGTTGTTTAGTGTCCCAACCTACCCCATACATTGGGGCAGGTTGGGACATTGGAAAAGTATTTTATTTCTTTTATTACTCTTTAACTAAATGAGATATTAAGTAGATTTAATGTTTATAAAAGGCAGATATGATGATAATATATGCATGCATACTTATTTTTTTCAATTAGCTTTAAAAAAATCCATAAAAATGTTTAACTGAGAAGTGTCTCAAGGTGCCTCGGTCTCCCCTACTTTAATTTGTACAAGAGAGTAAAATGAATATCCAGTAAGATCTAATCAAACAAACTTTTATAAAATATTTATTTTACTGAAGAACTATAGGAAAAAAGTATTTCTCGGTGAGTAATAATTTTAAGTTATTTTCTAAAATATTCTTCGAGTATTTTAGAAGCAAATTATAACATTAGCAAGCGAAAAGTTGTGGCGAAAATACTTGCTTTAATTTGTAGAAGAGAGTAAAATGAATATTCAGTACGATCTAATTAAACACTCTTTAATAAAACATTTGTTCTGCTAAAGAACTATAGGAGAAAAACTATATAATACTGAGTAATAATTTTGAGTTATTTTCTGAAACAGTCTTAAAGTATTTTAAAAAGAAATTATAACATCATAAAATGAAAAGTTGCGCAAAAATACTTACTTTAATTTGTACAAGAGAGTAAAACAAATATCCAGTAAGATCTAATTAAACACACTTTAATAAAGTATTTGTTTTACTAAAGAACTATATTAAAAAATTATTTAACATTGAGTAATAATTTTGAGCTATTTTCTGAAATAGTCTTCAAGTATTTTAGAAAGAAATTATGACATAAGCAAACAAAAAGTGGCAGGATCAGTAATTTTGGCTAATAAACGTCGTTTGAAAATTGACGATAAATATTTAAGACTCATTATTGCCATCTATATGGTAATGAGAAAATTGTCATATTTCTCAGTCGGAGCACCTGCTAGGAATCTTTTCTTTTTAATTCTTTTGTCATTTGCGATTCTTTCCTAATTTATTAAAAGCCGTTAGACTCAAATAACTTCAAGAAACCGAAATTATTAAGAACCTTCTGTCTAATAAAGGACTAATTTATTTAACTCAAAAAATAACCATTTTTTGAATTGGATCCAGTAACAGAACTGTAATTGGAAAATAATTGAACTTTGATTGAATTTAACTTTGTAATTTATTCATCAAACGCAAACTAATGATTTTTTAAATTTAATTATCTTTCAGTCTGTTAGAATAAATTGATCTAACTACGATTAAAATCTTTCTTAAAGCCATATTTTCCAATTTTTTTTTTGTTCATTTTCTACAGAGAGGATTCAATATATTTTGTGTAAATTTAATTTTAATTGGAGATTGTGCATCAAATAACAAAAACAATGTTGCGTTTAGATATAGACAAAAAAGATATAAATTACCATCATCAAAAACTTTATATTAGAATGATATATTTTTAAATTTGGGGGGTTCTGATAGCGTTTAAATGTGATCAGAATAAACTGATGAAAAAAACAACATTTTAATTTATTAAATATTAATATCATCACCGAAAGAAATTATTTCAGGAAATAATAGTAATATTCATTTGTTTACGGCTCATTAAAGTATAAGACTAATTATTTGTTCTGTATAATGAAAAACAGCAATTGTGTATAGGTTTAGAAAATATCTTATGTTTGAAAGCAAAAATAAATACGGTTATATGTATATATATATATATATATATATATATATATATATATATATATATATATATATATATATATATATATATATATATATATATATATATATATATATATTATATATATATATATTTATATATATATATATATATATATATATATATATATTTATATATATATATATATATATATATATATATATATATATATATATATATATATATATATATATTATATATATATATATATTATATATATATATATATATATATATATATATATATATATATATATATATATATATATATATATATATATATATATATATATATATATATATATATATATATATATATATATATATATATATATATATATATATATATATATATATATATATATATATATATATATAGAATGTGATTTTAAATAACACACGCAGAACAGAAAATTTAGTGGCAAATCCAGTAGCATGTAGAGAATCAATGAACTCCACTGCACCCTTTGATATACCTCAAGCTTACAATATAATTATTGATACAATCATTGTACATTTGCTGTTTTCTTTCATTTATATCAATTATCTTTATTAAAACGTTGAATATCTAAATTTTATGCATAAAAAAGTTTAAAATTTAAGATGTCTCAATTTATAGCAGTTTAGTTATGAAGAAAGATATACATAATATATATATATATATATATATATATATATATATATATATATATATATATATATATATATATATATATATATATATATGTAATAATGGCAAATAATGTTACACATTCACTTAAGCCAATTTTTTTAAATTAATCAGGCTTAATGGAAAATAAGAAGCTGAAGGGTTAAACAGCAAATGACAGTCTTGTCACCATGAAAGGAACAACGAGTCCGTAGTAACTTTATTAAGTCCTTAAAAAAAACATATGGTTTTCTTTCAAAAGGAGACAGAGTGATACAAGAAAACACTGTTTGAGCCCCAGAGCGAGAGACGCGGAGGACATTTTTAGTAGAGAGCAACTTAGCAGCTTAGTCAGTGAATTTGATAGTCAGAAAGAATCTTAGGTCATTGGAAAAAGGGCAGCCAATATTCGGGGACAGTTGCAAAATTTGCATTTTTTTTCATATTCTGCATGGTGAAATGAAATCAATGAATTCAAGTCACGAACACTTCTTTATATAAGATACTAGACGGCTAGGAAAATAGATTTTAAAGAATAATAAAAAAAGAATGGGAAAATATATTTTAAGTGTAATAATTATTAATAATATATGTATATATATATATATATAATATATATATATATATATATATATATATACATATATATTTTACATATATATTTTGTACTTATATATTTTAAGTGTAATAATTAATAATAATCTAATATATATATATATATATATATATATATATATATATATATATAAATATATATATATATAATATATATATATACTATATATATATATACATATATTCATATATATACATATACATATATATACATATAATATATATATACATATTTATGTATATATATGCATATATATATACATATATATATACATATTTATGTATATATATATGTATATATATATATATATATATATATATATTATATATATATATATATATATATATATATATATATATATATATATATATATATACATATATTCATATATATAACATATACATATATATACATATATATATATATATATATATATATATATATATATATATATATATACTATATATATATATATATATTATATATATATATATATATATATTATATACATATTTATGTATATATATGTAAATATATAACTATATATATATATATATATATACACATATATTCATATATATACATATACATATATATACATATGTATATATATATACATATTTATGTATATATATATATATATATATATATATATATATATATATTATATATATATATAAATATATATATATATATATATATATATATATATATATATATATATATATATATATATATATATATATATATATATTGCGTGTGTGTGTGTTTTGTTTTTGAACCTTGCTGATATCATTACTGTAATAATGTTTTAATAATTTTCTTTATTAAAAGTGTATTAATAATTTTTTAATTAAAATATATTAATAATTTAAAATGTACTAATATTAACATAATATTCTACCGGAGTAATTTTTCTGTTTGGCATTTCAGTTTAAATATATCTTATTGACCTATTTAACATTTTAGTGTTATTTCTTTATGAAAATTTTATTTACTAATTTAATATTTTATTATGTGATTTACATATATATGACGTATCGAAAGTTTTACCTGGATATTAGAGGACAAAATAGGTAAAGAAATATAAAGTTTTATATTATAAAAAATGTCGTCGAGATGTTTCAGCTATTTTTTTTATCAATATCAATATTGCCTTTTTTTCAGATATACTGTGTAAAATTATTATTATATAAGTTAAAAAAATATCAAAACTGCTACAATTTCAATGGTTTCTTTGTGTGTTTGCAATATTGGATTATAACAGATATTATTACTGAAATAAAACACATTTTATTTATTTTTAATCATGCATGAAAGTTTGTAATATAAAAAATCTATGACTAGGATTAAATTGTTGCAACCCATCTTCATGAATTTATCAAGTATTTAACAAGTCGAAGACTGAATGTGAGTTTTCTTTCTTTATTAAAAGTATATTAATAATTTTCTTTATTAAAAATGTATTAATAATTGTCTTTATTAAAAGTGCATTAATAATTTTTTTATTAAAATATATTAATATTTTAAAATATATTAATATTAACATAATATTCTACCGGATTAAAATTTCAGTTTGGCTTAATATTATCAAACAAACATATGAATCCCAAACATGATTCAAAATGTGTTTATTCATTTATATACCATTCTTAGAAACGATAAATATACTTTACATTTATAAATAATTATTTTCCATTACTGTCGAACAACAGTGCAATCAAATTGATCTTAAAAATTAAACAAGAATGAGTTATTATTAAATTTTATGAAGCTTCTTAAATACAATTTATTTTTTAATTAAGTATAAGATATTCGAGCCTTTTTTAATAATAACTGTCTTTTTCCCTGAAGAGAAAATTCAGACATAAATAAAATTAAAAGAAAAAATTTCGGGGATAAATTCTTATATCTCGGAATAAATGCTTGTTTGAAAATGAAAATTGAAAAGCGATATTAAGTTTCAAAATAACTAATTTCACACAGCATCTCAAAATATATACCCTATAATTTATAAGTAATTTACTTCAAAGAATACAGTTCAATAACGTTACAGTTTATAAATTTACATTTTATTTGTTTTTAGAAAATTTACGATAAATTCAATAAAAGAAAACACGTTCTTCAGAAAATTATCTTCAAAACATTAGACGTTTTCAAAAATGATTTGATTATTTTCAATATTTTAAAGATGTATCAGAATAAATTTTAATTAATGGGTAATTCTAAAAGAATCTCACGCAACTTTGGAAACATTCGAAATTGTTTTATTTCCAACAAATTTCATAAAAAAAATTAATATAGAGAACAATAAACTGTTAGTCGCATTTTCATTTACAGAGAAAAAATAGAATAAAATAAATTCCTGTTACTTGCTGGAAAAGTGTACTTAGAAAAATTAGGTAATTCTATTCCCTCTGATTATAGAATTAATTGCAATAAGTAATTGCAAAATTAAAACCTCAATAAAAAAACATATATATATATATATATATATATATATATATCAGTTGCGTGAGGTCCGTATGTGCAGGGTGTGCACTGCACATCCTGGCAAAATTAAGAGGGACAATAATTTTCTGCACCTATGTCTATCTTTATATGGTATATAATAAATATTATATTTAATATATTCAAATATTATGTTGATTTATTTGCTTGTATTCCCGAAGTGCATGCGGTACTAGGTGCTGCACCACGTAGAGCGTAAACGAACATAGGAAGTTCTGATGTTTACGCACTATGCACTAAATTGAAAATCACGCTTTATATGTATGGGCTACTAGAGAAGAACAGCATACTATGGCACTGAGGCAAGTGCAGCTATTTTTCCTGCACTTGGCATTAAGAACCATCCGATAGTACGGCTTATTAAGCGTTGTATTAGAGCGGGGACTGAAGTGCTTTTGGTTTTTTAACAGATTAACCGGCCAGTCGACTTTGCAGAGGCTTAATGTTTAAATTTATATATTGTAAGATTTTGTTGTCACTTAAATATAAAAGAAGTATTTCTTCAATATAAATGGAAAAGTTTTAGTGTGGTAAATTAATTTCAGTGATGTATTATATTTATTGAAATAATCAGCTGAAAAACAATGTTGTTTTGTTTTAAAAAAATGAATTTTAACAGAACAGTACAAATTGTACCATTCATTGTGTGTTACAGACAACATATAAATTGTATCTGTAACACCATATCCCTGGTTTTGTTTTTAAACATTGTCAAGATGTTTTTCGCAGAATATATGATTTTCAAATGTTAAAAACATTTAATAAATATAATTTAATACGCTGAACGAACAATAAACAGTTCTCTGTATTGTGCCAGCGTGCAGTGAAATCCTCTGCAAGCGGAATAGACTTTCGGTTTGTCGGCACCAATGAGCATCCAGATGAGGCATGTGGCGGGCGCCATATGGTGCTACGTTTGCTGAACATAAATGTTTTTCGTGGAAGCCCGAAACGTTGCTATTTCGACGCCATACAACATAGAACACCATACAACAAAAGACATGATTTGTGCTTACGTGATATTAGAATCCTCCTAAGTTTAGCTGTTTTTATAGTTATAACTCGACTACTCGTAGGTAAATATTTTATTTATTATATTCTTTAAATTTATATTCATAATAAATAACCTGTTTCAGAATGGAGAACTCAGATATTTTAATAATTAAATATTTATTGGAAAATCCATGTTCTCTGCACACCCTGCATGAAAACCTACCTCACGCCACTGATATATATATATATATATATATATATATATATATATATATATATATATATATATATATATATATATATATATATATATATATATATATATATATATATATATATATATATATATATATATATATATATATATATATATATATATATATATATATATATATATATATATATATATATATATATATATATATATATATATTATATATATATAATATATATATATATATATATATATAATATATAATATATATTAACTAAACATATTTATATATATATATATATATATATAATAAAATAAATATATATAAATATGCTTATATATTTTTTAATAATTATATTATATACTGGAAAACTTTATATATTTCTGATATAAAAATTAATGTTTCTAATATACATTTTTAACAAATTTGTAATTTGTAGAAAATTTCGAAGAAATGTTTTTAAAACAACCACAACTCATTATATTTCAACCGACTGATAAATTATTATTTTTAAAATTTTCCACAGACTACAATTTTAATAGCATCTTAAAAGGAATGCTACGTTACAAAAAACTGATAGTGTTGTGAAACGAAGCCCATGAAATCACGAGGCAAATGGCGAGTAATCCAAACCATAGGACGGACACATTGAGAAAATAATCCCACGCCCTAAAAATCTCAATCACAAGTTAGGGATGCGATCGGAAAATTGGATGAGATCGAGCGTGGACAGATAACGCTAAATCTCCCCTTGACTTGAAAGTAATTGCGATTCCTGGAGGTTAACGGGATGTCCGCAGAAATTACGATCCTTCGTTACTTTCCTACCCCTTCGGACCGAAATTGAAACGTATACGAGTCGTAACTTCAGAGATTAGTTTATCTGCAGCTTCCAGGATGTTCCGTTCTCATAAATTAATCCCACATCCGGTGTTTCTTATAATAATAATTAAATATTATATAAGAAATTAGTATTATATACACATGAACATAGGTATATATATTTATATAATTCCTCATTTAACACTCAAGCTCACACACACATGCATATATGTACATATATATATATATATATATATATATATATATATATATATATATAGATGCATATATCTCTATATATATCCAGATATATGTATCTATCTATCTACCTATCTATCTATCTATCTATATATATATATATATATATATATATATATATATATATATATATATATATATATATATATATAACGGTACCAGGATTAACCACTTTAATTCTAATATTCTATATATGAATTAAAGTGATTATACCTCTAATATTACAACCTTTGAAGAAAACACTTGTCGTCATTATAGTCTACGAAGATGCCAAACTTAATTTCTGTTAAGCTAAATAATTCATATATAACTCCTTCATGTAATTTCATTTTATTCCTTAAACCTTCAAAGTGTGATTAAAAATGCAAAAAACGGAAGAATTCTAGAGTGCTGAATATTTAGAGTATATATGTGCAGTATGTAAGAAAAGGGTAAAAAATTAAGGTAGATTTTTTATAGAAGCAAAGAAAAAATTACTATATATATAAATATATATGTATATATATATATATATATATATATATATATATATATATATATATATATATATATATATATATATATATATATATATATATATATATATATATATATATATATATATATATATATATATATATATATATATATATATATATATTATATATATATATATATATATATATATATATATATATAATATATATATATATATATATATATATATATATATATGTATATATATATATATGTATATATATATATATATATATATGTATATATATATGTATATATATTATATATATATATATATTGTTGGGGAGAAAGGCAATCTTCTTCTGTAAATCTTTTATATGTGTAGTCTTTAGGGAAATGAATATATTTTAATCGACTATAGCACTTTAAACACCGTAAAAAAACAACCATGTACCTTTTATATTTCTTTTCTTTTGCAAAATTTTTAATTTGGTCAAATTAAGACTGTTTTGTGTTTAAATTAGCCTACTAGTAGACAATGTTTATGCCTGTTATGTGTTACATAAAAGTTTACGTAAATGCCGTTGCAAAGTTTTCCTAATGCTATTGCGCCAGTTATTAATATACATATAAATTATCTAAAGAATATTCCGAAGTCTTTCTTTATTTACCCCAGCCGCAGTTACCAATCTGTCTTATTACATGACAAAATTCAATTGCATTTCTTACTTTTAATTAATAACGCATTTAGAGATACATCTGTTACCTCAAACGAAATACTTCGAAATAGAGATTTACAAAGCCATGAAAAGCTATCAGAGTCTTTGTGCCTCAGGGGGTAGGGGTGCATACCTCACGAAATATCAGTGAAAGAATTGTGCAGTTCCTAAACAATCGACCTGACGTTCCTACCTCAAAACTCCATGTTGGAAAGAACTGGCAAAAATGTACATTACATTCATTTTCGGAGCGTTTTTGGAGGTCGAAAATTGTACGTTTTGAAGTCATCATCGGTTTGACCGAATTGTACGTGAGAACCGCTTAGAGGGTAAAATAACCCCTAAATAAAATACTGCATAGTAAAAAAGAAATATACATCGCCAGAAGGGTTTAATGTTAAAAGGCAAAATTCAAAACTGTCTTTCGAGTTTCCAATGTTTTCTAGAATGGGCTGTATGGTACACCGTTGCTTTTCATTATCTGAGTTCTTGAGTTAAAATCCAACTGCTGTCGTGGATGATTACAATCATTCGTAATCAGTTTTAAGCAGTAGGTTACGACCTCATTGGCCCTCGTGGTCAAATTAGGAGACCGATTCACTCCAAACCAAACCAAACCATAATTTTCCAGAAATTTCTCTAAATATCTTCCTTTTTAAAATAATGATCTCCCTGTCAAAGGGTAACTATTAAATAAGTAACATCCTTTCCTATTAATGTAACAATGAGATAGAAAATGAGTGAATAAATGAATGAGGAGAAATTTCTATTTAACAAACGTTAAGCTGATCCCATGAGAAAATCTGTATTACAGTGTCCTTAGTTTCCTCTGGAAGTTTCTGTTTTTTAGATGAGATTCGATTTCTCCCAATTACCATTTTTTGATTGGTGATTAACTATTTTCCAGAAGATCTCGAGACTTTTGGCTGTGTAATTACAGTTTTATCCGGAAATATTTTTTAAATTTTATAATTACATTCCCGGTGAAA
>CM063504.1:114463156-114468156 GCA_032207245.1 Pardosa pseudoannulata | reverse complement strand
AATACAATATTTCAAGGCTGTGAAAAATGGATATCAAAGAATGAGAAAGGAATAGCAAGAATATTAGAGAGATATTCTGAGTATAATATATTTGATATATTACATATATATATATATATATATATATATATATATATATGTGTGTGTGTGTGTATTGTAATTAAGACTCATAAACATACTTTATAGAAAGTTATTATAATGCGGATGTAAAATGACATTTAATAAACACTAAGCACACTATTCAAATTTATTGTATTATTGTATTATTGTCTATTATACTTACAATAAAATAAACATAAAGTATTTTCTGTTCTATTTTCTGTCTCTAAAATATTTAATTTAATTTATATATTCATTCACTTTTCAAAAGTTCACTAATTTACCATATGAATTGTATTTCAACAGTGATTTATTCTGCTTTTTGTTAGATTTTTGTTACTTTATTTTTGCTTGAAACTCTATTGAACGAAACATAATTTAGAATATAGCTAAATATATAAACAGTTTGCAGAACAAGTCGAAGTAGAATAATAGTATAATATGTAAAAGAAATATAATTTGTTATGTATTTCACCTTTTTATAATATCATTTACTAATGGATAAGGATTTGAATTGTTGATAATTTTTATTTATTATTAGATTTTTTGATGAAAATATAGTTATTAATTTCATTATCAATACGTTTAGTAAAATTATTTTTATATTTTTGTTTATGTATCAAACTTTTCAATTACATTAGTCATAATAATTTTAAATGATCATGCTAGTATTAATATTTTTGTTATTAGAGTTATTGTGGGTTTATTAAGAGTATTTTAATTTTGCTGTAAATTCACATTTAATTTTTGACTTTTATTCTTCACTTGACTTTTTCTTTTTTTTATTTGACTTTTATCATTCTTCAGTTATTGTCACTTCACCAAGAGATTTTAGTTTTACTGTAAAAGTTTCACCTTTAATTTTTGACTTTTATTCTTCACTTGACTTTTCATTAAATTTGATTTTTTTCTTTTCTTCATTTGACTTTTATCATTCTTCAGTTATTGTCACTTCACCAAGAGATTTTAGTTTTACTGTAAAAGTTTCAGATTTAATTTTTGACATTTATTCTTCAATTGACTTTTTATTTTATTTGACTTTTTCTTTTCTTTATTTGACTTTTATTATTCTTCAGTTATTGTCACGTAAACAAGAGATTTTAGTTTTTCTGTAAACGTTTCAGATTTAATTTTTGACATTTATTCTTTAATTGACTTTTTATTTTATTTGACTTTTTCTTTTCTTCATTTGACTTTTATCATTCTTTAGTTATTGCCACATCACAAAGAGATTTTAATTTTGCTGTAAACGTTTCACATTTAAGGTTTGATTTTTATTTTTCACTTGAATTTTCATTATATTTGATTTTTTCTTTTCTTCATTTGTCCTTTATCATTATTCAGTTATTGTCACTTCACTAAGAGATTTTAATTTTGCTGTAAACTATTCACATTTAATTTTTGACTTTTATTCTTCCCTTGACTTTCCATTTCATTTGATTTTTTCTTTTCTTCATTTCATTGTATAATTCTTCAGTTATTGTTACTTAACCAAGAGATTTTTATTTTGCTTAAAACTATTCACATTTAATTTTTAACTTTTAGTCTTCACTTGACTTTCCATTTCATTTGATTTTTTTCTTTTATTCATTTGATTTTTATCATTCTTCAGTTATTTTTACTTTACCAAGATATTTTAATTTTGCTGTAAACGTCTCACATTTTATTTTTGACTTTTATTCTTCACTTGAATTTTCATTTCATTTGACTTTTATCATTCTTCAGTTTTTGTAACTTTACCAAAATATTTTAATTTTGCTGTAAACTTTCACATTTAATTTTTTAATTTTATTCAAAGTTGTCATTCTTTACTGCCCCAGGCTTCATTAGTGAACACTGGGGATTATTTGCAAGCTCGATTCTCTATTGAATAACCTTCCAGTTAATAGATTTATACGTTTATCAGCTTAGGTATCATAACTTGCTAAATCTTAGTGACACGGATATATTCATATTCTTCAATCGTATATTGTTAATATAACTAAAGCATGGAATACTATCAATAGTCATACTATTCATCCATCAAGGAATCTGGGCACGAGGGATTTAAATGACTCTCATCACGAAATCGTTATGCCGATTATATTACCACTAGCATAACCCGTCATATGACGGGATCAGTAAAATTTTTAATTTTCCAAAATTCTAAAGTACCTTATGAGGTAAAAAAAAATGGCTTGTTGTTTGGCTGAAAATTATCCTGCAACAAAAAATAATCGATGATTAATTATAAAATTATCACATATGTACCTAATCTATTATTTAAGCTAAATATAAAACAAAATTATTTACGTAATATCTAAGTTCAATGATAAAACGTATGAAAATATAGCATAATTTAAATATTTTAAAATAAGAAATGATTCAATGAGATGGTAAAAGGAATGACTTCATAATGCTAAAAAAATATTATATTTACCTATTTATTATGGGATAAATTGATAAATTTAATCGCCTGCTCTTACTACCGGGGAAAATAGGAATTGAAATAATGGCCTTAAAAGTTCGAAAAGATTTGAAGGGGTGGATTTCGAACGTTTTAAAGAAGGCAGTATTTTTCACGGTGATATGAAGCATATTTGTACCATTTTATTTTAGAATCGTATCTATAGTTTAGGAGAAGTTAAACATTACTTTCTTTGAATTTTGCTAACTATGGATGCCTTTATCCATTCCAGGTACAACCGCTTCATAAAATCGAGGACAGTCGGACAGATAACTTAGGATATTATTATATAGGGGATGAGAGTGAAGCGATTTTGCTGTCTGTTACTTTGCAGTTTATGAATTTAATTTAATTTTTAGGATAATTTGTTTACCACAAGTATTTTTAAGGAGAATTTTTAAGACTTAAATGGTTATTATTCTATTAAATGGTAACTTAGCATTATGACCTTATTTAACTGTCCTTAATGCATACGTATAGTGAATTAGTGAAGTTGACACCAGCCATAATTACTTAACTTCAACTTCTCTTCTTTTCAGAAAGTTTTCTAGCATGTTTCTGTTCCCATTCAATCAATGTCATACAAGTTCACAAAGTTTTTTTCTGCATATGTAATAGCACAGTTTTTCTTACTGCATAAAATGCTTCCATTAAGATTATTTGTACTTAATACAATTAAACACTCGTTGAAGGTATTTTGTTATATTATATTTAATTAAGCTTTTCAGTCTCTACTTTTTTAATTCATTTTACTAACTATTTAAAAACTAATATACACATATGCCACTCAAGATAGTATTTGAGTTCTTAATACTTGTGACATAAAAAATGAAGTTGTTTTCATAATCTTAAATTGTATTTTATACAAACAGTTTGAAATAGCCCTTCTATTATACATTTCTATATAACTTTTTATTTTATTTTAAAATATTCGTAAATAATTTCTGTTAAATGTTTATTTCATATGATATATTATCCAACAAAAAAAATTAGTTATCTTTGTTTTCTTTTCAAAGTTATCAAATTTATATATATATATATATATATATATATATATATATATATATATATATATATATATATATATATATATATATAAATGTAATGGTTCAATGTTAAGGCGAATGGAAAACAGTCTTTCTTGATAATAATAACTTTATCAAATCGTAGTTCTATTTAAAAGAAACTTGCGCCATTTTCATTTTTGTGGTTGAGCTAATAGTGGGAAAAGGTGTTGACAGCTCCATGTCTATGCGCTTACTGACTCTTATCTGTTTGGAAATCATCAATCTTCCAAAATTCTCCCCCCTGACCGGATTATCTTAAAATCTTAAGTCTTTTTCATTTATTTTACTTTTATAAAAAGTTCCCTTTTTAAAATCGTTTATAGCTCACGTAATTTCCAACTACCTTCATTTTAGACCTCACACACACACACACACATATATATATATATATATATATATATATATATATATATATATATATATATATATATATATATATATATATTTATATATATGTATATATATATATATGTATGTATATATGTTTGTAGGTATGTCTGTCTGTATACATGTATAAATATTTGAATAACTTTAAGGCGTAGTCATAAGGTCATCAACTCTTTATAACTTATCTTTAAATTCTTATTACAGATTTCTGAAGAATCATAAATATATCTAGAAACAATTTGCAATATTATCTTTTATCGTTAATTTTATAATACACATGAGTCATATAGATGTGAATAAAAGTATAGACTTGAAAACTAATTTTATTCAATATAACATATATGTGGAATTTATAAAAAAAAACGATTAATAATTTAAATCTTTTGGAAAGGAAACTTTTATGAATAAAAGTTTACAGTTTCTGACATTTTCCAACTTCGAGATTCTTTTTCGCATATTCTTTGAGCACAAATATTTCCATCCAATGTGTTTAAGTCTTGAAAAAGTTCGTCCGAATGCTTACATTTAATTCCCAAATCAGTTTCAGACAAAGGTATTAGTGGAATAAAGACAAAACTTAAAAAACTCGTGTAAAAATGCAATGTTTTTAAAGGAACTGAAATACACTGATCTCAATCTCTGTTGCAAGTCAGAATTTCATTTTCTTACTTAATGTCCCTTGGGCTCATCTGACAAAAATACGTTTCGATCCTTTGTCTTAAAAGCTTTTAATAGGATTTAGTTAAACTTTATTGATTCTATTATTTTATTCATTGGTAACAAGAACTAATATTTTAATACAATCAAGATGATATCTTGAAAAAAAGAAAAGAAAGAAAAGGGCATCTCGAGGGAATATTTTTTTAATCCTTACTACAGAAAATACTTATGTTGATCTAATTAAGAATTTCATTTCCAATGATATCAGCTAATATTTATTTAGCAAATAAAATTGCATAACATTATTCAATACGGAAAAATAAAAGATTAAACTTCGAAGA
>CM063504.1:114445656-114448156 GCA_032207245.1 Pardosa pseudoannulata | reverse complement strand
ATATATACAATATATATACATATACATATACACACACAACACATATATATATATATATATATATATATATATATATATATATATATATATATATATATAATAAATATAATATAATATATATATGTATATATATATATATATATATATATATATATATATAATATATGTATAATATATATATATAATATATATATGTATAATATATATACATATATATATATATATATATATATATATATATTTATATTATATATATATATATAATATATATATATATATATATAAATATATATTTATATATATATATATTATATGTATATATATATATATATATATATATATATTATATATTTTTAAAAATATATATATATTGTATATTTATATATTATAATGTATATATTTTATATGTTATATATGTATATATATATATATATATATATATATATATATTATATATATATATATATATATATATATGTATATATACATATATACACACACACGCATATATATATATATATATATATATATATATATATATATATATATATACATATATATATCCCCTATATAATAATAGCCTAAGTTAGGGTCCGTCTGGAATGTATGATGCGGTTGGGCCTCGAAAGAATAGCCATCCATATGGGATTCTTGATGAGTTAGGGTTATTCCAAGCGAAATTGGTATAAATATGCTTCATATCACAGCGAGAAATACTGTCAGAATCCACACCTTTTCGACTTTTCTAGCGTTTAATGACATTATTTTTAGCCCTATTTTCCCCGGTTAAGAGCAGGCAATTCAATTTATCAATTTATCCCATAATAAATTGTTAAAAATAACATTTTTTATTGCATTATGGTGTCATTTCTTTAACAATCTTGTTTAGTTATTTCTTATTTTAAACTATTTAATATCGTTTGCATTAATTTCATACACATCAAACTTACATATACGTAATACTTATTTCTCTTAAATAATAGATTACGCTATGTGATAACTTTAAATTTAATTTTCGATAATTTTGTGTGTGCAATGAAAATTTTATCACTACAACGAATATTTCATAAAAGTCTACGTACATTTCACGGATTGATAAATATCAGTATTTAAGTTATATTACTTTGAAAATAATTTTGTTGTGTGTGTTTGTTTTTTTATACATAATAATATAACAATTTAATTAATTCTAAAAAAATTCACAGTATGTCTTTAAAAGTATAAAGATAAATAAATAATTAAGGGAGTTCTAGAAAATTCTCAGACAAAAAGACGGTATTTTTCGTTTGTTAGGGCCTCATAGCTCTGTTTTATTATGCAATATATTAAGACTAATTTCGCAGATATGTAATGTATAGTTGTATGCATAAATAAGTTTAATTCTATTATGGTACAAACTTTGCAGCGTATTGATTGATAAAAAGTTTTTGAAATCTTTGCAGTATCTTGTACTACAGTAAAATGTTAAATTAAAAGATGGGCTTCTTCAGCAGTATAATGTAAATTATAAAAAGCTTAATAGAAATGTACGTAAATACGATTAAAAAGAAAAGGTATAATGTACATCAATTTGCAGATTAAAGTTTGATACAATAATTTTGCATGCCACCATGCTCTGTGAAAAGTATACAAAATCCCTTTTTTCATAAAATTTTTTCAATTATTCAAATTCACTCAGAGTTAAATTGATTAGTTTATTTTTATTTTGCTTCTAAAAACATGAATTAGTTAAACCAAATATTAGTAAATCATTGTAAATGTAAATCACAAAAAGCTTATAGAAATGTACGTAAATACGATTACAAGGAAAAGGTATAATCTACATCAATTTGCAGATTAAAGTATGATACAATAATTTTTCAATGACCATGCTCTGTAAAATGTATAGAAAACCCCTTTTTTCATTTAGGAAAAGTTTTTTACTTATTCAATTTATTCAAAGTTAAGTTGATTAGTTCATTTTTATTTTGTTTCTAACAACATGACACAGTTAAATCAAATATTAGTTAAATCATTGGTTAAATCAATTAGTCAATCAAATATCTACATATTTTAAGTATTTTTTTACTCATTTTAAATGGTACATTTTACTTTTATAATTAGATTTACTGTTAAGTTATTTTTTTATATAAAGCCTCATTTTAATTCCAAATTTATTTGTTTCTGTGTGGAAATTTTACAGTTTAAAATACACATATTTTTTAATATTTGAACATTAATTTTTATTAACTTATCCAGTTGTGTTAATATTATAATTTATTTACTTTTTTACTATTATGTGATGCTTCACTAACCATTGTTAATATGTATTCAATTTTTCCTAAAATGGGGGGTAAATTAGGAACATTATTTCACTAGTCTTTTATAATTTTTTTTATTCAAATCCCTTATTAGTTTATACTTTCGTCTTCATATTTAAATTGTTGGTTTTACTTTGATTGTAATTTGTTTTTTTTTATAATTTTAAGATACTCTGTTTGTTATAATTGTTGTTTATAAC
>CM063504.1:114428156-114438156 GCA_032207245.1 Pardosa pseudoannulata | reverse complement strand
TGAAAATGGCTGGGTGGAGTACTATGCTTCGTAGGACTGAGAAGATATCAGACTTGGCTCTCTCGCTTTGGTAGTCGACATTTTCTTAAGTGTCACTCTTATGTACAAAGACAAAACTTTTAGATTTTAATAAAGTGCCGGTTGGCTCAGGCGAGGCCAGAGCACATTATGGGTTGTAATGATTTTAAACTGGATGAGAATCTCTTAAAAATATCTTCTGTTTTCAGTTTTTTAAACATATGAGGACTCATGGAATTGTTATAGCTGGCTGGACCAACTGGGATTAGAAACAACAACAAAGAAACTTTATTATGATCCGCATATATAGATTGACTTTGCTGGCTAAATATAACAAATGAGTTGTTGGCAGCACTAAAGTCTACATTTTTGCAACACGAGGGCTAATGAGCCTGGTACTTAATGATTAAAGCCGATTCCGAACGGCTACGAACATCCATGCTACAGTTGAATTCGAACCCAGAAACTCTAGTTCTGATGGTCAGTGCCCTGACCATTCGGACATCTTTCCGCGTATCATAAATCAAATTTTTCTTTTATTCAGTAATTTGTTTATTTTCCCATTAATTTTAAAAAGTGAATAATCCTAACTATTGATCCAAAATCCAGTAACTGAAAAAAATTTTAGATCGCAGAATCGAAATTGAAAATTTGCTGATAATTATTTATTAGTGTAAAGTTAATGACTAGTTTTAGAGGCTGGTTTGGTACTGAATTATGTTTACGTTTTCATACAAGACTAATAATTCAATCATTTTTTAAAGTGTAATCATATCCACTGTGAAAATCAATGCAGACAGTATTGTCTAAACTGATGTATAAACCAGTAGAGTTTCTTGTAAGGAAACTAACACTGTTGTTTATTGAATATTTATATGCCACAATTATATGTATTTATCTCATACTGCAAAAATTATTTTATAACATATATCTACAGTTATTGGGTTAGTTAAAGAAAAGGATATTGTACATGCATAATTATATACCAATCGAATCCAGTCTTTTATTAATCTATTTAACAGTTCATTATTTACATCTTTGGAAGCATGAAAGTAAAAAGACTTCTTTGTGATTTTACTACTCAGTAAATGTAATATTTGACTGAGTATCTTTAAATGAGTCTGCTATATTTTTAATCAAACGGACTAATAATAATCAGCACTTTAATAAAATAAAAACATTTTTCTTTAGTACTCAAAATAATGGACTTTTTCTCCCAACTTGATTTTTTTTTCGTGAGATTAGCCTCAAATTCGTTCCTTAACGATGAACGACAAATTTTACTTAATACGTGAGTGAAGCATTTGATTAACCCCATTCAGGAATCTGAAACTACTAGAAGAAGTGAGGGGTAGGGGGGCGCTAGTGCAGTATGCCACTCAGAATTGTTGCGAAATCTGTGTACCCTGGTTGCCATGGCAACAAACCTTCAATCAGTCGATGACTCTCCCAGTTTTCTGAAAGTGGGGCAATGCACTTCAAACTACGGACAAAGTTTTACGTGCTTTTGACAACACAGTAGTACGTGTACTTTTTACAGGAATGAAAAGTACTAGTACAGTTGTCATATTTCTAGCTTCCAGGTCAAAAAATATTTTATTGTACAATTTACGACTTATTAAATCCTTCCAAATATGGAAAGTAAAATATTTCTTTTCAGTTTCTACTTCCTGATGCACAGAGTGTGATAAACACACACACACACACACACAAATAGTATATAATATTATATATATATAACAAATATATATATAGTACTATATATATATATTACTAATACCATACATAGTATATATATAATATATTTATAGAAAAGTAAAATTATATTTAGTATATATATGATATATATATAATTACAATATATATAATAGTATATATATATAATATATATTTTACAATATATAATATATATATAGTATATATATACAAATACACAATACATATATATATATATAATATATATATATATATATAATATATATATGTATATATATATATATATATATATATATATATATATATATATATATATATATATATATATATATATATATATATATATATATATACATATATATATATATATATATATATATATATATATATATATATGTATATATATATATATATATATATATATATATATATATATATATATATATATATATATATATATATATATATATATATATATATATATATATATATATATATATATATATATATATATATATAATTATTATATAAGGAATAAAAAAAATTAAGAAAAGAAATTTATTAGCAATTCATTAGATATTCATTAGCATTACCGATGCGCTACGCCGCTATCAAGTAAAGCCAAAATAAATATTAATCAAAAGGAATCAAAAAATAAATTAATGGAATTGGAATAAATATTGGAACGAATATGGAATGGGTGTACTTTATTTAGTGGGGGGCAAACTCCAGTTGAAACGAGAAATATCCATTTTGTCGTGATACAGTTTTGATTAGATTTTTCTCTTAACGTCTGTACTTACGTACGTATCTCT
Source organism: Pardosa pseudoannulata (assembly GCA_032207245.1). Taxonomy (NCBI): domain Eukaryota; kingdom Metazoa; phylum Arthropoda; class Arachnida; order Araneae; family Lycosidae; genus Pardosa; species Pardosa pseudoannulata. The sequence continues at coordinate 114,435,607 of CM063504.1, read as the reverse complement.
CATAAGTGTATCAAAACCAAGTATCCGTAGAAGGTCAAATATTTTCGTAGGAATTCCAGAAATCTAGTTATGCCTCCCCCTTTATCGTTGCATTCTGGACTCCATTATTATTTTTTAAGCATAACTACAAGATTAATATACGTAGATAACCAAAATTGTATTTAAAACTATGACAACATCTAATTTCGTGTTTTCCCCCCATCATGGCCTAGCCAAACGATGGCCGAATGGTTAGGGTGCTGGCCTTCGAAACCGGAGTTCGTGGGTTCGAATCCCACTGTGGCATGGATGTTTGTAGCCGTTCGGAATCGGCTTTAAGCAGTAGGTCCCGGTCTCATTAGCCCTCGTGTTGCGAAAAGTAGACCGTAGCACTCAAAACCAAACCAAAAACAACATCATGGCCTTGGCATCCACCCTATTTTTCTTGCCTAAAGTCCTCCCAATGTTGATCTGAATTACCTTATATTCCCTTATTCCGTTATTTGACAATAAATGGTGATCAGACAGAAACATAAATAGGAATTTATATTGTGTGTGTATGTGTGAGGACACGTATTTATATTATTATATTTATTTAATATTATATATCAGGGGTGGCCAAGCTCCTTGATAGTCTAACACATTTTTAAAAATTTGAAATATTTTGCCAGCCGTAATTAAAAAATTAACAAAAATTATATTTATTGAATGCCTTTTGGAAGTTTTCCGTCCTTTAATTTTTCAAGGAAATTTTTGATTTGTCGATAATTTTTTTTTGCTTTGGTGCGAATATAATCTACAATGTGTTATACTGTTCTCATAACATTACTATATTTTAAATCTTTTGTAACGAGATGTTCTCGGTGAATTATGCAGTGAATCGGTATGAACTGTGGAATTTAAGACTCATCTCTGAAATGCACAATAAAACCATAAGAGATCCATCAGTTGTAATAATTTTTATAATTCAGTTCTAATAATATAATAACACAAAAATGAAAAGTGAACTATGGTACATTTATCGAGAGCCCGAAATAATCCTTCAAAGAGCTGCATATGGATCACGAGCCGCAGGTTAGTCACCCCTGTTATATATCATATATTTTTCTTTTAATATCCTATTTTGACTCATATTTAAGTATTCAGATACATTATGATTTTACGAATGAAGATAAATTTCAGACCGTATTTGAAGTGAATAAAAAGCAGTCCATTCTACAGCCATATATCAGTGACAAATTCCTTTGGAGCCAATGGCTGATTTCATCTTCTCTTCGGGATCATATTATTCCAATTCATCATACACGTCATATTCAGAGACCACATTCAAACTTTCATATTTTATTAATCTTTTACCAATGACTCAAAATGTCAAAGTTAACTCCTATATGAAATCTAAACCTCTTAATATATAGGATCCCTTTTAATAAACAGTTAAAATAAGTCCCATCAAATTTTTTCAAAGGATTTGTTTTCACAAAGCAGTTTTTAAATTACTGTTTAAACTTCTGCTTTAGGTTAACTACTTAAAGCGTAATGCTGTTGTGCATTGCATTCACTCTGAAGGAATTTGACAACAATCACAATTTTAACACTAGAATTACGGTTGTCTTTGTATACCTAGAAATACGGCGGGTGTCATGTTGACCCCTTGATAAGATATCTGCATATTTATCTATATAAAATAATAATATATTTGTGAAAAATAAATTAAAATAACTCAAATTATGACAACTACAGTTTGTTTTTTAAAATATACAGACTTTGCAGGTATGTAGGATCAATTAAACGATTTACTATGTTCTCTCCTAAACTCTGATCACTTGGTCTCTTTTCATCTTTTCCTAAATATGGAAATCCGTTTAATAAGTATTTTGTCCTAACATCTACTTCTAGCCAAAATTTCATTCCGAATTTATCGAGCTTGTTAAGCATATACTGCAAAAAACGGCATCTTGTTTTTGTAAGGAAAAACTGTTCATCAAAAGTAATATTTTCATTTGGTTTGTTATAAAGCTTATAATTTTCTATAAAAGTATTCCATACTTGATATTAGTGGAAATTTATCACACTGCAACGTGAAGACCTTATTAGTTTATTTTCAAAACGAAGAAATTTCATAACTTCCGGAAACCTATCTCTACTCATAGTTCCATGAAAAAACTTTGGTCCCCAAGTCATGGACCACAAACTAAGAATTTGTAAGCCCTGGGTGGCTTATACCCCCTTACGTACAATGTAAGGTATGTAATTACGTATATTATATTACGTATATTACGTAACGTATGAATGCTTCCAGTTCTGCTAATAAAATAATGAAAGAGTCATTATGAAGTTTACACTTGTCTTCAACATCAGTATATAGCCTGCCGTATTTCTAGGTATAATCATTTGTTAGGGTTAAAGTAAAAAAACAATTTTTTTTAAATAAACAACAATTTTTTTAATTAATTTTTTACTATTTCGTAAATTACAATGATTTAGGAAAAGTCAAGAAAGAATTAAAATATTTGCAAAAAAATAGAAGAGCTGTTAGATATAAAAGTTCGCTAGGTGTCAAAATTACCCTTTCGTAATTCTAGTGTTAAAACTTCGAAAAAAAATGGTAGAAATGTATTGCAGTCAGAGAGCCAGATAAACATTGATCCAAAAATTTGGTGAGATTGTAATAGTAGGCTGTGTTTTGATCTTTATTGTGTAATTAATTTTAATGTTTATGACAAGTATCACCTAAATACATCACCTATCGAGAAGGCACAAAATGTTTAGTCTTAATACCTCTTATCTTTTAAGATAAACCACCGATTACACATTACGGAACACTGTACATTAGGTATAAAAAATCTTTTCTAATCATTATATTTTCTAATATTATTCTAATATTTGATTAGAACTGTCAAAAAGAAAAATGTTTTAATTTCTCTCCCTTTCATTTTTACAGTATATTGAAATCTCATTAAAATTATATTGTTTCGAAGATAATAAATATTACATGTTTATATAGAAATATTTCCATTAATTAATTAATAACAGTGATTCCAGAGAACCATTCTTTTTTTAACAAAAGATTTCTATCCCAATTCGTTAATCACTCTAGAAAAGTACTAAAAATAATATTTGAATCTTTTCATAACACCTTATTAAATACATTAGATAGAAAATTTTATCGCCAGCTTGTATTGATTTTTCTAACTGTGACTGTTTAAGTGCAGATGAAATTTTAAAACAATAAAGTGGAATACACGCTTGAAATCTAGAGAATGATCGGTAAAATTATTTGTTTTATTGGAAAACTTTAGGTAGATGCTTTAAAACTTATCGAGTTTAGATGCTAATTTTCTGCAAAAATGGGCTGAAGTTAAAAATTAATAAGGCACGTTAACTACTCTTAGACAAGTTTATTATTTATTAACGGTTTAAAAGATTGTTATTGTTTTATTCACACATTTTTGATGATTATATTTAACGACTTTTAAATTTTCAGGCATTGTTTTATGAAGACAATAATTTAAATGTATTATATTTAATTATAGTAGCTGTCATAGGAACAGCACTAATAATAGTAGCAATAAAAATAATAAAGTACAGCTTTATGAAATAAAAATGTATTTTAATTTTAACAAATTAATTTTATTATAACAACATTAATTAAATACAATACAAATAATAACATCTACATTTTAAAAAAAAATATGAAAATTTAGATTATAAAATAAATATATTATAGCGGTTAACCTATGCAAATAACTAAAATTACAATGATTACACTGACTTTATATTGCAATGATGAAACTAAAAATAATAATTATAATAATAATAAAATCAATATAAAATATTGATTATAATTTAAGAAATTTAGACTATGCGTTAATTTAGTGTAAAAGAGGTATAAATTGTAGTAAGTAAAATAAATACGCCACTGTTAGCAATAATTCCCAGACTTGAAGTAATACTTTACGAAGACTATATATAGCTTAAAATATTTATAAAGGGAAAAATTAGCACAAAAAATCAATAACTATAATAAAAATAGTAATATAAATCGCTGTAACAATAATAGAAAATATTTAAATATTTTCTAAGAAATAAATGAATTGAAACATAAAGCAATTTTTGAAAATTATGATGGGTATAATACAAACAATAAAAATGAGAACAAGAGAAATAAACACTATATTATTGGTTTAAAAATAACTTTTAAACAAAAATCGAGATGATGGCCATAGTAATAACATTAATATTAACAACTGTGTTATTAAAGTAACTGCAAATATATGACTTCAATGAACTGTTTATTAGACTAGAAATCTTAAATGATTTCAATAATGTGAACAATAATAACAGTAATCCAGTAACAATACAATGTAACACTAGAGCACTGTTACACTATACTAAGTTGCATTGTAGGATTAATAATAAATATTAAAATTTCATGTATTAAATAAACGAATTTATTAATGAAATAATTTGTGAAAATGATGATAGGAATAGTACGAAAAATAGTGATGAAAACATCAGACTAAACACTAATTTGTAAAGCAGCAGATATTTATAATAACTTCTAAACAAAAATTCAGATGATAACAATGATAATAAGATTAATATTGATAACTGTGTTATAAAAGTAACTGCAAACATAAAAGACTTCACTGAATTGTTTATTTGACTAGTAATCTTAAATGACTTCAATAATATTAACAATAATAATAACACAGTAACAATAAACTGTAATTCTAATATACCGTTACACTATACTAAGCTGCACTGTAAGAATAATAATAAATATTAAAACTTTATGAAATAAACGAATTAAAAGTGAAACAATTTGTAAAAATTATGATAGGAATAATACGAACAATAATAATTAAAACAATAGAAATAAATACTAATGTATAAAGAAGTAGATATTTGGAGTAACTTTTAATTAAAATTTGAGACGATGGTGATGGTAAAAACATTAATATAAATAATGGTGTTTTAAAAGTAACTTCAAAGATAAAAGACTTTACTGAACTATTTATTTGACTAGAAATGTTAAATGATTTCAATAACATTAGCGATAATAATAACACAGTAACAATACACTGTAACACTAATACACTGTTACAGTTTACTATGCTAATAAATAATAATAAATATTAAAACTTTATGTAGTAAATAAAAGAATTTAAAAATGAAATAATTCGATAAATTGATGATAGGAATAATTCGAACAATAATGATGAACACAATGGAAATAAACACTAATGTATAAAGAAGTAGATATCTAGAGTAGTTTTTAAAGAAAAATTGAGATCATGGTGATGATAATACCATTAATATTAAAAATGGTGTTATAAAAGTAACTGCAAACATAAAGCTTCACTGAACTATATATTTGACTAGAAATCTCAAATGATTTCTATAGCATTCACAATAATAATAACATAGTAATAATACGCTGTAACACTACGATAAGTTGCACTATAATAATAATAATAAATGTTATACCTTTATGAAATAAACAAATTGAAAAGTGAAATAATTTGTGAAAATTATGATAGGAATATTACGAACAATAATAATGAAAACAATAGAAATAAACAGTAATGTATAAAGAAGTAGATATTTAGAGTAACTTTTAAACAAAAATTGAGATGATGGTGATGATAATACCATTAATATTAAAAATAGGGTTATAAAAGTAACTGCAAACATATAAGATTTCGCTGAACTCTATATTTAACTAGAAATCTTAAATGATTTCAATAGCATTAACAATAAGAATAACACAGTAACAATACGCTGTATCACTAATATACTTTTACACTATACTAAACTGAACTGTAAGAATAATAATGTTAAAACTTTATAAAATAAACGAATTGTAAAGAGAAACAATTATACGAACAATAATAATGAAAACAATAGAAATAAGCACTAATGTATAAAGAAGTAGATATTTAAAGTAACTTTAAAAAAAATTGTGATGATCGTGATGATAATACAATTAATATTAAAAATGGTGTTATAAATGTAACTGCAAACATATAAGACTGCGCTGAACAGTATATTTGACTAGAAATCTTAAATGATTTCAAAAACGTTTCTAAAATCCACTCTTAAAATATCATGCTATAAAATATTTTAATTTTCTCTGTCTTTATAATTACTGAGATTGGTAGCAAAGGAGTTTCTTTTAAGCCAAGGAAGATTTGGAAAAAAATACTCCATACACATTTTTATGGCACATAAAAGGCGTATTTTTAAGAATCTAAATACATTTTATATACCTTGAGAGCACAAGTTCTTTTAAAGGTTCCGATATTTTTCTTTTTCATTCAAAACACAAAATAATTAACATATGGTGGAGATTTTTATGAAGAGTTAAGTGCTTTTATGTACAAAGAATGTTGAAATTTAGATAATATATAAAATAAAAAGAAGAGCATTTTTTATGGGATTTAAATTACTGAGCTGTTTATAAAGTGTTTTCTTGAGTAGAAAATGTTTTAAAAGTTTTCCAAAAAACTCAAAGTTATCAAACTCTTGACATCTAAAAAAATAGGGAAAAGGTATATTATGTACCAATGAATTATACCAGTCCATGTTGAGATAACACAAAGAGTTAAGACACCAGATGCAAATGAACGAAGGCTTACCGTTTTGCAGATTTGTTTATTTTACAATTTTATTGTTTTTTACAATCTGGTGACGCACATAAAAAATTCAATCTCAAGTTGGAGCTGTTGGGAATATGGAAGCAAATATATCCAATCTCAATATGCAGCCGTTGGAATCTGGAAGAAACTCCCGCTGATATCGCGTTTTTCAGATGAACAACAAAAGAACTGAGATTTTTCTGCATCTGCTGAAGTAGACGAAGGGGCCTCTAAATCTGTTGAGCAAAAATCCAGACTGCTGTTGCCAAGGCCAAAAACGACTGACCTGCGTCAGCAATCCCTCTTGTCCAATGGGGTCGAAGGGGGGGAGGGCCATTGACTTGGCCCCGTCCCTCGGTCAACAATGCAACTTATATTACAAGGTAAACACACATAATAAAACTTTAAGGTCAGGACTTCTCTTAAATGAAAGTAATGAAAGTTTGTACACTAGATCCTTCATATATGCTTCGTACTGATAACCGCATCGAAGAAGCTCCCGCAAATGCAAATGGAAATGGATGTAATTCCCTCGACGCTGCACGCTCGAGCATGTTGCAGTATATAAGGTGAGCGTCACAGTTCAGTCGGGAGGGAAAATCACTCTCGGCATTGGAATCTTCGGGCTTGAGTAAAAACAACTTTTCGCCTGTTAGTCACTTGCAAGTCGCAAGTTGTTATCAACGCACAGATGTCTTATACTTTACCTTTTTACTCTTTATTTACTTATTAGTCTTTTAATAAAAACCTTTTGATCAAAAGCTCATGTTGACGATTAGTTTGTTCCGCTTCAATATCCCTCTACATATGTAGCAATAAGTTGCATTCGGT
>CM063504.1:114410656-114415656 GCA_032207245.1 Pardosa pseudoannulata | reverse complement strand
CTATTTCAAATATTAAGTCGAATATAATTTAAAAGAATTTTATGCTATATCCTATACTATAAATTGTTTCAAAACAACTTACAGTGTTGAATGGATATTAATAATGGGATCGTACTCGCCTTTTATTAAAACAATTATTTATTGATAAGTAAGTGAGTAGTTTAGTTATATTTACTATGCTTACATAGAATAAAATCCCATAAACCTTTCACCGAGTTCATTCCTTTGATTATTTTGGACATGCAATGTGTAGGTCATTGCTATTCGGTTGTGAAGTTTAGGGCTTGAATCTCGATACTGAAATGAAGGTTTGCAATCCTTTAGAAATATAGAATATTCCTGGCTCATGCCCCTCCCCCTTTGAGAAGAATGCCGACCTTAGTACTCCAAAACAAACGGAATTATTTCACGATATTCTGCCTTAGATATTTTAATACTAGTGAATCTATTTATCAGTAAGCTGATAAACGTACCCTAAATGTGCTTAACTATTAATAAAATTTTATACCAAAAATTCCCAATTTAATAATGCACCCAAAGTCTTTACATCCATAATTATTACTGTAGTCTTAGAATTTGTGGAGACAGGAATTTCCAGTAGCATTGGTGTGCCGCAGATCATGAAATTTATGGCATGTATATGTTCTGGTTGAGCAACGACATCATTTGAATGATATTCAAATTTTTCGTTTATTCCATAACTACGTATTCAAATGAAATATTCTATTGGAAATTCATGTAGATTCATGAATATCTACTAGCAGTGGCTCTCAACATGAGATTTATAGCATGTAGATGTTATGGATATAGGAATTTTAAGTAGCATTGGCCTACTATAAATCATGAGTTGTATAGTATGTAGATGGTTTGGTCACAGCAAACGATCATCAAAACGATACGCATATTTCTTTGGTTATACTGTGGCTATACCCATTATTCAACTGGTAAATCATGCAAATCATGCATTTCCAATCATAATATCTTGATACACATCATGAGATTTATAGCATGTATATGCTCTTGTCAGAGCAATCGCTTATCCAATTCATACTTCTCCTATTCTTTTATATTGTGGCTATGAACATTATTCACAAGTTCTGTTCACATAAAATGATATCTACCCTCTATTTATAACCAAGTTTGTCTGTTCCAAATAATTAGGTACATAAATTATTATTATTTTACATATTATTAATTCATCTCAGACCTTTTTTAACAAATGTTAAGTTATAAAAAATATTATGTCTGTAATATTCTAAGGATTGTTAAGGCTATATTTTCCTTCTTATATTGTCCATTATAAACAAATATGAATTTTTCATGTGTATCCCATTTCCCATTTGTCATCCGTATGTGAGCTGAACTATAAAAATGTATAAAAATGGAAGGAATAAGGGAAAAGTTGTTTGGTTTAAACGAAAGGTGCAAAACTGAAGCTGAGAATGTTTAGAAGCAAAAAAGTTACTTAACTTAATTGTTGCTGACAGGCGAATGATTGCAAGATTGATCTGACGACAGATTTCTACAGATCAATCTTGCAATAAAAGACAGTGAAACTCGAGGATTTCTCATTCGATTCAAGAAGGCTATCATTACCTTAACGAGCGTTGTTGGTGAATATCTTATATTAGAGTGGAGAGTTAGCAAGATTTGTGCTGCAAAAATTTCGAACGGCAAAACGGCTGAAAGAGAAAAATAATGTTCCCATATCATTTTCTGGGATATATAAAGGTGTAAAATGGTTCAAAACTTTCTGAAAGATCGTCTACGTCGTGGAAGAACTTTGTTGGTAGAGGGCTGCATTCCTGAGGTGTAATACCGTTATGAATGATAAGGAGGCGGAATTGTCCACGAGGAGTAGCAGTTCACCCAAGTTCTTGCAGTTTCTAGGGTTTGAGATGAACTTTACCCATTGATTCAATGGATCCTCCACGGGATATTGTATCTCTATCCCTACACGTTACATATGAGAAACACAGGTCTGAGGGAATCATTTGCTAATTGTAAGAGTAGTAAGCATTCCTGAGCGGTTTTTCAACATTTTCTAAACAGATTAGATACTTATCCAACTACACAGGGAATTGAAGACATAGAATACTTGGATTTGGGTGACGTCAAATTCTTGTGCATACACGACGCAGTGAATGCATTCACCCAAGTAGACAATCTGGTGTGGTCTCACGATATCTTTTATAGGCCAATCATTTTTCATTGAAGAATCTTGTCCGAAATCTGGATGATAACCGGTGAATGCTATCTCACTGTTTTACACAACATTTGAGTGCCTATATTAAATTAAAGAAGTGTGTTATCTCTAACTACATCATGTAAGATAGAGTACCACACCGTGGCATTCCGGTGAAACGATACCTGTTACAAATATGTGGTCTAAGCATAGTGATTTGTTGTGGTTCCAAGACTGAATTATTTCCATGATCAACTGATTTCTTCCTGGTTGATTTCTTGCTGTGGGGAATATTTGAAATCACTCGCATGCTGTCCATCCCCTTCAACATTGACCATGCTTAAAGATTCTACCTTGAGGTAAGTTTCTGCTATTTATTCCGACATGTTGCATGCTGTTGTAACTGCTGTTGTAACGAGTGCTGTCACCTTAGTAACGTTGTAGAATGTGATAGCAGTCATGTTAAATACTTGATATTTTACGAATAAAGGAAGGCAATGTCCATCTGTTCTGTTCATTCTGTTTGGAGTCGTCAGCGATCTCTATCAGTGACTTTTTTAACTTACATTTTTATGTTTGGAAACCAAATTTGTTTTTTACCCGTTTTGTGCAAACAGCACACTCTTATTACTATTCCTTCATTTTTATACATTTAAAAAAATTTAACTTACTTTTTTATTATCCGGTATTTTATTTTAATGTAGAATGTTAAGTAGCTTTAAGTTTTTGCAAGCAAATAAAAAATTAGCACTTTTTTTAAACATTGTCAATTTATTTTTCACATTGGGGTAAGTTTATTTAAAAGTATGTTTTCAGTGATGTCTTAGATTTGTATTTTGACCTTTTATTTTATTGTACATTTCTGCCAGTGTTTTCCATCATGTAGTTTTGAGGTATTATATGGATTGTTTAGATGCACCCCTACTTGATAAAAGAACTGATAGCTTTTCATGGCTTTGTAAATCTCTATTTCGAAGTATTTATGCGGTAACAGATGTATCTCTAATTGGATTAATTATCTTAGAGAACTTTCGTAAAAATATGAATAAGTCTTTAGATTATTTGTACTTTTAGAATATTATTTCTTAATGATTCGAAATAAATTTATGTGTATTAAATTATAATCTATTTTCTATTTATATATCTATTTCAGTAAAGGGACAATAACGATTTAGAATTAATCTATTAAATTAGTATTATAGAAATTGGCCAGTACATAAAACTTAGCGTATTTTTAGAGACCTCTGGTTCCACTATAAAAGCATGTTTTCAGTTGAATTCTAGTCATTTTGTACCTTTTATTTATTATTTTGTCAACTGATAATTTAGGACCGATAAATAAATCATTTGAATAAACTATTTTATATAAATTATTTCAAACAAAATTAAATTGAGCATTTTTTTTATATTTAAATGTCTACATTTTAGATTATTTACTATTGAGTATTTTTTCTTAAAAAATGCAAATAAAATTAAATATTTTTGTAACTTTATAAGTTTTTCTTTTACTTTCCTAGGAAAAGATTCAGGTAAATAAGTACTTAAATTATTATTTACTGAATACCAGTACATAAAAACTTAGATAAATTTACAAACTCTGGTCTATATGCTTTGAAAGAGTGAAGTTATTATGTACTAATTTGAAATTCAACAAAAAGAATAAATTTACAAGAAATCCGACAAAATATTTTTTTTACAAAAATCATCTATTCTATTATTTGTACATATTATATCTATTGCCTTATTCATTTCTACCAATGATTATAAAATTAGAAAGAAAATCGAATTCATATGTGATGAGCGTAGTGATTTTTACTCTAAAAGATATTATTAAAAAATGTATTTACCACGATTTAAGGTTGTATCGCATTTAAACAAGTACATCACATAACAGTTTTATATTGATCACTTCTAAAGTTCAATGAAAAGAGAAATTTTCAAATATTTACATCATGCCTTATTATTTTCAGGAATTTACGAAACAGTATCGTCAGCCAATATTGATTATCGTGCACTTAACTGCTTAACTAACACTATTAAATGAGGAGGAGTTATTTTAGAGTTAAAAAAGTGGAATATAATCTAGAAAGTCGTCAAATAATTTGTAAATTAATTTATTCTGTAGGAGAAAATTTGATGTTAGCTTATAATCTATCGAATGCAGCCATCCTTCATACAAGGATTTTTTTAATGTTCTCCAATTAATTAGAGAATTATCCTTTTAAAATTAATTATTGCTTTCTAAATTTTTAAATAAGTTTATGAATGAAAATTTTAAGAATTGCATTTCTATGAAATGAAAAAAACTACTCCTACAGTATATAAGACAATTTTTAGTGTATCCCATTTATTTAAAGATATATTATTATTATTATTTTATATTATCGAAAAATGTTTTACTGTACTTCTAAGATCTTAATTAAGTATTGAAATAAATAAAAATAAATAGATATAGTTTGAATAGCTTTTTTCCCTTAATATACATGAAATTTTAATTAAATAAACTCTGTCATTACATCCTAAATTCGATGGTACTCTCCCCCGTTTTACATATTTTTTCACATTAAATTTATTAAAATAATTTGAAATGGTTTCGTCTAATTCAACATTGTCCAGCTTGTAAGTGCATGAGATCCACAACCTTATACATTGTTGTGGGTATGCAGATTATAAATTAGCCTCATTTAAAAAAATTTTGGAAGTATGAAATAAAATCTATAGTTTCTTTATACACAAAGGATTCATAATTTTAGTAAATTGAAACATCTGGCAACCACGGCTGTGAATACCATCTGGCTATATAAAGGCAATCCTT
>CM063504.1:114403156-114405656 GCA_032207245.1 Pardosa pseudoannulata | reverse complement strand
ATGTGAATTCTAGCACGTGTTTTAATATGGATAAAATTTTCAGTTCAATAAATATATATATTAATTTCACAAATATTTTTATTTCGAAACTGGCTATGCTGTACTATGTATATATTACAACAGTTTCATACTGTATCAGTGAGTTACACTGATGGACAATTCCAGCGCGGGAGACTGACCGAGGGTGTTGTCAGTGACCCCCTAGTAACCCCATTGGACAAGAGGAGTTCCTAACTCGGGTCATTCGTGTTTGGCCCTGGCAGCAGGAAATCTTTGGATTTTGCTCGGTAGATTTGCAGGCCCCTTCAGAGGAAAACCAGGCCAAGACGGAGCGAATGGAGAAATTCAGCAAAGGCAGGGAATGCTCAAACATTTTGTTCATCTGAATATAGCATCATCAGCGGGAGTTTCTCCAACATTCCAGCAGTTTAAGGCATTTCCATATTGAGATTAAATATATTTTATTTGCATCACTAGATGGTTAAAAAATAGATTTGTAAAAAAAAAAAAAAAGTCTGCAAAAGTCTTCGCTCATTTGTATTTGGTGTCTTAATTCTTTGTGTTATCTCAACAGGCATGGTATTAGTCATTGGTACGTAATACATATTTACTACGTTACTTTTACTGACAACATCGTATTTAGTTATAGAATGTGAATGAATTCCGTATCATACGAGAAGGAATTATTACTCATAGTCTCATCGTTTTCAGAGAAAATATAATTCTTAGACACCATCTCAAAATTATCAGAAAAATTTTCTATTGTATATAAAATTAGTTAATTAGTTTCTTTTGAGACTTAAAAAAATAGGGTTCATTTTTCGTTAGGAAAAATAATCTTAAACTAAATCTGTTGTTTTTTCAATATGTTCAGTTCTCGTAAGATGAGGAATTTAGAAAGTTATCTTGTTATTATTTTATAGTTTCTAAATTGCATGGGAATAATAAGACCAGACAATCAGAATTATTATACCACACGTCCATACATGGCTCAATGGTAGCGATATGCTCTTCCATGCCGGATTCCATGGGTCTAAATACCGGTCTTGGCATCGATGTTCGTAGCCATCCGTATTCGACTTTTAAGATGTACGTCTCTATCTGATTAGAAATTCGTGAGCGAAAACGTGCACCATGTCCAATCAAATCAAACCACATCGAACCCGGTGGGATAAACAATTTTTGAAATGCTGTCAGAGAGTTATGTGAGAAGTTGCCAACCTCTTGGAGACCATAAGTCTTTTTCTCAGATGAGTTTAGATGCATCGCACAATTAAATCACCTTTACTATCTTAACTCACGACAGGGGATGGACTAGAGCAGGGAGAACGTTATTAGGGGTTATTAATGCAGTCCCGTTCTCATTAGCCCTCTTAGACCGTAGCCCCTCAGAGAAAACAAAACCATTCTCCCTTGACTCGATTGTTTTTACAGTTACAAAGTATAATATATAATTTTGCGATCACATTTAGTGCTTCGAGTTGATTTTCAAAGCTTCTGTAACTGTAAATTTGAGAATAATTATGAAACATATCTGAATATGGGTAGTAAACTGTTATTTATTTTATAGTTTATCCTATAAAGAATATGAGTATTATTGCAAAGAACAGTAAAATTCTGACTTTAAAAATTACTTTAAAAATCTTTTTTTAAGTCGAATTTTCGTATTTTATGACTATATGAAACTATCCATGTGCGTTTAAGAAGCCACATTCACTTGATATTAATAGATAATCTACTTTATATAAAATAAACTAAATGTTAGTTAAAATAATTATGTTCAAAATCCCAATATTTGTCATTTCTTTGCATACAATAAACAAAATGTTTTATCATAAACATTTTGAGTTAGAATATTGAATATTTATACTATTATCATGATATGTGCTAAATATTTTCACTGAAATATTACGATATGATTTAAATTTCAGAGTGTGGTATAAAAAGTAACAAATTCAATCATATTGATAATAATGGTTATATTTTGAATAAATGAAATGATCATAAAGTGTTTTTAGTAACATTAATGATCAAAAAGTGTTTAAAGTGTTTTTTTTAAATAACTATTAAATAAATTTTAAAAGTATTTTACTTTGAAATTATAACCAATTTAACATAAATATATTAATAATAGCACGCTGAATTGTCAAACGAATTGATTAAAAATAAACAAACTTAGATTTGAAAATGTACTGCCACGTAAATAAAGTATTTAACAGACATCAGTCCTAGTTTGGTCATTTGTATTTTTTGTGAGATTTGTTTTTCTCTAAATCATTTTCTTTCATATTCAAAATAATTACTTTCTCATAAAAAAATCTTATGTGTTAATTGGTATTATTATAAAATTTTCTTAACGAGAAATTCCCAAAATCCCATAAATTCTAAAACATACGTTTTTTTTAGCGTCTGCATAGCTGAATCAACAAAAATGGCTGTGAAATACAAATAGTAAACACATTTATAGTAAAGCAGAAAAATTGAAATAATTTTGGATAAA
>CM063504.1:114395656-114398156 GCA_032207245.1 Pardosa pseudoannulata | reverse complement strand
ATTCTTTACCTAAGACTTATAGGTACAGCAATGGCTGGCGATTTTAATATATGTGCATTTGTTCTAAAGGCTATCTGATAGAAATACAATGTAAATTAAAAATATTTTATTTAAATAGTGACTTTTTTTTCTCTGTTCAATTATACATAATAATACTAATATCTGATTGTATGATTAAAAAGTAGCATATTTGTCTGTATACACACACACACACACACACACACACACACATATATATATATATATATATATATATATATATATATATATATATATATATATATATATATATATATATATATATATATAGCCTCACCCCCCTCACAACAATTCACTTTCTGTTTTTCAGAAGGAGGAAATCTTGTCACAGACCAGACGAAGTTTGGTTTTTTTCATTTTGGTTTAGAGTACTGCTGTCTACATTTGTAACACGAGGGTTAATTTGATCGGGACTACAAAATAAAGCCGATTTCGAACGGCTACGAACATGCATGCTACAATGGGATTCGAACCCATGAACTGCGGTACCGAACACCAGCACAGTAACCATTCGGACATCGTTCGGACCAGATGAAGTGTGAGTGACATCAGAAAAAGTAAGGTTTTATGAATGACCAAGCAGTTCTCGGCTTGCAGAATTGTAACTAATCTTTATGTGTAGCATTTACATAGAATACAAACTAATTATTTAAGATTTTAGTGCTACAGAAATAATACCCACCATTTATATAATTGTGTGTACAAGCAAACATACACACATGTACATATATATATATATTTATATACATGTACATATATGTGCATATATCGATATATGTATATATATATATATATATATATATATATATATATATATATATATATATTTATATACATGTACATATATGTGCATATATCGATATATGTATATATATATATATATATGATTCATATATGTGTGCATATAAATAAGTGTGGTGCGTGCACAAACATATTTACAGATTAAGGCATGCAACATACAAATATATTTATATATTATGTATATATATATATATATATATATATATATATATATATATATATATATATATATATATATATATATATATATATATATGCGATATTTTCCTCTTTTTACAATATTCGTGTTTCTATAAAATTTTAAAGCATTTAAACAACCAAAATTTAACACTTCAGAACAAAAAAAAAAACCTATTCCAAGATATCGTATCTGAAAGCAGCATATATTTTAATCCCAAACTTATTATCAACCTCCCTGCAATTAACATACAAAAAATTAGATCATCTGGAATAATCTAGCAGTAATTCTCTAAATAAACAATCGCTAATAATCAGAAATAATCATTTCTCATTTTTCCCTTGTACCTAGGAGTATAAAAACAACTTTTTTTTTCTCCCACAAAATGTAATTGCATCAATATTAACAAACTACCAGCTTCCCTCATCGTTCGGAAAATGTTCACTTATCCGTTCGTTTGGTTTTTGGCATTTTTTCTGTAACAAAGGCATTTCCAAAACAGTTTTTTTCCATCCCTTTGCTTCGTGCACTGATTTCACGATTGCGACTACGGGGTCAACCGACCCCGGACTTGTATTATCACGAACAGATCCTGGGGGTTCGCCAACCCCTCGATCACGTGCGTGACCTTTTGTTTGAGGTGGACGTTGTAGCCTTAGGCCAATTTTCACCGCGACCAAATCTAGTGTAATATGATGGCTTCGATACAGTGAAGAATAAAAGACTTACTGTAACACTCTAAATATTGAAATCAAAACAGCTATTGTTACCAAAAGAACCCATTTATCAGGTGTTTTTCGAAATATTATTTTTGTACGGTACCATTACAAAATACATATTTAAAGAAATTATTTCTGTTTATTTATAACAAATTATTGTCCCACTCTTTAATTAATTTTTTTAACAGATGTACACGTAAATTGCATGCATTTATATAAATGGGAATATGTAGGACATCTGTTTCATATTTTTCAACCATACCTTTACACAATTCAACCATAATGTATACATAGAAGCACGAATGTACACTTATGATTTTGCTTTTACATGGACATTCAACCCACTTAAATATACCTTATTTAAAAAAATAAATTTTTTTAAGCATTTATTATAAAATGTCTCCAGACACAAATGTGCATTTATGATTTTGCTTATACATAGACACTGGACACACTTATACATACCTTTATTTAAATAACTTTATTTAGAACAAATTATTTTCCTCCTCCTCAATTTAAAAAAAAAATTAACAGATGTAGAAATAAATTGCATGCATTTATCCAAATGGGAATATTTTATATTTTTCAACCACACCTTTATACCATTCAACCATAGTGTATACAGAGAAGCACGAATGTACATTTATGATTTTGCTTTTATATAGACACTCAACACACGTATAAATACACTTATTTAATTATCTTTATTTAGAACAAATTATTGTCATCCTCCTCAATTTAAAAAATTTTAGAGATGTAGACT
>CM063504.1:114375656-114388156 GCA_032207245.1 Pardosa pseudoannulata | reverse complement strand
TGTAGCAATTTTACATTACCTTAAACGTCGTAACCATTAATGCCTATTAAGAAATGGTTGCTGTTGATTAAAGAGCAAATGAAAATGCTTAAATGTTTAAACGATGCTTTGAACAGAAACTGTTATTCTTGCAAGTTGTAAATCCTTTTTTTGTACCAGATTTTTAAAAATAATTTAGTTTCTGCTTATTACTGAAGTAAATATAATTTTCTTTTATAAACTATTTCTTCAAGGTTGACTGAAGAATTTTTACGCTGAAGTTTTTAAATTTAATTTACTTTCCGATTCCTTAAAAAACTATTATTTAAATTTTATGAGTATATTCTCCATTATTAATGTTAAAAATATTATAAATTAAAAGCAGGTAATAATTTTAAACGAAAAGCCTAGATCTCATAACTGAAAATAATTAAAATTTTATTTTTTACTTTCGTTTAAATAAAAAATATTGATCCTCTAGATGTTATTGGGCTTAATAGCACAGTGATAGGAAATAAATGTACAATATTACGGGCAATTACACACAATACACATTACTTACATTCCAAATATAACTACATTACAGACTCTGTAGTACAGAGTAACAAGTCATGAGCAGTACCATGCAAGGTGTGGCGCGCCTGTTGAGTTGGGAAATTCACTTCACATAGAGGACAGGCGCCTGGAACCTGGTATTCCACTCGCCCTGTGATTGGCTGGTAAGTACATTGGCAGCGATTTCTAAAATTGGCGAAATATCTTGGCGACGCTTTCCGTGAATTTTTATACTATTTCAACAATCAGAAAGTGAGAGCATCGTACATAGAATTTTTTTTTCAAAGGGAGGGGGAGAGTATATATTTAATTAAAGGCTTACTGATATTTAATTAAAGTTAAGTTACAAAGTAAATTAATTATAGTTTACCGAAATAAGAAAATTTTACATGCTTTGTTAAAAGCGTTTTCTGATAAAAACACAGAGCTGCAATATTTACAGTTAGAACTTTCAATTTCTCTTCTTTGTACCTTCCAAATTCTTCTAAATAAAGGAATATATGGATATTAAAGGAATAGAAGAATAATGGATAAATAAAGAGAAATAAATAGATAAGAAGGCAATCTAAATCAATACATAAGAAGCCAATCTTGGAAAGAATCGCCAAGATAGTTCACCAAATTAAGAAATCGCTGCCAATGTACTTACCAGCCAATCATAGGAAGAGTGGAATGCCAGATTCCAGGCACCTGTCATAGAGGTAGGGTAAATAATGACGTGTGGATCGGGACAGCCAATTTTGGGTGCTTACACTTCCGGTAGAAAATTGCTTGGCTCACTGGCGTCGACTATTAACTAAAAACCTATTTAAGTAATCGTGAGCACGTGTCGAGGATTCTTAATACAACGTGATCTTTTACTTTTTAAAATCATTAACAATAACTAGTAAAAATATGCAATCCCATCGCATTATTCAGACAATGTTCTCAGTTTATTGTAATGAATAGTAAATTGCCCGATTTAAGCAAGAGAAAATTACTCATTGAAATAAACTTCAATATAGTACTTTAGAAGCTTATATTTTCTATCAAAGAATATTTAAGAAAAATTCTCTTTTTATTCTTTATTAAGTGAAATAATTATTCAATATTGCTGTATACTTTTGAGAGGAATAGTAAAATTTAAACTTATGAATATTCTTTGATAGAAAAATGTAAGTTTCTAAATGATCATATTATTATAACATTTTTACAGAACAATGTTTTTATCTTTAAAAATCAAGCTGTTTACTGCCCATTATAGACATCTTGAGGTATAAAGTTTATAATAGCAAAATTTGATTTCAAAATAATAAAAAAAGATAAAAAAAATAGACAGTTAAAAATTGTCAAAAATATAAAAAAATATTAGAAATAAAATAAAATATTAAATTATAAAAATAATAAATATTAAAATTAATAAATTTATTACAATAAAATATTAGAAATACTAGCACTTCTCAAGCTCATTTCTTAGCAGAAATTAATTTTATAAACTTAAAATGACAAAAACTAACAAAAATAAAGGTAAAAAAATGAAATAAAATTGAAATAAAAAGGAGAAAATTGACTGAAAATATTGTCAAAAATGTTAATAAAATAACTGTCCAATTAATTGAGTAGTTTTAGTTAATATATTAGTGAATAGATGGCGCCAGTGAGCCAAGCAATTTTTTACCGGAAGTGTAAGAACCCAAAATTGGCTGTCCCTAACTCGTAAATAACGAGGCATTGACATAAAGATAAATACAGGTATAACCTAGCAGAAATGTCATTATATTGCCTCATAAATGGACTTTGCCAACGAGCATAGTGGCCTAATGGTCAAACAAGGAGATACAGGCCCGAAATTTGTGGGTTCCATGCTCGCCAAAGAGTTGATACGAAATATGGATTTTTAATTTAAAAATGTTATTTACTGTTGCCTTATGTTCTCGAGCATTCTACGTCTTTCTTTAATGTGTAAATTAGTTAACTCCCGAATATTCTGTTTGGGTATAAAAGCTGATACCTACTAGTTGTAGGCAACTTCTCGATGTTGTAAAGTTGCGATTTGCTACTTTGCTTCAATAAATTCCTCTGTTAAGCGAAACGGTATGTTTATTTAAATCTTCGTGGCAGTATTTTATATGAGAAACTGTTATATTATATATAATAATATATAATTTTATACCATAATATATTAATTCAGGAATTGTATACTGATGTTTTTAAATTTAATTTACATTCTAAATTCTATAATAACTATAATTAATCTATAATAACTATAATAATAATTCTATAATAACTATTATTTAAAATTGACGAGTAATTTTTTTTCCAATATCTATATGAAAAGTATTATAAATTAAAAATATGCAATAATATTAAACGAAATGCCTAGATCTTATACCTGAAAAATATTAAAATCTTATTTTTTACATAGGTTTGAATAAAAAATTGGTCCTCTACAATTATCATTATATTTTATATGAGAAATTGTTATCGTGCAAGTTCTAAGCATTTATTTTTTGTACGGGACATTTTTTGATGAAATTCTGCATAATATAGAAGTAAATATAATTTTATTTCATAATATATTGCTTCAGGAATTGATAGTTTTAATTTATTAAAACTAACAATTCCTGATTATTATATTTCCTATATTCAATTTATTAAATATAGGAAAATTTAATATATTTTCCGAATCCTTAAAAAACTGTTATTTAAATTTTAGAAGTATTTTTCCATTATTTAAATAAAAAGGATTATAAATTAAAAAATAGCTAATAATATTAAATGAAAAGCCTAGATCTCATATCTGAAAAGTATTAATATTTTATTTTTTCTGTAATTTTCAAAAAAACTATTTGATTTTCTAGAAGTATCATTTATTTTAGATGGAAAACAGTTATTCTTGCAAGTTTTAAACATTTATTTTTGATGTGATATTTTTTAAAATCAGTTTCTGCATAGTATCGAAGTTTATTTTATAATATATTGCTTCTAGGCTTACTGAGGAATTTTTATACTAATGTATTTAAATTTAATTTACTTTCGATTACTTAGAAAAACTGTTATTTAAATTTTACTTGTAATTTTTTTCCAATATTTATATGAAAACTACTATAAATTAAAAACTACTATAAAACTACTATCAGCTTCTGCATAACATCGAAATAAATATAATTTTATTTCATAATATATTATTCGAGGTTTACTGAGGAATTTTTATACTGGTGTATTTAAATTTAATTTACTTTCAAATCCTTAGAAAACTGTTATAAGAATTTTACGAGTAATTTGTTTTCTATATTTATATGAAAAGTACTATATATTAAAAATATGAAATAATATTAAACGAAAAGCCTAGATCTCATACCTTAAAAGTATTAAAATGTTATTTTTTACATAGGTTTCAATAAAAATATTGATCTTTTACAAGTATCATTATATTTTATATGAAAAACTCTTATCTTGCATGTTCTAAGCATTTATTTTTGGTACGGGACATTTTTTGATGAAATTCTGCATAATATTGAAATAAATATAATTTTATCTCATAATATATTGCATCAGGTATTTTAAACTGATACATTTAAATTTATTTTTCGATTACTTTAATTAAAACAGTTATTTTAATTTTAAGTGTAATTTTTCTCCATTATTTACATGAAAAGTATAATAAATTAAAAATATACAATAATATTAAACTAATAACCTAGATCTCATACCTGAAATGTATTAAAATTTTACTTTTTATATAATTTTCAATAAACTATTTGATCGTGTAGAAGTATCATTACATTTTGTATGACAAACAGATTATCTTGCAAGATTTAAACATTTATATTTTGTACAGAATTTTTAAAATTATTTTCTGCATAATATCGAAATAAATATAAGTTTATTTCATAATAAGGTATTTAAATTTAATTTATTGTCCGATTCCTTAGAAAAACTGTTATTTAAATTTTACAAGTAATTTTTTTTTCAATTTTTATATAAAAAGTACTATAAATTAAAAATGGGCAATGTTCTTAAACGAAAAGTCTAGATTTTATAACTAAAAAGTATTAAAATTTTATTATTTATATAATTTTCAATAAACTATTTGATCCTCTAGAAGTATCATTACATTTCATATGATACACAGTTATTCTTGCAAGTTTTAAATATTTATTTTTTGCATGGGATTCTTTTTTAATCTGTTTCTGAATAATATCGAAGTAAATATAAGTTTATTTCATAATATATTGCTTAAGGAATTTTATACTGATGTATTTAAATTTAATTTACTTTCTGATTTCTTAAAATAATTGTTATTTAAATGTCAAGAGTAATTTTTTTCCACTATTTATATGAAAAGTACTATAAATTAAAAATAATCGATAATATTAAACGGATAATGTACATCTCATACCTCAAATGTATTAAAATTTTATTTTTATATAAATTTCAATGAACTACTTAATCCTTCAGAAGTATCATATTTTATATGAGAAACTGTTATTCTTGCAAATTTTAAGCATTTACTTTTTGTACGGGACATTTTTTAATAAGTTTCTTCTTAACAACAAAGTAAATATAAGTTTATTTCATAATATATTGCTTCGAGTTTTACTGATGAATTTGTATACTGATGTATTTAAATTTAATTTATTTTCCGATTCCTTTAAAAAACTGTTATTTATATTTTACGAGTATTTTTTTCATTATTTATGTGAAAAAATAATATAAATTAAAAATATTCAGTAATATTAAACGAAAAGCCTAGATCTCATACCTGAAAACTATTAAAATTTTATTTTTTATATAATTTTCAATAAACTATTTGATTCTCTTGAAGTATCATTACATTTTATATGACAAACGGTTATTCTTGCAAGTTCTAAGCATTTACTTTTTGTACGGGACATTTTTTAATAAGTTTCTTCTTAATATCGAAACAAATATCATTTTATCTTATAAAATATGGCTTAAAGATTTACTAAGGAATTTTTATACTGATGTATTTAAATTTATTTTACTTTCCGATTCCTTAAATAACTGATACTTAAATTATATCAGTGTTTTTAAAATTTTAATATGAAAAGTATTATACATTAAAAATAGGTAATAATATTAAATGAAAAACCTAAATCTCATACCTGAAAAGTATTAAAATTTTACACTCATGTCCATAAATTAAGGATAATGAAATAATGAAGCAGGCAATGAAAGACCCAAAAGCAAAACAAATTTGACTTATTTGTAAAGTCTATTTATTAAACAAAAGGTAAAGAGCAAAAAAGATGCTATATGTTTGGCATAATTAATAAAAATTGCGATTTTTACTCCCTCGAGCAAATTTTAAAAAAAGAACCTATTTACAGAAAACAGTATAACATGGTTAGTATGATGGTTAATACGGAGTATGTCTCCCGGACGATGCAATACAAGCGTTACAACGCCTACGCATGCTGAGTATTAGATTATCAATCTGATCATGGGGAAAAGTACACCACTCATCAAGCAATGCCCTCCGAAGTTTCGATAGACAGTTGGGAGAGGTTTGACGGGCTGCAATTCGTCGGCCAAGCATGTCCCACACATGCTCTATTGGATTCAAGTCCAGTGAGTATGCTGGCCAATCCATACGGGTGATATCCTCCGATTGAAGGCATTCGTCTACAATGTTTGCACGCCGAGGTCGGGCGTTGTCATCCATATACAGAAATTCAGGACCCATGGCTCCCCGAAACAAACGTACATGTTGTTCCAGAATGACATCCCGATACATGTGGCCTGTCATCGTTACACTCTGAACATGCAGGTCAGTTCTGGAACCAAGAATATTTCCTCCCCAAACGAGCCATCCTGCACCACCGTAACGGTGTCGTTCAATTGTGTTCTCTTGGTGGTAACGGGTACCTGATGCTCTCCATATGAAAGTCCGGCGAGAATCAGAATGTAAACTGAACCTGGACTCGTCGGAAAACATCACACAAGACCACTGTTGCGGTGTCCACAATGCATGCTCTCTAGATCAGCATAATCGCAGGCGACGGTGAGTTGCGATAAGGGGAACACATCTGACAGGCCTACGAGCATATAGACCAATGTTCCCTAAGCGTTTGTACACGATCTGCCTTGAAACTGTCGTACCGGTAGCTGAAAAGAGCTGACGAGACAGGTCTGATGCTGTGCTCCGTCTGTTTCTTTTGGCAGTAACTGCCAAATACCGGTCATCATTCGGCGTAGTAACTCGGGGGCGACCTGTTCTGTAACATCTACTCACATTACCATCATGTTTGAATCGTTGCCAAAGCCTGGAGATGACACACTGGGCGATTCCAAGTTCCTCGGATACTTCCAGCTGGGTACGTCCACATTCCAGTCGTCCGATAATTCCACCAAATGCTTCCTTTGTGCCATACCTATGCGGTTATTGCACTGAAAGCCTTTTAAAGTGCTTGTGAACAATTTTACTTCTTTGCTACCATTCCTTATATACCCCTTTCATACACTCTCGTCATTGTGACGTACTATCCGCGCCATCTGGTTGTTTCCTGCGATTTGCATATTCTTCTTCCAGATGTTTGTGGTAATTCTACAGGTGAAATTTTTATTTTAGAGCTCAATTTCTGTGTGATTTTGAATTATCCTTAATTTATGGACATGAGTGTATTTTTTACATTGGTTTCAATAAAAAATTAATCCTCTAGAAGTAGCATTATAGTTTATACGAGAAACTGTCATTCTTGCAAGTTCTAAACATTTATTTTCTGTACGGGATTGTTTTTTTTAATCAGCTTCTACATAATATCAAATTAAATATAAGTTTATTTCATAATATATTGCTTCAGGAATTTTATACTGATGTATTTAAATTAAATTTATTTTCTGATTTCTTAAAGTAATTGTTATTTAAATGTCACGAGTAATTTTTTCCGTTATTTATATGAAAAGAACTATAAATTAAAAATAGACGATAATATTAAACGAATAACCTAAATCTGATACCGGAAATGTATTAAAATTTTATTTTTTATAAGTGTCAATAAACTATTTGATCTTCTAGAATTATCAATATATTTTATATGAGAAACTGTTATTCTTGCAAGTTCTAAACATTTATTTTTTCTTCGGGATTTTTTAAAATAAGCTTCTGCTCAGTATCGAAATAAATATAATTTTATATCATAAAATATTGCATCGAGGTTTACTCAGGAATTTTTATACTGATGTTTTTAAATTAAATTGACTCTCCGATTTCTTAAAAAATTGTTATTTTAATTTTACGAGTAATTTTTTTTCTAATATTTATAAGAAAAGTACTATAAATTAAAAATATGCAATAATATTAAACGAAAAGCCTAGATATCATACCTGAAAAGCATTAAAATGTTATTTTTTACATAGGTTTGAATAAAAACATTGATCCTCTACAAGTATCATTATATTTTATCTGCGAAACTGTTATCTTGCAAGTTCTAAGCATTTATTTTTTGTACTGGACATTTTTTGATGAAATTCTGCATAATATCGGAGTAAATACAATTTTATTTCATAATATATTGCGATAGAAATTTTATACTGATGAATTTAAATTTAATTTATTTTCTGATTCCTTTAATAAAACTGTTACTTTAATTTTAAGAGTATTTTTTCCATTATTTATATGAAAAAATATTATGAATTAAAAACAGACAATAATATGCAATGTAAATCTTAGATCTCATACCTGAAAAGAATTAAAATTTTATTTTTTATATACGTTTCAAGAAACAATTTGATCCTCTAGCAGTATCAGTAGATTTTATATGAGGCCTAATATATTAAAGTCTTTTAATCTAGTGAATTTTTGTAAAATATTTCAGATATTAAAAAGTTTCAAAGTTCAATTACTAGTTTTATATAATGGTTTACTGAGAGAGTAATGAAATACAGTTGAAAAAACTATATCGTACATGAAAGTGAAAGAAATCTCTTAAATATCTGCAATGCATGTTTCATAAAGTTGATAATAAAATTATGTAATATTATAATCAATTATAGTTTTATTAGATTGCATTGTAATGTAAACAATACATTTTATGGATACTATCGTTCTGAAATAAAATAGCTGCAGATTTAAAATATTCTGTAAATCAACTTCTTTAAAATGATATTATACTTTCTGGATAAGTAATATAAAGGCTGTAAACATAGATAGATGCGTATTACTTTTTATTGGTCTTGCTTAGAGCTAAAGATATTGAATACATATTGTTGTAAAGTAATACCAAGCTTTAGGTATGCAGGAAAATTAAAATGGCAATAAACTGAATTGTTTGTTACGATTATACTGGATGGTTTGTTACGATGGTTTGTTACGTTAATATAATGTTGTTAAAGTTAAGAAACTCATGATAAAGTGTTGATAAATTCTTAACCATTTTACGGCTTCTTGTAAAACCCTTTACTTTTTACAACAATATCTATCCGATATCTATATCTCTATTTAAGATCAACTAAAATTAAATATGCATCTATTCCTTTTTGCAGCCTTTATATTACTTATTCAATAAGCCTAAAATCATTTTAAAGACGCTCGTTTACAGAATTGTTTGAAAATGCATATATTCTATTTCAGAATTATAGTATGCATAAACTCCATTGTTTACATCAGGATGAATTTCAATAATAATATAATGTATTACTTGACTATACTATGCTATACTAACTTACTTTTTACTAATGCTACTAATGAGAGTTGCTAAACTGAACTAATTTTATTTTTTACTAATTTTCTCTAAAAGTTATTATTACATTCAAGTTTTATTTTACTTTACCTCCAGTGTGATAGTTAGGATATTGCCAAGTATAGGCTTAAAGGGGCTTTTTTTCTCGTTTAAGCTTATAAGAACTAAATTTGCTGTTGTGGCAGAAATACCACTACTTTGTGTCAGTTCTTTAAAACATTAAAGATCACAAATGCAGTGGTATAAAAATACAAATTATGAATTTTTTTTAATTCTGAAGTTGAGATGTGTGTATATATATATATATATATATATATATATATATATATATATATATATATATATATATATATATATATATATATATATATATATATACATATATATATATATATATATATATATACAAAACTTTAATATCACTTTTCAAAAATATACGTTGGTTTTTAGTTAAGTAATAAAATAAATTTAAACGTTCATTCCTCTTCCCCGCAGACCCCTTCATTTCGCATTATCAAATGTGGTATACCTATTTTCACGTTTGTGAGCCAATTTGACTCATAGAATGGTTTAGCAGTTAGTCGCATAACATGAAATTTAATGGTCCTATCAGTCCCGGACAACAGTCAAGATTTTATTTTCCAATTGCCTAAAGAGCTAAGAAGTAAATATAGAGAAGCAGTAGAGAACACTTCCTTTCTAATGACAGAAATTCATGCTTCTGACGCACGGAAGCATTGTCAAATTCAACAATCATGAAAAAGAAACAGATGTAGAAACCATTATGCTAAATATAATAGAAATTTTTGCAAAAATGTGTTTCAAAAACGGATTTTATATGTAAAAAATGTTTTCCATGACATTTTTTATAATAAATTATTCATTTAAATTTATTTGGAACTATTTTCTTTGCAAAAAACTTCAGTTTTCTTGTATGAATCTAATTGGCTCACTTCAATAAAAATAGGTATATGATCAACACCCCTAAGTATAGTTGTACCGAGGTACTTTCCACAATGATCTGCATGTGCATGCACAGTTGTGGAAGAAATTTCCTGGAAGAATTTAGGACTTCGATTGCTGACTTCGTGTTTAGTGACCCCTGCAGAGAAGGTATAATTCACGGAATGGCACAAACATTACGGTCAAGCTCGCACAGAGATGTAACCGTGAGTTATGGGGACTGGGGCTAAAAATAATGTCAGCTTTCATAAAAGGGGCTATTTTACTGAGCCCCCCTGCACTCACGTAAGGTGTGCAGATATGGGAAAATTTCACCAAACAAGCGATTTGCAAAGAAGAAAAAGGGGCGTTAAAACAGAGATGAGGAGTTGAAGTCGGGATTCAACAGGAACATGACCCGGTTCGTCTGCACCGCCATCTTGTGCTCCCGGACTGATACTCCGCCCCTTGCCTGCTCCCTTGTGTCTGTACTAGAGGTACAAAATATTCACAATGGTCATTTAGGCCTCTGTTAGTAATTCAACATTGTGATTAAGGAATAACGCTTAACTAAAGAGAATTATAATAATTATGGTGTAAATATGAATATAAAACATAAAGAATTGCTGGTTATGTTATATGATAATCAAGGATATAAGTTTGTAAATAACGTACAGAATAAATGTCTGAATATCAATATAAAGTATCATATTCTTACTGTGTTTCCCCTTTGTAAACGAATACTGGTGTTAAGGTTGTAAGTACATTACAACACTAGTGTTAATAAATGCTGTTCCCGATTAAACTGAAAATCAGGTTTTGCTTTTGAAATTTTTCATTTCACCTTAAGTTAGTCTTTACAAAGGAGCAACACATATTCTTGTGTGTGCTTTAACACTAAATATACAATAACCGGTCCAATGACAGGTAATGTATAATTAGAAAAGGCTATAGATAATGAATTAAAAATTCTTATTATTTGTGTTTGTCTTATAAATAAAAGTCATTGTATGTATGTATATATGTATGTGTGTATGTGTGTTCCACATCTCCTCCTAAACTAATGGTCCGATTCTAAAAAACATTGGTATACATATTCTTTACATCACTGCGAAAAGCACTGTCAACTTTAAAACGTTCGAAATCCATCCCTTCCCCCTTTTCGAGCGTTTAATGCCTTTATTTCAAGGACTATTTTCCCCGGTTAAGAGCAGGCGATTAAAATTATCAATTCATCACATAATAAATAGGTTCAAATAATATTTTTTCTACCATTATGAGGTCATTCTTTTAACCATCATATTTATACATTTCTTATTTTATAATATTTAAATATCGTTTGCTTGATTTTTATCCATTTTATCTCTGGATTTAGATATGTAATTAGTTTTCATTTATATTTGGCATAAATAATAGATTTGATACATATGTGATAATTTTAAATTTAATCATCGAATATTTTTTGTTACAATGACAATTTTTTTACCGGCATTAACAAGAAATTTTTTTCTTAATGCTTAATTCCAGTCAGTCTATTTCATAGGTCAATAAATATATAGAGTTTAATTTATAGACCGTTGTAAATTAAAAATTTGTTCGATTGTGTGTTTGTTTCTTATACATAACCAGACTGTCTGCCATTTGTTCCCCAAATTTTGGACAGTTTCATATTTAACTCCAAATAAAAACTTCTGATGTCTATTCTATAAGTATTATAATAACATACATTATAGTTGGTAATTAAACCACAAAATCAGTCAGTAAAGTAATGGTTAGCGTTAATTTCATATTTTGCTTCTTCCTAAACGTTTTGACATAATTCGAAAGTTTTAACACTAGGCAGATAAAGCCGTAGGCAAATAAGCATATATCTTATTAGTTATTTAAGTATATCAAGAAATTATCTGTTTATTTTCTATTATTTTGATACAAATGGTCAATCATAGTGTAAATAAATTTTGGAGAATATTCCTTGATTTGGAAAAATGAAAAAATGTACACATGCATGGCTATATAATAATAATTTAGACTACCTCAGAATTGTTCATTGACGTCAAAAGAAAGAGTTGTTTTCGCTAGTAATACATAAAAATTAAAATGTACAGTTTTGTTTAATTATAAAGTTTATTTGTTTATTTCTTCCCCAATATCCACATTTCATACTTTCAATCAGAAAGTCCTGTCATTTGACCGGTTATGGTAGAAATTGGTATGTATTATGTGTATGTTTATTGTTAATGAGTGTATGTTTAGTCATACACTTCAGAAGATGTACATATCGTTCTATTTTTAAGTTTGACCGTCTCCATCTAATGGCTGGTGTTATTCTGTAAACATTTT
>CM063504.1:114333156-114373156 GCA_032207245.1 Pardosa pseudoannulata | reverse complement strand
AATTTAATGTTTTGAATTGTTTGAATTTGGAACTGTCTTCTTTAAAAAAGCTGTTTGCTACGACAGAATTTTCTAAATAATTAAATTATGTTCTGCAATGTTAAATATTTCAGTTAAGGTAACATAAAACAGCACCAACCTAAACGAATTAAATGTATTAAATTGTCTTGGATCGTTTAACGTTTATATTTTTTAAAAACTGTTATTATTTAATAATTCTATATAAAATTTAATGTTCTGAATTGTTTGAATTTGTAACTGTCTTCTTTAGAAAAGCTATTTACTACGATAGAATTTTCTAAATAATTAAAATTATCTTCTGCAATTTTAATTATTCCAGTTAAGATAACATAAAATAGCACCACATAAATATATATAAATGTATTAAATGATCTTGGCTTGTTTATCGTTTATACTCTTTTCCTAAAAATTTTTCAACCAGTGCATAAAACTAAAAGCAAGATATTCATAAATCAGAATAGAGAAAAATGGATTTTTAAACAAAATAAATAAATAATAGAAATGTATACAAAGACGATATTATGTTTAGATTTAATACTAGAATTTTATCCTCCTTTCTCTTGTTCAACATTTATTTTATTTTTTATTCCCTTGTTTGACATTCGACATCTGCGTCTGGTCCATTACCACTTTCCTTCTTTCTCAGTCACTCAATTCCTGGCTGCTTTGTATATGTTCTTTATTTTTTCGCTCTCCCCATTGCACGAGAAGGTTTCATTACAAGTCCCAGTTCAATCAGGTGCATTTGGGACATGAATAGAACTGACAAACTGGCAGTGACACCTCTCAATGTGTCGTAAAGAGTCTGATAAGGTGCTGACGATTGTTATTTGCTCTTCTGCAGAAAAGACGAACTTAGTTGTAGCTAGACGAAATTATTCGAGGAATGACTTCAGTTAATTTGTTGAAATTTTTAGAAACTATATTGAGTAATTTGAACTTATTTAATTTTAAAAGATTATCTTACGAGAAAATCTAAATTACTCTTATAAAATGTTATTATATATTAGAGTTATATAAATTGAGTCTAAATCGTTCTACAACATAAGAGGTGTAATTATTACTCATCCAGGTATATAGTAATTACCCTGGAAGGAGAGGAGAAATATTATTGGAAGCTATGGCAGCTCTGAATCCTTAACAATTTAATTTTTTTTAACTTTTGATGACGATTGTTATTTGCTTTTCTACAAAAATGACGAACTTAGTTGTAGATAGACGGAATTATTCGAGGAATGACTTAAGTTGATTTGTTGAAATTTTTAGAAATTATATTGAGTAATTTGAACTTATTTAATTAAAAAAATCCTGACGGGAAAATCTAAATTACTCTTATTAAGTGTTTTTATATATTGGAGTTATATAAATTGAGTCTAAATCGTTCTACAACATAAGAGGTGTAATTATTACTCATCAAGGGATGTAGTAATTACCATGGAAGAAGAGGTGAAATATTATTGGCAGCTATGGAAGCTCTGAATCCTTAAAAATTTAAATTTTTTAACTTGTGATGACGATTTTTTTTTTGTTTTTCTACAAAAAGGACGAACTTAGTTGTAGATAGACGGAATTATTCAAGGAATGACTTAAGTTGATTTGTTGAAATTTTTAGAAACTATGTTGAGTAATTTAAACTTATTTAATTTTAAAAATATCTTACTGGAAAATCTAAATTACTCTTATAAAATGTTTTTATATACTGGAGTTTTATAAATTGAGTCTAAATAGTTCTACAACATAAAAGATGTAATTTTTACTCATCAAGGCATGCAGTAATTACCATGGAAGGAGAGGTGAAATATTATTGGAAGCTATGGCAGCTCTGAATCCTTAACAATTTAAATTTATTTAACTTTTGATGACGCTTGTTATTTGCTTTTCTACAAAAAGGACGAACTTAGTTGTAAATAGATGGAATTATTCCAGGAATGACTTGATTTGATTTGCTAAAATTTTTAGAAACTATATTGATTAATTTGAACTTATTTAATTTTAAAAAATTATCTTATGGGAAAATCTAAATTACTCTTATAAAATGTTTTTTATATATTAGAGTTATATAAAATGAGTCTAAATTGTTTCTACAACATAAGGGATGTGATTATTACTCATTCAGACTTGCGGTAATGGCCATGGAAGGACAGGCAAAATATTGTTGGAAGCTATGGAACCGGAGAATCCTTAGCAATTTAAATTTTTTAAACTTTTGGTGACGATTGTTATTTGCTCTTCTGCAGAAAGGACGAACTTCGTTGTAAATAGACTTCATTATTTGAGGAATAACTTGAGTTGATTTGTTGAAATTTTTAGAAACTATATTGAGTAATTTGAACTTATTTAACTTAAAATTTTATCTAAATTACTCTTATAAAGTGTTTTGTTATATTAGAGTTATATAAATTGAGTCTAAATTGTTTTCAATACATAACAGGTGTGATTGTTACTCATCCAGACATGCAGTAATGGCCATGGGAATAGAGGCGAAATATTACTGGAAGCTATATAAGAGCCGAATCCTTAACAATTTATTTTTTTTAAACTTTTGATGACGATTGTTATTGGCTCTTCTGCAGAAAGGATGAACTTCCTTGTAAATAGAGAGCATTATTCGAAGAATGACTTGAGTTGATTTGTTGAAATTTTTAGAAACTATATTGAGTAATTTGAACTTATTTAATTTAAAATTTTATCTTACGGTAAAATCTAAATTACTCCTATAAAATATTTTTATATGTTAGAGTTATATAAATTGATTCTAAATTGTTTCTAAAAGGTGTGATTATTACACATACAGACGTTCAGTAATAACCATGGAAGGAGATTCGAAATATGATTGGAAGCTATGGAAGCACCGAATCCTTAACAATTTAAATTTTTTAAACTTTTGCTGACGATTGTTATTTGCTCTTCTGTAGAAAGGACGAACTTCCTTGTAAATAGAGGATAAAAGATCCTTGTAAAAGAGCATTCGAGAAATAACTTGAGTTGATTTGTTGAAATTTTTAGAAATTATATTGAGCAATTTGAACTGATTTAATTTTTAAAAATGGCTTACGGGACAGTCTAAATTAATCTTATGAACTGTTTTTATATATTAGAGTTATATAAAATGAGTCTAAATTGTTTCTGCAATATAAAAGGCGTAATTATTACACATCCAGACTTTCAGTAGTGACCATGGAAGGAGAGGCTAAATTTTATTGGAAGCTATGGAATCTTTAGAAATTTAATTATTTTAAACTTTTTAAAGATTTTACGATTGTTTTTTTTTTTGTTTTGCTTTCTACTTAAAACCAAACTTATCTGTAAATGGACGATGAATTATCTCTAAGTTATTTTATGACTTGATTTGATTTGTTGTAGGAATATTTTAGAAGATATAATTCTATTCTACAATAATTCTTTTGTTTCTTTAATTTAACTAACATTTTTTCTAATTTATTTTTTATTTAGTTATTTTTTAGTTTTGTTCTGTCTGTCTCTCCACTTAAATTCAAAGCTCCTCATTTATTAAATGGACACAAGAAATTCCATCTCTAGATATATTATGCTACTAGCATAAACCATGCATGCGTGTAAGTGCTATATGCAAGAACGTTTCAGCAAGCTAAGATATACGTGATTCTATTTTACAGGAATTCTTTTGTTTCTTTAATTTAACTAACTTTTCGATAATTTATTTATTATTAATTTAGTTATTTTTCAGTTTTGTTTTGTCTGTCTCTCCACTTACAATAAAAGCTCCTCATCTGTTAAACAGACACACTAAATTAAATCTAAGTTATATTATGCTACTAGCAAAAACTATGCATACGTGTAAGTGCTATGTGCAAGAACGTTTTAACGAGCTAAGATATACGTGATTCTATACTACAGAAATCCTTTTGTTTCTTTAATTTAACAAAATAATGTTTTGAATAGTAATGAACTAACTTTATATTACACCTTTGTGGCATACAATTAAATAATTTTTGAATATCTTTAGTTATAAATGACGAGTGATATTTATTTTAATTTAAGTTACATGCATGGGAGCAAAGGAATTACCTCTAGGGGAACCTTCCGCCCGTTCTGTGTGATGAGGAGAAGACCGATATAAGGATGTGTTGCGAATGGCTTAGATTTTGTAACCGAAAGGTGGTGTTTTTCATCTAAAGACCGGCGTGTTTGTTATATTGAAGCATTTAAATATTTCGAATGCAAACTTAAGTTTAATAACAAATTATTAGGGGTACGAATCAGATGAATCGGTCTCTGGTTTATCTAAATTTTGAACTTAATGGATGAATAAGTTAATAAAAATTTGTGTCGTGTGTGTTCCATCAAGTCTTACTTAACTTAGGGGCTTTTATAGAAAAGAAAGGCGACTTCTGCGTTTATTCAAAGATCAGTCATTCAAGTTGGTAAAAGTAGTGGCCTGAGAAAATTTTTAGTACATTCTGTTGTTATTTCAAAGCCATTTAACCCAATTTGCTTTTATATCGTCTTTTTATAGAATGTGAATTTATTACAATATTTATTAGAACAAAAGACGAAATATGCTAAAAAAATTAAAATGTAAAAGAAGCACTCCACGGATGAATGGAAGCTATAAACTAGTGGACATCTGCAATGTCGTTACCATAAAAAAAGCTGATTACGCTACGGTTGTAACTTTTACAACTCGTGAAAACTGTGCTAGCAGTATATCTGTATTTAAATACCAACTTGCAATTTTTATTAGATGGGTCATAAAACAAAAAATAAAGGGTTTGGATTCTTGTACGTAAAAACATATGCTCTTATCCAATGAAATATGGTAAATGTAGATTTTTACTGCTAAGTGCTGCGGTTAAAAGCATCTTTCACTTCACAAGAAAATAATTTAAATGTCTGATATTTATCGGGGGATGTGTAGTCTTAGAAACTTTCAATTATTAAAAATGTATATGCAAGTAAATATAAATGCATGATGAGTAAGAAATAAATATTTTGTTTTATGAAAGAAAATTTGTTAAGAGGAAATTTATTGAATATGATTTTTTATTTCAAGATAGGTGTGGAAATGTATTATTAGCTTATCACGATTTATTATTAAACCAGACTAAAAATATGGTTTATATCAATTTTAAAGTTCATTAAAATTTATAATTATGCAGAATAAAAAGAAATCTTAACATACATTATATTAGCAACAAAAATGTAAAGATCACTCATATTAGTATTGGAAATTTTATTCCCTTCTCTTTATTTCAGAAAATATTTTAATTATTTTTATCAAAATCTATATTTTTTACATGTTGATTTTTTATTTATAATATTGCTAAAATATTTAAAATTTAATTTTCAATAGTTAATCTTAAATATTTTCCATCATTTTCCTCACGGAAACGACTGTCTCAGAAAAATAAATACCGCAAAAATAATAATAACACAAGATTACGCATTGGTATGATATTCGACAGATTCCATAGCAATAAGAGTTTTGAGCAGCGGTAGCTCAGTAAACAAAGACAACTCCCCAAGTTGGCCTAAGATCATTCTTATTATTTAAAGGGGACTGGAGCACATACAATATGTTTGAGATCACAATGTCCTCCAAGTTCTCTGGAGGTGGTAGGACAAGCCTATGGGACATCTACATGGTCACTACTTCTTCAATATTACGAGGACCCACATAATCAAAAGTCGTACTTTCAACCTTGAGGTGCTCGTGTAAAAGAAAGCAGCACTCCTTTGCTTTAATACGAGTAGAGTATGTAACAGTCGTACTTGGTTTGCTTAAGTGGTATCAGAAACAACAACAAGAGATTTTAACCCTGTAAGCGGTTCGCACGTACAATTCCGCCAAACCTATGATAACTGCAAAACGTACAATTTTCGACCACCGAAAATACTCTGAAAATGGATGTAATGTACATTTTTGCCAGTGCTTTCCCCCATGGAGTTTTGTTAGGAGAGTGGTCTATTATTTAAACTGCTCTTTCATGACATTTCTGAAGGGATCAACCATACTTAGAACAAAAAGCTGATAGCTTTTCATGGCTCTGTAAATCTCTATTTCGAAGTATTTCGTTTGCGGTAACAGATGTATCTCTAATTTCACCAATTAAATATCTTGGATGACTTTCGTAAAAAAATATAAATAAGTCTCTCAACGAATATTTTTATTTGTACTTTTATAATCCATTATTTCTTATGGGATAATATTCCAGGCTTGACGAGCTTTATGTGTATTAAAAATTAACAATCTATAATTTCTATTTTTATATCTATACCGGAAGTAAAGGTACAATAACGAGGATGGGTTTTCCATATTCCATTCTAGCAGACAAAGGGTGGAGGTAAAGATCATAGAACTCTTTGGTCACTGACATTAGCGTATTTTGGAGAATTTTTTCCTAGATGTGCTCCACTCGGAGGGTTAAATGTCTCTAGAGTTCTGATATTTGACTTCTTTTAGTTTGTCTTCTTTGTAATACTACCACAATGCACTGTAAAGCATATTTACTAGATCTGAAAATCTAAGGATTATCTACCTCTACTATTACTATCTTCTACCATAAAACATGTAAATGCAAGTGCCAGCTCGAAAGGCCAAAATTTGTTTCCCTTCAGTACATGGTTAGCCTTGCCATATTAATAAACTTAAAATATTTTCATTTGTAAATATTTCCTGTATATGTAACACATTTAGCTGTTCATTTAATTGAAGTAGAAATGTATTTTTAACCATTAGTTAAGGGAAGTTTCACCTCAACTAAACTGTAAGTTTCAGAATCCTTGATTTTTATTTATCGTTGGAATCTTCCAAATGGCTTCAACAGGGTTGGTTTCAGAAATATCTTACTCTCGCGATATTAAAATCACCTATGTATTGGAGGTGAAGGAAATACTAGTTCAATGTGCGTTGGTGTAATTTTGATTGTCTGGTGTAAGGTTGATTTTTATTAATCATATGCAATTCAGAAATCGTTCATTAATAGCTAACTTTCTAAAGTTATTATCAGAACGTAACGTATAAAAAAAGGAAAGGATTCAGTTTACGATTAGTTATTAAAAAATGATTTGGATGGCTTGGTCCGGGGTAAGGTTACCACAAACTTACAATTCTTTTTTCCAATGAATAATTTAAAGATTCCTGTAAGTTACCGATTTTTTTTTTCACTTGATTAAAGAATTATTCACACTGCAACCTGAATATAAACGATTCTATTGAAATCGTTTTTCTATCACACTAGAAAGGCGTGCAATCCGAGAAAAGGAATCTAAAGTGAACGTTGCGTTTTCAACGAGAACAGGTTGATGTATAATATGGTTTCAGTGGTTTGTGTCTCCAAAGGAGGCTGATACAAACAAGAAATAAACACAACATATTTTAATAATTAACTTGGGTATTCTTCCGCAGAGCATGGCATACCCAACGTCTCGCTTTATTGAACCCATTTACATACAATGACGTCTATGAAACTTCAGCCATTTCATGTTCCAATGCAGAATTTCGGAACTCCGAGACGTCAAGAATTATCTTCCGTAGACCTAGTGCAGCATAATATCAAATCATTTAATTATTTAACTAGTGAATCTATTCTGTTTCCATTAAAATGTTCAAAATGTTATATGACATTAAAAATAACATTAGAGGAGCAAAAAGCATAAAGTACATAAATTTCTATTAAACAGCTATTAAAATATGCTTTGAAATGTTTCATACTTAACAGAAATACTAAGTTGTTTTATAGTATAAATACAATTCTCTTCCATTAGCATTATATATAAACCATATGAAATGTTACATAGCAATGCAAGTTTTAAAATAAAATGTTCCGTTTCTAAACTTGCATATAACTTTTAGGTTGATTCGAAATAAATTGTATTGTTCGAGAGTTTTTATTTTTTCAATGAGTTAATAGTGCTTTCTTTTTCTTTATTCGATCGTGAATGATTCTTCTTTCTCCCGACTTTAAAGACCATTGGAAAATCCTCTAAATAGATATTTTGAAAAAGCCGTATTACCCGCCGGATATGTCATATCCTAAAGTCTATTTCTGTTATGACTCTGGGTGTAGATAATTTATAAATTTATTTTATATCTACGTCATGTTATCGTAATTATGAGGATTTAAATAAAAATTATTCATCGAATTATGTTTCTTCAGATGCAGGAATTTTAAATAAAGATGAGGAAGAACCGTGTGATGATGAATATAACAGTAATCACAATTTATCTGATGACATGGAATCAATAAAAGAAATTAAAGATGGTAATCATTCAGGAGAAAATGATTTTATAATTTATCGGAGATAATTCTGACTGAGTTTTGTTGTGGGTACTAGGTTACACAAATCACCACAAGATTTTTATAGTTCATTTTGATGGTCTTAATTTCACGTTACAGCAGGTTTAAAAAAGGCTTTGTATCTATTTTCTAAGAATATTACTTTATTAATATAGTTTTATAAATTTCATTTTTAAATAATAATAATAATGCCTTATCTTACTTAAAACATACTATAACACACAAGATGCATGTTCATTTGAAAATCTTAATTTATTAAGAAGATAACTATTTACATGAATTCCTTATTATTTATTTTTCCTTTTCGGAATTTATTTAACTCCTCAGTTTTCCAGCTGTCACTTGGTGCCATGATAAAAATCACTGACTCATTAAAATTGCGATCTATTATCGTAACGTTAGTTTGTAGAATTAATCGCTTCAAAAAGCAATGATGTGGGGAAAAAATGAAAGATTATTCATAGGGTTAGAATAACAGTATCATAAAGATTGGTTTTATGCAAACGTCTGTGCTATAGCGCTAGGTGTAAATTACACTTTTTAAATTTATCTTATATCTAAGTCAGGTTATAGTACTTATGATGAGGAAATAAAATTATTAAAGAATTTTTCGAATTATGTTTTTTCAGATGAAGGAAACTTAAATAAAGATGATAAAGAATCATGTGATGATGAATATAACAGTAATACCAATTCATCAGCTGACATGGAATCAGTTGAAAAAATTAAATATGGTAATCACTCAGGAGAAAATGATTTTATAATTTATCGGAGACAATCCGGACTGTGTTTTGTTGTGGGTACTCGGTTACACAAATCACCACAAGGTCTTTCCAGTTCATTTTGATGGTCTTAATTTCACGTTATGGCAAGTTTAAAAAGAAATTCTTTATATCGATTTTCTAAGAATATTACTTTATTGACATAGTTTTATAAATTTAATTTTCTTAACATAATAATCATGCCTTATCTTACTTAAAACATACTATAACAAACAAGATGCATATTCATTTGAAACTTTTAATATATTAAGGAAATAACTATGTACATAAATTCCTTAATATTTATTTTCCCTCTTTGGAATGTATTTAACTCATCAGTTTTCCAGATGTCACTTGGAGGCATGATAAAAATCACTGACTCATTAAAATCGCGAACTATTATCGTAACGTCAAATTATGTTAGGTTTTAAAATTAATCGCTTCAAAAAGCGATGATATAGAGAAAAAATGAAAGATTGTTCATAGGGTTAGAATAATAATATCATAAAACTTGATTTTATGCAATTAGCTGAGATTAATATTTTTCAGCAATGGAGATTTTTTTTTTCCAATTTTAATATATGGTTAGCAATTTAAGATCTGCCGTTAATTTTCAGAGATTTTCTAAAATGATAATTACATGAAAAAACTATCAGCTATGCCCCCAGCTATCGATCTAGATAATTTAGGTTTCGGATGAAATACTATATTTATAGCAAAATTAAATTATAATTTAGATTATAGTTATAATCTAAATTACAATTTGTATTTTGGTATTATTAAAAATTTAAAAAAAAAAATTAAAAAAAGACAAGTTATTATCATAAAAGAAATAACATATTTATTTATATTTGTCATCAGATATTTAAAATATAATAATCTAAAGAAATAAAAGTATTATATTTGGAGATATTTCACTATTTATCCATGCACCGACTAACAGAAAAGATTATCTTTGCTAGATCATTAAAAGATAAGAACTGTTTAGACATATAAAAAATTTACTCACGTGATATTAATATTAAATATTTTATCAAACAATAATACTGTTCACAGAAAGAAAATTTAACGTTTTTGCATAGATTAAGAAACAGGAAACTGAATTCAACATAAAAATTGTAAATTAAAAACAAAATGAAATGAAATAAGTAAATATTGTCGAAATATAAGAAAAATTGTATGTGCCCAAAATATTTTAGTGATATCAACACGTTATTGAAATAGAAATATATAAAATTGGTCCATGATATATGAAACTCAAATTATGTTTTTACAGTTTTGTCTATATATATATATAGACAATATATTGCCTAAATATATTTTATCAATATATATAAATATATATAGATATGCTATCAAC
Organism: Pardosa pseudoannulata; assembly: GCA_032207245.1. NCBI lineage: Eukaryota > Metazoa > Arthropoda > Arachnida > Araneae > Lycosidae > Pardosa > Pardosa pseudoannulata. Next base: position 114,362,735 of record CM063504.1, on the reverse strand, counting down.
TGAATATATATATGTATATATAGACAATAGATGCCTTTAAATATATATATATATTACAAACATTATATATATATAGACAAAGTTAAGCATAAATATATAAAAACATATAAGGACATATATATATATATATATATATATATCCTCTCATATATTATATATATATATATATATATAATATATATTATATCTATATAATATAATATATCTATATATCTATATATATATATATCTATCTATCTATTATATATATTATATATTATATATATATATATATATATATATATATATATATATATATAATATATATATATATATATATATATATATATATATATATATATATTATATATATATATTTATATATATATATATATATATATATATATATATATATATATATAAACATATATATATACATATATATATACATATATATACATATATATATATGTCTATATACATATGTATATATATATGTTTATATATATATATATGCATATATATATACATACAGATATATATATATACATATATATATGTATATATATATATATATATTTATATATATATATATATATATATATATATATATATATATATATATATATATATATATATATATATATATATATATATATATATATATATATATATATATATATATATATATATATATATATATATATATATATATATATATATATATATATATATATATATATATATATATATATATATATATACATATATATATATATATATATATACATATATATATATATATATATATATATATATATATATATATATATTATATATATATATATATATATATATATGTATATGTATATATAAAGTAAGTTGTCTTTTTAATCCCTCATCAAGTCTGTTTTCCTTTCTCTGCTGAAAGCTATTAATTCTGCTGAACTTTTTATGAGCCTCGTGATTGTAACACTAACTCTTGTACTATTTAATGAAACATTACATATAGGAATGAATTAGATATATAAAAACTAACTGTTGTATTTATAAATGATATCTTATTCATATATGTAATATTCCTCAAATATGTGTTTGAAAAAAATACAGTAATCAAGGAAAATACTCTAGTGTATTGGTTAATATATTAAAAATAATCTTTATTTGAAATGCGATAACATTTGCTTTTCACTGGCCTGATACGAGGCGCATCCAGAAAGTAAGTTTCCCTATTTAAAAGGAAAAAAAGAACTCACACTTTCACGAACATATTTATTGGAAACAAGTACAGCAATATTTCATCTATTTTTCAACATAGCCACCACCAGAATTGAGACACTTGTCGTATTGTAGGATGAACTTTTGTATACCTCTGTCATAGAACTCTGCCGCCTGTGAATGGAACCAAGCCTTCCTGTTCTAGAACACCGTGCACATCCCTTTCCTTATAGAGAGCTTCTGTTAGATTTTAGTCCTTCCCAAAGACCCACTATGATGCCAATGTATTAGCTGCTGCTTAGTTTCCGGGGTAAAATGCGAAATCCAAGTCTCATTGCCTGTCAATCCTGTCGAGGTACTCGTCGCAGTCATCGTGATACCTTAGCAGAAATGTCGGTGCTGCTCCTAAGAGTTGAATTTTGTGTTAGGGTGTCAGTTTTGGCTCATAGATCTCACAGAGCGGACGATGAATTTCAATTGGCTCAATACTTTGTGCATTCCAGATCACCGATCGAACCTTGCAGGCGGCAGGAGAAGGAATTAGAGTTTCTATTTCGGACCACTGCCACCCCGCTACTGGAAATAATCAGGAATTGTCCAGCTGTCATATGATTAACCCATCCACCGACCACTATTTTTACTTTCAAACACAGTTAACCTTTTCGTAAATTCGATGGAACTTACCGTACCATACTATTTTTGCGGTTTAATTTGTTAGGTTTTTAAATTATTTTTGCAATTAAAGGAGTTCATTACGTAAAATTAATTTCTTTCATTTATATCGCTTTGCAATATTTTTTTTCCTCAAAAGTGTGTTCTACGAGTGCAAACTGAAGGGTCGACAGGTGTTTTTCGAACAGGAATTCGCTGTCGAATCTGAATCATTCAGAATTATAAGTCATAGATCTGTTCGTAAGCGCAATTGACACTTATAATTACGTTTACTTTATGAAAATATAGGGAAATTATTTTCTGTATGGCCTCGTATTTGTTGATAGGGCTATTTTTCATTTCATACATCATATAAGGTAGCTTCAAGCCATCTGTAATTTTTAGAGGTATTTTAAAAATAAATAATTGTTAGGCATTTCAATTAAAACAAAACTATAACAGACGAATTAAAATGTCTGTTATTTATCTTATAATACTACACAGAACAACAAAAACATTTTCTATACGTAAACAACCTACTATAATAGAGGTGAAACGCAATACTAGAAGCATACAGGAATCTGATATTGCATAGTGTTTCTTTTATAACCATTATTTCTACTTGAATCTTTTACTTATAAAAATTCCATACATACTGTAGGTATGTAATGAATATGGATTAACATTAGTAATATTTATTCATATTTCTCCTTATATTAACATTTTTATTATTTGTTCTGTGATGGCTTTAACTGACATACAGCCAATATTTTTATAAAACCATAATCAATTTATTTTACAGCAACTGTGAAAAAACACTATCGAAAAACAAACATTTTGCTACACGTATGCGATTAAAAGGGAAAAATACAACTAAACAGAAGCTTATAAATAACGTATTTCTGACGACAATATTTCCTTATTCGAATACTGCTTTTACCACACCATATAATTACCATATTTTGTACATATATTACAAGAAAAACCGGAGAATAAATTGTTAAAAGATCGTGACGATTTAAAAAGTGCGTAGAATATTCTGAAAAGCCGGGTGTTTATTAACTTTTATTATATCAAATAAACGATAATGGGTTAGCATCTGCTCATGCCTTCAAGGCAAAACTCACGCTCTAGAGAAATGTGTTTTTGAATTTTATATTTTATTATTCATGAATTCTTGTGCAGCGTTTCTTTTAAGTCGGAGGCATGTGTAAAGAAGCGCATTAATCGGAATTTTTGTAAAGTGGGCCGAAAATGTTTATTTTATTAAAAATTTACTTACTTTTAAGTGAGTCTGAATACTGTTTTTCTTTCTGAAATATATTTATTTTTGCTTTTAATATATTGATAACTATTTTTTTCATTTTTAATTAAAATGAAGCATGTTTATGTAACGCTTGGTTTTTATATCAGACAAGGATAAATTAAAAATATTGAATGTGGCTCATCATTTGTGATTATTATTAAAAACAGTTTCAATGTCACAATTTATTATTGAAAGAAAGGATAATTTATTTTTGGAGTATACTTTTTACATATGCGGTTAGTTCAAATTTTACTACACATTTTTCTGATAAATGCAATAATGAAAGCAATCGGAATAAGCACGTGTATAAGGACCTTGCATCTAAACAACTACCTTTCTATATTGATGATTGTGGGTGTGACCTCCATAAATTATAAGCTATCTATAGCTTTATGGATTGCCTTAAATATTATTTCCTACTCTAATTTACCAATTGTGGAATACTTTTATTGTAGACATTATCTGATCGAATGCATTTAAATTTAGAAAATGTGTAGCTAAAGAGTTTCTTTGAATTGTAATGAGACATTTATTGCAGTATTGGCTTGTTGAGGTGCATGGTGTAACGTATCGTGTCCCTGTTTTAGGTGACACAATGATCAAGAACAATTTTCTTGATTAAACAGGGACAGTACACGTTACAATATACACATTTCTATATACACAATACAATTAGAGTTCACAAGTATATGATACAATAGACGTAGGCCTGAATAGAGACGTACACATAAGGTCCTTTCCGAATGGACTAGTAAACGACGGAAGATAAAAAATCGGTAGCATCGTGTAAATGTTCGCGGTACTAATTATGTAGACAGTACTCACAATTAGACAAGAGTGTTTGAAGTAGCAATTGGTATCTTCGAAGAAGATAAACAAAGTCAGGATTCGTAAGAGGAGTACACAATCAATCCTGAATAAGATCGAATTAAAAGAAAACAAGACACAGGGTATCGTTATCAATCTCAGAAACATATATATCTCAAGGTGGGATTTTCGCTATAAAAAACTCTCCGATAGAGAGACTGGTCAAGACGACCTCCGAATTATCTTACTCTAGCTAATTCCTAAAGAAGTGATCCAAATGTGGGATTATCGCTAAGGAAACTCTCCGATAGAGAGACTGGTCAAGGCGACCTGCGAATTAGCTGGTTCATAGCTAACTAACTACTTGTTTAAAAAAATTATCTCGTCTCTTTTTTTAGAGGAGGGGCCTCTAATACAGGTGCCTCACCCACAATTTGATTCTTGGATCATCTGGTGATGATCTCACCTTCAACCAACTGATTGGTCTGGGCTAAGCAATCACCGGCTTCAAACCCGGGAGTTTCTGGAAATTCGTGTCGACGAAGGTACGAAGGTTTCCTTGTGGTTCCGACGATCATCTTTCAGTCAGTCTGGGCGCCCGGTTGTCTGACTTGATGTCTCGCTACTGTAGGACACAAAAGTCTAGACATCGTCATGCCGGGGAAAACAACACCTTGGTCTTCATATAAGCGCAGTCCATTTTCAAGCTCTTTTGAGAAGGTACAAAGTTTTTGAGGTCCTGTTCTAATTTACCAAGTGTGGAATAATTATATTGTAGAAATTATGTGATCGAATGCATTTAAATATAGAAAATGTGTAGCTAAAGGGTTTGTTTAAAAAGCAATGAGGTATTCTAATTTATCGCAATACTTGCTTGTTGAAGTGCAAGGACTTTAAACATTCTCAAAACATCACTATGTGTTTTTGTACTTTTTAGAATATTAGAAGTATAGTTTTCAACTTTCTGCTTAAATTAATTAAACTTAATATTTATTAATCCAGTACTTTTAATTAGGTTGCGGTGGATTCTAGATACTAAGTAATGGGAATATTGCGGCAATGACAGCAAAAATTTAAAAACGTATATGACAGGTTTAATGACTCAAATAAGCAATTTTTTGTTTGCAACAAATTATGTTTGACAGTTTTACACGAAATGTTAGTTCATAATTAAACAAAAATAAATAAATGATACAAAAATTTATTATAATTTTATAATTATTACACATTATTTTCGGTGAGAAAGACGAATAGGTGGAAAACGAAATTTAGGCTTCTACTTGTAAGCCGGTAATTGCACATTTGTGCCTCTATAGCCGTAGTGTCTAAAAAAGACCGTTTCGTTTTGGATGGCTATTACCGTCATGTCACATATTGAACTTCGCTTTGACGTATATAGACTCAAGTGTCCTTCAACGTCTTAATAACTGATCTATCAAGAATTGTTATTTAGTCCTAGAGAATAAAACTAGTAACCCGCACAGCTAAAAACCAACAATCCAACACTAACTATTGATAACACATTGGGTTATTATTTTCTTTCTTTAGAACAGTGATTGCCACACTTTTTATCAGACAGTACATAGATATAAAAAATATTCCGCGATTAAATATTACTTAAGAGAAACTACCGACCAGTTATTTATCTCTGATTAGACATATACATAAAAGCTAAACAACATAAAGAAACATAAAAATGTTGATAATATATACAAAAACGGATGTGAAAGCAAAAATATTTTAAAATAAAAATAAAATCCTACATTTTTGAATATTTCAAATATTTTTGTTCTGTACTGTCGATTGTGATTTCAATGAATATTCGACACAACGATTTTCTTCCTACTTTTGTGCTATTAGGTTAATTACTATTATTATTTCTTTCTAAGGGAATAGTGAAAAATTAGTGAATTAATTTAATGGGTTTCTTTGAAATTTCGATGGTGCTTAAAAATTTCTCGGAAACCTCATGAGGATCGTTGTGGAATGCTAAAGTTCCGCAAAACACACTTTGAGAAACACTACTTTAGAAAGATATCCAATGCTTCATATATATTCATCTCAAACAAGAAGCTGTTCTAACGAGTAGCTTCTTTTAATAACATTAGGAAAGTAGGTACATACATAGATAAGCAGAGATATCAGATAGAAACATTTAGATGTGTTTCTGAATATGGACGCAACATTTTTTTTTTTTTTGTAACTAGAGAACGAAACAGCAGTATGAATCTTTATTACAGTGTACTTAATTTGTTGATATAGTAATATGGTGAATATTATTATGGCGTATAATTATGCTAATATGAGTTGAAAAGTGTTACACTAACAACCTTTAATGGTTTAATCTTTTGAAATAGTTTTCTTATAATGTAATGGCCATTGTTTATTTTAAATAGATCACATATCAGCAAGTGTATCATTAGAATCATTATAATTTATAAGGTAATTTGTATTGAACATTGTAGTTTCCTCCATAGTCTATCTTCATGAAATCTACAGTAAGGCGTATAATTATGCTAATATGAGTTGAAAAGTGTTACACTAACGACCTTTAATGGTTTAATCTTTTGAAATAGTTTTCTTATAAAGTAATGGCCATTGTTTGTTTTAAATGGATCACATATCAACAAGTGTATCATTAGAATCATTATAATTTATAAGGTAATTTGTATTGAACATTGTAGTTTCCTCCATAGTCTATCTTCATGAAATCTACAGTAAGGCGTATAATTATGCTAATATGAGTTGAAAAGTGTTACACTAACGACCTTTAATGTTTTAATCTTTTCAAATAGTTCTCTTATAAAGTGATGGTCATTGTTTGTTTTAAATGGATCACATATCAACAAGTGTATCATTAGAATCATTATAATTTATAAAGTAATTTGTATTCATTATTGTAGTTTCCTCCATAGTCTATCTTCATGAAATCTACAGTAAGGCGTATAATTATGCTAATATGAGTTGAAAAGTGTTACACTAACGACCTTTAATGGTTTAATCTTTTGAAATAGTTTTCTTATAAAGTAATGGCCATTGTTTGTTTTAAATGGATCACATATCAACAAGTGTATCATTAGAATCATTATAATTTATAAGGTAATTTGTATTGAACATTGTAGTTTCCTCCATAGTCTATCTTCATGAAATCTACAGTAAAGCGTATAATTATGCTAATATGAGTTGAAAAGTGTTACACTAATGACCTTTAATGGTTTAAACTTTTGAATTAATTTTCTTATAAATTAATGACCATTGTTTGTTTTAAACGGATCACATATCAACAAGTCTATCCTGAAAACTATTATAATTTTTAAGGTAATTTGTATTAAACATTGTAGTTTGCTCCATAGTCTTTCTTCATGAAATCTATGAAAAAAACATTTTTAAATTTTATAATAAATTTATAAATTATTAAAATATCAATCATTATTTTTTAACCTAGCCCCTTTTTGTTATGTACTAATAAAATTAGAAGTAAAAGTAGTATGATATGTTCTTAAACTAACTCACCACATATTGACGATGCTCATTAAAAGAATATTTTAATTTAAAAAAAAGGAAATATTTTGTAAACTCTTTCTAACTCTATCTAAACTCTTTTTATGCAAATAACGCGAAAGAAGATTATAAAAATTAAATTTCTTTAATTTTAAAATTTAAAACAATGTACACATATTTATTTAAATTTAGGCTATGTTAGATAATAAAAATGATTGATAGATTTAAACTTTAAATGCTTTATATTCAAACTAAATATTCTGGGAACATATATGTAAACATGAAGTATTGTTTATCTAACACATAGTTTATTAACTGGTTTTAGAAATAAAATGTTTTTAAAAGTACTCGAGGATGCAAATAAGATTATTATTATTATCTACATTATTATTGGGGATAAGGTTCTAAATCCCCTGAAACAAAATTATCCAAAATACACAAAGATGAGCCAACAGTAATTTATTCTCTTATAAATTATGCCTTTAATCCCAACTTCTTTTTTAAAATTATTTTTCTCTTACTGTAGTCCCTTTCAGATAATTTTTGTTAGTTTATGTAAAATAATATTATAAAAATTTCAAAGTTTAATGTCAAATGTCCATTTTCCATTCTAACACATATGTTTTCAAAACATCTACGAAATAAAAAACCAAAGTTTCATAAAAATGCAAATTAGTCACTAATATGCTAAGAAACAAAAGGAGTGGTAAGAGGATAAAATCCTTAAATCGTGCAGCGAAAGATATGTGCAAATTTGGGAGCAAAAAGAAATATTCATTTAAACTGTGCATTGTGCCTTATTTCCTTATGAATATTTATCAGATTTTCTCAAAATATTTACACGAACAATGCCTAGTGTAATTTATTATGAGAACTTGTTTATTATGTGTGTAATAAAGACTACGAAATTACTTTATATGAGAAAATATTATTATTATCCCGAATTTCTTTCATATAATTGTTAAACAAAAGAACCATTTATGTCCATTTAAGATGTTTGAAGCCATTAGGGATAAAGAAACATTTAAAAATAATAACTTTTTCTTTTGTAGAATTTTTTTTATTTATATTTAAATATATGTATTTTTATAAACATATTTCGCTAGTAGATTATAAGTCATATATATGATTACTGATTTATTTAAAAACATATAATGATGCTACATTATAAATGTTATTTATGCATAAAATATTATATATATTATATATTATATTTTATAAATTATATATAAATATATCAGTTTCTAGCTTTCCCTTTCGTAGCTATTCCAAATTCGTTCTAACCCATATTTTATCATAGTTCTTATCAAATGGGTGTCTTTTGTGTTGTTGTTAAACATTCCCCTTATTCCGGATGTCTAGTACACCAAATCGAAATATTTCCAGAATATTTCGTGTGATTTTCAGAATTGGGTTATTGCCCTTCCCCTTATTCCCCTTATTACTACACTTTCCATTTGTGTTGTTGTTACCCATTCCAGTTATTCAGGACGTCCAGTAGACCCCATCGAAATATTTCAAGATTATTTCCGAAATATTTTTTATATTTTAAATTACGTTATATTCCCCTTACTACTACACTTTCTATTTATGTTGTTGTTACCATTCCACTTATTACGGAGTCTATATATCGAAATATTTAGAATATTTCGAAAATATTTCATGTGATTTCCAGAATTAAGTTATTGCTCTTCTTATTTTCTTCCCTTAGAGCTACACTTCCCATTTGTGTTGTTGTTACATTAACATATTTTTTTATTCCCCATCGAAAATATTCCAAATATTTCCGAAATACTTCGTGTGATTTCCAGATTTAGGTTTTCCCCCTCCACTTATTCCCCTTATTACTACACTTTCCATTTGTGTTGTTGTTACCCATTCCACTTATTCCGGAGGTCTAGTAGACCCTATCGAAATATTTCCAGAATATTTCCGAAATATTTCGTTTGATTTTCGGGATTAGGTTTTCTCCCTCCCCTTATTCCCGTATTTACTACACTTTCTATTTATGTTGTTGATGTCCATTCCACTTATTCCGGAGGTCTAGAAGATCCTATCGAAATATTTACTGAATATTTCCTTAATAGTTTGTGTGATTTCCAGAATTACGTTATTGCTCTTCAAATTTTTCATTATAAAAGTAGTATTAGGACAAAGTAATGAACAAATATTATATTCCACTGAGAAAATATTGCAACCTGTCCAATGATGGAGCTATTCAAGCGTTGTTTGAAAATGTAATTTTGCAAAGTTGCCAAAGCTTTAATAACAGTTTCATATTTATCGTACTTCTCCCCCGATATATTAGTAGCTATTTTACAAGCAGTTTTACCTGAGATTTTCTCAGAATCTATTTATACCAGATTCACACCAATTATAAAAGGATCAGTTTCTAGCTTTCACGTTCGTAGCTATTCCAAATTCGTTCTAACTCACATTTTACCATTTTTCTTGTCAAATGGATGTCTTTTGTGTTATTGTTACCCATTCCCTTTGTTCCACTTATTCCGGAAGCCTAGTAGACCCCGTCGAAATATTTCCAGAATATTTCCGAAATATTTCGGGTGATTTCCAGAATTAGGTTATTGCTCTTTAAATTTTTAATTATAAAAGTAAAAATAAAGCAAAGTAATGAACAAATATATTCCACTAAGAAAATATTGCAACCCGTCGAATTATGGAACTATTTAAGCGTTGTTTGAAAATGTAATTTTGTAAAGTTGCCAGAACTTTAGTAACACTTTCATATTTATCGTACTTCTCCTCCAATATATTAGTAGCTATTTTACAAGCAGTTTAACCTGAGGTCCTTTCAAAATCTATTAATACCAGATTTACAAAAATTATAAAAAATCACTTTCTAGCTTTCACGTTCGTAGCTATTCCAAATTCGTTCTTACCCATATTTTACCATCTTTCTTGTCAAATGGGTGTCTTTTGTGTTGTTACTCATTCTCCTTATTCCACTCATTCCGGAGGTCCAGTAGACTCCATCGAAATATTTCCTGAATATTTCCGTAATAGTTCATGCTATTTCCAGACTTAAGTTATTCCTTTTCAAATTTATAATTATAAAAGTTGTATTAGCACAAAGTAATGAACAAATATTATATTCCACTAAGAAAATATTGCAACTGGTCCAATTATGGAACAATTTAAGCGCTGTTTGAAAATGTAATTTTGCAAAGTTGCCAAAACTTTAATAATCCTTTCATATTTATCGTACTTCTCCCCCAATATATTTGTAGCAATTGAACAAGCAGTTTAACCTGATGCTTTTTCAAGTTCTATTAATACCAGATTTACACGAATTATAAAAGAATTAGTTTCTAGCTTTCACGTTCGTAGCTATTCCAAATTCGTTCTTACCCATATTTTACCATCGTTTCTTGTCAAATGGATGTCTTTTGTGTTATTGTTACCCATTCCCTTTGTTCCACTTATTCCGGAAGCCTAGTAGACCCCGTCGAAATATTTCCAGAATATTTCCGAAATATTTCGGGTGATTTCCAGAATTAAGTTATTGCTCTTTAAATTTTTAATTATAAAAGTAATAATAAAGCAAAGTAATGAACAAATATATTCCACTAAGAAAATATTGCAACCCGTCGAATTATGGAACTATTTAAGCGTTGTTTGAAAATGTAATTTCGTAAAGTTGCCAGATTTTTAGTAAACCCTTTCATATTTATCGTACTTCTCCCCCAATATATTAGTAGCTATATTACAAGAAGTTTAACCTGAGGCTTTCTCACGTTCTATTAATACCAGATTTACATCAATTATAAAAGGATCAGTTTCTATCTTTCACGTTCGTAGCTATTCCAAATTCGTTCTTACCCATATTTTACCATCGCTCTTGTCAAATGGGTGTATTTTATGTTCCTGTTACTCATTCCCATTATTGTATTCATTCCGGAGGTCTAGTAGACCCCATCGAAATATTTCTAGAATATTTCCGAAATATTTCGTGCGATTTCCAGAATTAGGTTATTCCTATTCAAATTTATAATTATAAAAGTAGTATTAGAATAAAGTAATGAACAAATATTATATTCCACTAAGAAAATATTGCAACCGGTCCAATTATGGAACTATTTAAGCGTTGTTTGAAAATGTAATTTTGCAAAGTTGCCAAAACTTTAATAACCCTTTAATATTTATCGTACTCCCCCAATATATTAGTAGCTATTTTACAAGCAGTTTAACCTGAGGCTTTTCATTATTTCTCTCTGCTCACTACATTGATTATTTTACTCTCGAAATTAATATGTTTCAACGTACTCGACGTTTCGAGGTTCTCCCGAGACTTCCAACTTTGAACGCTCTGACCACCCCTGACTTCATTAGCGAGGTTCTAAATCAATGCATACGAATTTCCATGGATTTTCCAGAAGGATTACTATGAAAATGAAAATGAGGTGTGTAGATATTAAGCCTTATGTTTAATTCAAGGACGGAGTGAGAAACTGTTGTTGCATTCCATTAAGTCATTATCAGCAGTTGTTGCATATCAGGAAATAATTTCTTGAATTATCACCTGAAACTTTCTTGAACACGTCTCAGAAATGAATTTTGCTTATATCTGTTAAACTATATATTACATTTTTAAAGAAGTTATAGAATTGGATATGAGATATATTAATTATTAAACATAAAATAACTCTTGAAATGAAAATTTTTATATGTGACTTCTAGGCAGTTATAATATTTGGGATATGAATAAAGATAATTTTAATTAAAAATATATATTTTATTAAGATTGATTATTATTTGGCAGTCTTTTAAACTTAAATCTGCTTTCTTATTAATTAGTCTTCTTCAATAACCCCTTAATGTACAGATTTTTTAAGAAAGGCTGGCCAAAAAAATCAATTTTTTAATGTAAAAAATACAATATAGAACGTTGTCTTGCAAAAAAATTACAAAAATACAAAAATAATCTAATTTTTGAGTATATTGGATAGTTATACTATTGGTATGTTTTCTAACTTTTAGAAAATTTTATTATTGTAGAAAGAGTATACAGTGTAATTGGTAGGCAATCTACCAATTGGTAGTATCATGTGTCATCCCTTGATACGTAGGTATCAAATATGAAACCCTTATGTATCATGTTTCAAGAATAAAGTATATAAAGTGACGCCTCGAGTCAAGTATGTCTTTACAGCCAGAGCTTAGTAATAAAATAGTTAACAATTATATTTTATTTTACATTATATTTTAGCAAAATATACATTGAAAAATGAGTGAATCAGAATCTGAATCTGAATACGCTGTCGGAAAGTGGCTCACAAGGAAGAGAGATATTTCAGTGAAATTGTAAAGAAAAAATAAAAACAAAAATTACGAAGCAAATGAAAAATAATGTAAATGTAAAATAGTTTTTGAATATTTTTTCTTTCACATTTTCTTTCGCTGTTAAATTAAAGAAAATTATATCACATAAACTAAACACACTTTTTATTTGGCCTGTTTACGTTAGAAAAATAAGCACTAGCTTTTATATTCAAGAAAAAATAATCATCGACCTAAAATTATATTTGTTGTCTGGAATAGTAGATAAAAATAAAAAGCGAAATAAATTTATGAAATTAAAAAGATTAAAAATTATTCTTTCTCCTTTATTCTACTCTAATTTCTTTTGTGAAATTTATGTTATTCCATTATATACACTATAATTGTTCATCAAATAAGCTATACTTTTTGTTTTAAATTATATTATTTGTCTTAAAGTAAAAAATATCAATTTATTATGAATCGCTTTTTATAACTCCGATTGTTCTTTCATATTTAAACAACAATATCTAAGAATATCATATATGTCTTTATATTATTAAATGAAAAAAAGAAATTTATATTAAGCACATGTATAACTTCTTTTTCTCTTTCTTTTTTAAAGATCATATAATGATATTAAAGTATTTTAGTATATTTTAAATTCACATTTCAATTTATAAATTTCCTATAGCATTCAATTTTATAAGAGATAAATGTTTAAAGTGAATAAACTAAACATTTTAGCATGACATTAAATTTATTTTTATCACAATACACAAAATAATGATGAAAAGACTTACACAGCCTGGACCATGAGAGTCAACAAATTATGAAGGATATACAGCTGATTTAGGTCATGAACAACATCACCTCGTTATTCAACCCTGATTGAATGATGTCCAGGATTGAATATTCAACGCGATTTGGAGTAAGCAGAAAATAGATCTCTTAGAAAATTTAAGAAAAAGATTCCTGTGCTGAAAATGAAAATCAAGAATTCTTGTGAGGACATCGGAATTCGCCTTCCCTCAACAGCTTTTAGTAACATTCGTATATATACGTATATATATTTATGTGTGTGATATATATTATTTATGTTTATAAATACACACACACACACACAATATACATAAGATTAATATATATATATATATATAGAATATTATATATATATAAATTATATATAATTAATATATAATATATATATATATTATAAACATATAAACTCTTATATATTATTATATATATAAAAATTATATTTCCTCTATTATTATATATATATATATAAAATATAATATATATTATAATAATACATTTCTATATACATATATATAACAAATATATATTATTTATATATTAGTATTAGTAAAATATATATAAAATATACAAAGATATATCTAAATATTTTTAAATATAGTATTATATATATAATTTTTAATTATTTAAATAGATATTTTAATAATAAATTTTTTTTTTTCTTATTAAATACATTGTTTTCGTATATTTCTGTATAATATATATATATTTTTTATTTTGTAATATTGAACAATTTTGTTTTATATATATTTTTATATATAAATATATATATATATAAATATATATATATTATATATATATATATATATATAATATTATTTTTATATTTTAAAAATAATATAAAACAATTAAAAATTTATTTTATTTTTTAAAAATAATAAATTGAATGTACATTAATAAGATTAATTATAAATATTAACAATTTTGAATTTAAATAAAAAAAATACATATATACATTTTTAAAATATTTTAAATATATATATTTGTACATAAATTATATATTTATTTATGTTATAAAATTTAAAATATAAAATTTGTATTGAAATTATATTTTATATATTATATCTAAAATATTATTTTTAATATCATATATCTATATAGTATATATATAAATATATAAAATATATATATTATATATATAATTTTTATGTTAGATATATATGTATATCTATAAACTTGAATCTTTTGTTCGTAAAAAAATCTAAACTTGGTTATTCACTATATTTCCTGCATCACAATTTCAAATTCCATTTATAAATGTCCCGCGTGTTTTACATTTCCTTAATTTGACAGCTGAAACCATTTTTCAGATATCAATGTTTTATAAATTTATGAAATGTATAAAATGGGAATGAAAATTATATTAAGCTTGAAGAATTATAGCATATGAAATAAATATTTTATCTTAGTATATAAAAAATAAACGAAATTTAAAATGTTCACGTATTTTTTTTCCGTTCGTAGAAATGATTTTAGAAATCAATCCTTGAGAGATAAAAGAGGAGGCATGGATAGTGAAAAATTAATTTTAAAATTTGCCTCTGACATTCTTAGCTTTTAAGTAAATTGTTGTATCAAATTACTTTACCTGAAAGCTTCTTAACATTTGTTTAAAATATTGCATTGCTTTAATATATCAAAGTTCATAAAATAATATGATATTAAAAATATAGTTTATGTTTAATATACAAATTTTGTCATATACTCTATTAGCTTTATGAAAGCACAGTCCCTTCCAAGATAAGATTTATACAGTTGGAATATATTTGGAACTAAAATTAAATAAATAAAACTGTCTTGAATGATAATCTTTAAAATGAAATGCATTTAAAATTTTTATTTAATATTCATGGCAAAAATAAATTACTCTACGCAATATAAAATAACATAAATATATATGCAAAAATTACATATGAAAGTTTTAAACAACAGCAGGTTAAATAAAGCAATTTAATATTACTCTATTCTTAAATCATTTATGATATCTAATATTAGTTATATTTTATGTATTAGAAATAAATTAGAAGTTAAAAGCTAAAAGCGGAAAATTTTACTATGTATTTGTTTCGATATTAAAATATATCGATGTTTTTAACATTAATGAGATATTTCGAAAACAAAAGTAAACACCATTATGAGATGATATTTTAGAGTTTACTACTTATTTTATGAAGTTAAATTTGTAAGAAAAAACACAAATAGTTACATAATTTAAGAAAGTGCACTTGTTTGAATTTCTTATGAAACGTAAAACATATTAAGTGAATTGTAGTTATTAAATAAATATACTAAATATACAAATTATTTAAAAGGTTAGTAATTATTTGACTTTCGAATCATTTGAGTATTCTTATATAATTTAAATAAAACATATGATATAAGTACATTTCAATTTTTTAATTTAAATTTGGTAGTTAACATCTTATGAGCTCCATTCCTTTTACATCTTAACATACCTTACATTCTTTCTAATTCTATTATTGTTTGCGATACATTTTTAAAATGAATTAACATTTTTACCTTAAAAAAAAGCATTAAATATCCCATTAGAATATATAAAAGCATTAATAAATATAATGAACTTATAATGATAGCACTAGTAAATTAAGCTTTAGTTTAAATGTGTTTTATTGAAAATTATAGTTTTTAAAACTTGGTCTAAATAAAAACATATTGCAAGTATTTATTACAAACGATTGTTTCAATCTACTTGTGTAGGTACACAATACACAAGGAAATTCTACCTTCATTTGTTTATTTATTTTTACTTTTATTATTATTATTATTATTATTAAATATATATATATATACATATATATACATATATGTATATAAATATATATGTATATATATATGTTTATATATTAATATATATATAAATTATGTATATATATATAAATATATGTATTATATATATAAATATGTATATATATATAATATATATGTATTATATATAATATAAATAATATATATATATATATATATTTTTTATCTAATATATTTAATTTTATCTATTATATATATATATTTAATATATATATAATATATATATATAATATATAATAATATATATTTATTATATATAAATATATAAAATATATATATATATATATATATATATATATATATAATATATATATATATATATAGAATATATATATATATATAAATAATAAATAATATATATATATAAAAATTTGATATATATATTTACATATAAAATTATATATTTAAAAATTATTTTATATTTAGTTATATTATTTAAATATTATAACATTATATTTTTTTCTATATCTTTAAAATATCTCATATGCTGTTATTTTTTTATAAATCTATGGTTAAGTAATATCAGCAAATATAATTTAAACATTCCTTTATCTATAGAAGATTATTTTTCTAAACAAAATCAAGAAAGTACTTAAATAGATAAACATAACACGTGCTAAAACTTTCAAGTATTTCATAGCGATAAAAAATCCTTTGATAAGCCAAAACACAGAGCAATTCTAGCTTTTGAAGATACTAAAATGCAATATCTTTCCGTAATACATTCCTTATACTTACTTTCATTTTGAGTAATGATGATTTAAACTGTATAATATACCTATATCATAATCCTTTTCTGATGGGTTTCCTATAATATTTAAACGTACACTTTAATGTGAAGGCTATATCCTAATCGGCTGTATAAACATGAAGTGGATACTTTCTTACATGCACATTTAATATTACGACGACCGTTCTCTTCCCGATATTCTATTAAACGCACTGCTGAAGTTTCAATAGACGATATTTGCTTAAACATTCGAATAGTTAATTGAACTGTGGGAAAGTAAAAAGCAAGTAAAGCACAGTCTGCGAGATTGCTGTTTCTAAATTGATAAAATAAATAAATGAATGAAGCATAATTTTTATAAATAATTTATAAGTACCTATCTTTAATTAACTATAAAAATAGCTTCATCATTTATAGAAACGAAGTTTGAATGAGTACTGTTCAGCTCTTCTGTGCCGGTTTGAATCACTATGCTACCTTGGATGTTCATAGATGTTCAGTTGGTCCTTAAAATATTAAACCTTGGGTAGTAAGCTAGTATACCGTAGCACTCCAAATCAACCAACATTTAATATGATTAACGTATTTTGCAGTAAAAGATAACAAATGTTTAATTTTGATTATTTAAGTTCAACTCAAATTAGATAGAAAAGGATATGTGATTAAATAAACTTGTGTATAACATTTACTCCTGCATAAAAAAGATTTTTTCACAGTTTAGAATAAAATCTCCTGATGCATGTTATAGATGGATCAATTTTTTACACTTATAATCACCCGATACTAGTATGAAATAGGTCAAGTCAATAGGGAAACAATATATAAACTGTAAAAGTAAAACTGGTATACTAGGCATTTTCTGATTTTTTTTAATATAAAAGAAAAAACCCTAAAATTTGGCATTTTTTTTACTTAAAAATCAAACATGACTGTCAATATTTTTTAAAGAACCTTAAGCTTAACATAATGAGTACACAGCATATAGTTATTTTAATTGATATAGAAAAAAAGAAGGTGACTTTTAAACTCATACACTGTACAAAATTCTCAATTTCAGAAAAAATTATACCATTTTGTTTTAAATTTAGTAATTTCTTGGGTACCCATATGTATTCTAATCCTTCTTTCAAATACATTAGTATAGATAAAACGAAAATTTCCTTAACAATATTGCTCAATTTTATTCCATTCT
Organism: Pardosa pseudoannulata; assembly: GCA_032207245.1. Lineage (NCBI taxonomy): Eukaryota > Metazoa > Arthropoda > Arachnida > Araneae > Lycosidae > Pardosa > Pardosa pseudoannulata. Next base: position 114,344,429 of record CM063504.1, on the reverse strand, counting down.
ATTATTCTCACAACGTTAGTTTTACTGAAGTTACTTGTTCTAAAAAAAATTGATAATTTTTTATTTCTAAATTTAACAAATGCCGTAAATTTTCTATAACTTCATTAAAATTTTATGTTTATTATACAAGCAGTGATTCTCAACCTGTGGGGCGCGCCCCCCTAGGGGGGCGCGAGCACACTAATGGGGGGGCGCGAGCATATCCAAGAGAAAATGTTATTTAAAAAAATTGATTAAGTGACTGAAAGGAAAGAACACACACACACATACAAAACAAAATACATTTCGACATATTTAATAATTAACTTATTAAATTAAAACAACTTACTAAATTAAAAACAAATTTAATAATTATTAGTGACTTCCTTGGGCCTGTCTTTCAGAGCAAAGTTTTTCGAAGGAGGGTTTAATATTAGAAATAGACACTCTCAGTTCTTTTTCTATATTTAGCTGAGATCTATATTTTGTCTTCAAAGAAGCCACCGCAGAAAATCCAGTTTCACAAAGGTAAGATGTTGAAAATGGTAGTAGAATGCGAAATGCCCTTGTTTTTAGTGCAGAAAACTCATCATCCACTCCTGCCCAAAATTCAAAGAGTGATTTATTACTAAATTGTCTTTTGGTTTCGCCGCTTGCCGTGAAGTCTATGAAGGTTTCTTCCTCTTCAATTGAGAGTCCTTCGGGAGTATTTTGAAATGGATCCCTCACCCACTTGTAACTTGATATCAGTTTGTCGTCAGCAAGAAAGTACTTTTTAAAATTCTTTGCTAGCATTGCTAAATGATTTTCAATGGTTGCAAAAACAACTTTTACATGTTGTTCTTCAGCCTTGTAAGTTTTAATACAATCATTCAAATTTGCAAACATTGTTAAGTTTTCTTGCTTTAAATTTCTGCTCCACAATTCCAATTTCCTACAAAAAGCATTAACTTTATCACTCGTATCCAATATATGTGTATTTGCTCCTTGCAGATGAAGATTCAAGTTATTTAATTTCTCGAATATGTCGACCATGTAGCTCAATTTCATCACAAATAAACTATCGCGAAAATTCTCAGCTTCCGGTCTGTTTTCCTCTTCTAGGAAAACGGCGATTTCTTCTTTTAATTCATAAACACGTTGCAAAAATTTCCCTCGTGATAACCATCTTGCCTCGCAATAAAATAGTAACGCTGAATGTACTGCACCCATGTCTTTACAAAGTGCGGAAAAGATTCTTGATTTCAGGGGTCTCATTTTTATATAATTTACTACGGTTACAACCGTAGTTAACACAATATTCAAACCAGGACTCATTTCTTTGGAAGCCAAAGCTTCTCTGTGGATCATGCAATGTGTCCAGACGCACTGTGGCGATTTTTGTTTCACAAGTGCTTGAATACTTTGGAATCTTCCGGACATAGAACGAGCACCATCGGTGCATATTCCGACGCAATTTTTCCATTCTATGTTTGCCTCGTTCATAAAATCATTTAAGATAGCAAATAATGCGAGTGCTGTTGCTTTGAGTTCTATTGGTTTGCAGAAAAGTAATTCTTCTACTACTGACAAATCATCACAAAATCTAACATAGGCAATGAAATGAGCATCTTTATTACTATCTGTTGCCTCATCGAGTTGTATTGAAAACAATTTGTCACGCAACTTCGACAAAAGCTGACACTCTACATCTTCAGCTATATCAGCAATTCGACGGGCAACAGTATCATTTGAAACAGGTATAGACTGCAATTGTTTTGCAAAATTATCTCCAAACATAATTTCTACAATCTCAATTGCGGCTGGCAAAATAAGCTCTTCACCAATGGTGTGAGGCTTTTTACATCTGGCTATTTTATATGAAAGTTTGTAAGAGGCAATTAAAGCTTTTTCATTCACAGACAAAGTTTTTTTAAACAATGATTTTTGCTTTTCATATGATTTTAATTTTAATTCGAAGAATTCTCTGGGTTTGTTTACGTACTCACTATGAAGCGTTTCCAAATGTCGTTTAAGTTTATTAGGTTTCATGCTGTCTGCCGCCAACATTTTTGAGCAAATGATACACAGGGGCCTTTCTTCTTCATTTACTTCAGTACTAGTGAACCCAAAATTTAAGTATTCTTGAGAATATTTTCTTGATTTTATTTTCGGAACCACGCTCGTCTGTGTACTTGTTGATGCTTGTCTATCGTCTAATGCTCGCTTACGCCCGCTTAAAAATTTATCCATGATTCTGCATAAGTCTGCTGCCGTGAATATTTAATACCGTGAATTGCAATTACACGAAAATATATATAACATACACATTAAGAATAGATTCAATAGCGATAAGAAGGATCGACTCGAATGAGATTGTCTGGAATTGAAATTGGCGTCATAGAACTTTCTCCTTCTCCCTATGAGAAAACATTTGTTCACATCTGCGCACGCTCCTAACTTAACTTTTAAGCTGACCAGACAAATTCCAGACAAATCGAAACTTCTCGCGAAACCGTGAGAATGCCCGACATGGCGGGACGCAAGAGCAATAAAAAGGCATAGGATTATTGTTTTTTCAATGCTGAGTATCAGTGTTGCAAAATGTCAATAAATTTCCGTATTCTTGGTAATTTGCAAAGTTTAAAATTAAGGTTGTAGTGCAGGTTTAGCGCCATAATGCTCAAAATACATTATTATTGTATACATTTTATTGTACGCGGTGGGGAGGGGGCGCGATGAAAATTATGATTGAAAATTGGGCCGTGAATACTAAAAGGTTGAGAAACACTGGTAATAATGATAAGACATCACAACCTTAGAACATCAAACTTTAGGGTTATATCCTATATAAATAAATGTTGTAAAAGTCCATATGTTTCATAATTTATATATTATCTTTAAAATATTAATTTACGTACTGGTCCATTGTTGATCTTTTAACAAAACACTTATTACAACACCTGTTAGCCTTGCGTTCCTAAATCAACGTTATTTTTTCAGTGTTTTGCAGATATCTTGTTTTACTACAATTATTTAGGAATTTAGGTCTTTAAACATTTTTATACTTCCATTCAAGGAAAACAGCTAAATATTATTGGAAATACAAAAGTATAGTGAAATAGAATAAATATCTTCATTTATCAAATATTAGAACAGTGATTAACCCCTTGAGCACTAGACATAAAATATATGAGTTGACCATTCTGAAAAACGGTTGTCGTTTAACGATATCTGGTAATTAAATCTAGCATTTAAAAATTAAAATAAAACGTTCAGATCTCCTAATACTCATACGCGAAGCTGGTCTCTCAATATCAACCGGAAATCATCGCATGTAGACGACGTTAGATAAGAGTGATAAGAATGAAATCACTGTGTCGAGTATAAGGCTTTGGTCTCGAAGGGGTTAAACACGAGTTTCTGTAGGTCAGTTGGCAAAGGCAATGCTCTCATAACTGGAGGGTTGAGGGTTTGGAGACCGATTTGTCCTAAGATCCACAGAGTTCTTTAAAGATGATCTGGCACGTAAAATATGTTCGTGGTCACAATGTTCTCCAAGTTCTCAATCAATACCTCTGGGGTTGGAAGGCTAAAACTATATGTCTTCTGCTTATTTCCTACTTCAAAATTACAGGGAAGCATTGAGCAAAAGTAGTGCTTTCACCTTTGTGGTGATGGTTAAAACGAAAGGCGCCCCTATTAGCTTAACGAGTAGCGTATAAGTCAATCGTGCTTGGTTTCACTAAGTGGCATCAGAAAGAATAACAACGCTATTGAACATGAAGAAGTAATTATGATGATATTGGGATAAATGGCTGCAACAGGTATTCACTTATTAGCATTTTTACCCGTAAAAGTGTTCTATAAAGCCTATGTGGTTTGTATTGGTCTACTTATTTGCAACACGAGAAAAGCCTATGTGATGTTACTAATTATATCTGATCTGATTAGGATTGTCAAGAGGGGCTTATATTTGTATATCCTCGACAGTTCTATTGACAATTCTTGAAACATTACCAACTTCTCGATTTCATATCATATTCACTAAAACTTTTGGAAAAACTTTTGAAAAACTAGGAAAAACTTTTGAATATTGAAAATATGACCTTACTGATTTTTGAAAATCTAAACGCTTAAAATGATAGAAAAACCAGTTGAACTCTTCATAATATTTTAATCTGAGTCCACGATATTACATCTATCTTCATATTTTTATAATGCATTAAACATTACTTAAAACATAAATTAATTATTATAATATTTATCAGAGAAAACATTTTGCTAGCAATATACGGACCAGTGGTGTTGACCTTTAAGAAAGTTTCCGAATTTGTTTCATAAATATTTCAAGAGGAATTAACTAAAAGCATTTTTACTAATACTGCATTACCCCCAGTATAATTTCTTTAATGCAATCACTATTTTTCGAAGCGTTCTAAACAGGATTACTGCAACTCAGAAATTCGATACGTATCGACATTAATCGTAATCGATTTCTACCGGGCAGTACCCATTCTCAATTATGTAAGACGCTCTCTGCGTTTCCTGATTAATTCAATAACAGTAATCGAGGCATTAACAAGTAATAACCTATCCTGATGCACCGGAGAGGAGGTGAGATTAAATTCTCACCCTTCCTGGATGACGCTAATTCGTTGCTTTAATTAAAGTCTGACGCAATCACAACTTCTTTTAGTCTCTAGAGTTTGTTTAAATGAGTTATTTGAACGAACACGGATCCGAAAACTTTCATCTGTTGTTATAACCTTGGAAACACAAAGAAGATATTCCAAAAAAAAAATAAATATAACAGACATTATAACTTGCTTTGCAAATAACCATGTATACTTTTATATAACATCGGTAATTGCTCTTTTGATTGTTATTTAACTATATTTTTGTATCTCTCTCTCTCTCTCTCTCTCTCTCTCTCTATAAATATATATTATATATATATTATATATATATATATATTATTTATATATATATATTTATTATATATATATAGATATATATATATATATATATATATATATATAAATTATATATATATAATATATATATATATATATTTATATATATATATATATATATTATATAAATATATATATATATATATACATTATATATATAAATATATATAAATATGTATATATGTATAATATGTATTATATATATGTATCTTATTTTAATATATATAATATAATAATATAGATATATATATATATAATATATTATAAATATATATAATATATATAAATATATATATTATATATACAATACAAATATATACAATATATTAATGTAAAATTAATTATTATTTTAATATATTTACTACTTAATAAAAAACATATTTACATAAAATAATAAAATAATTATTTATTAAGATCTAAGAAAAAACATCTTTCTCTGTCAAGAATAGAGTGTGGAAACACTGACAAGTACAATGTTGACATACAGCGAAATTAAACATATAAGAAATCCTTTAGTTAACGTCTAATAGGAATGCAGAATAAATGTATTAACATAAAAAAATATTTATTTAGAATAGCATGTGATATTCAGTGAATTCAATTGGCGAACACTACTTTAGATTCTAAGATTTTGTGGTTGGAAAAATAGATATGAAGGAATAGTATGGGAAGTGCAGAATTTTAAATATTTTAAGTGAAATGATTTTGATATATTACATGTATATGTATGTGTATGTGAACTGCATAAAGTGTTAATTAATCAAATTGTTTATTAGACATTATTTATGTATTGGTGCGGCATAAAATAAATACTATTTCCTAACACTGTTACCAAATTACCTAACTCCACCGAGGGATTAACTACTTACAAAACACATACATTAAAAGAGTCATTATTTTCCTGGCATTGTTAATATTTAAAACCATTTCTCATTTTTCAGCGAACTATAGCTGCAATTAATATTATTTAGGGCATTAATTTTACTTTGAAATCACACGCATTAGGAAGCAGTGAAAGGTAGCCTCATTAACAGTGACTAAATGTCACGTGGCTTTTAAGGACGGAAATCCTACTTAATGTTTTAAGTTATGATTCGGCCCTCAGACAAATGGTTGCAAATTTCGGGGGAGGGGGAGATGATTATCGGTGATAGCAGAATTATATATGGATACTTTTCTTGCGAGTGATAATAAAGCTATTCGTTTCGTTTCTGTTAAATTACAAGATGAGAAGAAATTCCCTTGTGACGTAACTTTCCGTAATTTTGCTATGTTTTCTGAAGATATATCATGACAGAAAAATAAATTTGGTGGAATTATGCATCTGTACTCCTTTGAAATGTATTCACTAATATATCTACTTTTAAATTTTATTATATTATTGAATTTCAGTATGTTTTCTATACATAACCACTCGATTTTTCCTTATATTTAATTAAGAAACAGAATCATAGCAATTTTAATGCATGTCCAAAGTCTATTTTAATACCGGAAGTTATCTAGTGTTAACAGGAAGTCACCTGAAAATTTTTATCCTCTTTTCAATTTCAAGAAAATCTTCTTAGATTGTAAAATGTTACTAATCTTGGACCAAATAATTTTTAGTTTAAGGTAACTTAAAGGCTTTTTCAAGAGAATATCGCAACATAATATTCTTGAATTTAGCATCTGAATATCGCAATGAATTTAGGATACAATGTCAAATTTTCTTGTATTCTGAGGTTTACGCAGTTACATTGCTTTATTTTTATATGTATTTCAATTGAAAAGTTTTATTTTAATAATTTAAAATGCCTAATTCTGTAATTACAACACTTAAAATACAGTTTCATGGTAATCAACTGCTCATAGCAGGTCAAACTGAAAAGTCATGAATGTATTCCAGTTACAGTTAGCAATCTATCCTCAGACTATGATGACTAGCAAATTCAGAAAAGGTTTTAAAGCTTATTATCAGTCTTAACCATTGATTTCATTCTAATCCTCTGTTTTATAACTTGAGGTGATATAGATCGAGAGAAGCCTCCTTCAACTATATCGTATATTTATAGGAAAGTAATGTAACTTGTTTTGTAAGAAATGTTTTTGTTTATGTTAGTGAAATATGAACCATGTAGATCTAACTGTAAAGGCAATGTTCAGCTCTATATGAGTTGAAAAATCGGGTGTTCTGTTTCTCCTCTCAAATAAATTTTGAATTATGTTAACCCATTAACGCCCAAATTATTTTATTTTGACGCACTGACATATAATTCATAAATTGGGTGTCCTTTACCATCAACATGAATATTATTATCGAATTTTATCAATACGTACCTTAGTTTTTTTTTTTAAATGCTGATCTAAAAATAGATCACTGGGCGTTCGGAGGATATATTTTAGCAAATACACAACAATCATTAGTACTTCAATAACGTGGTAAAATCGAACCAAATAGATAAAAACTAATGCATTTTCTTTTAAAAAAACGTTTATTTATGCAGAATTTCACAATATTACAGAATGTACTTAGTAAAGTTTAATTATTTTAAAATAATAAAATTTCAATGTTTCTACAGTTTAGTGTGGAATTTGAAGAAACACTTTTTGCATAAAGTTTCATCGCACTTCACACAATATGTTAGGGGACTTCCTTGGCACCCTACAAGTCGACAGCGTCTTTTGCCCTTTCTTTGTCCCATATTGTGATCCCTTTTATAAAAGCGAACATCATGACTGAGATTAGCTTTTGAGGATGAAGGAAAACTGTAAGGTCGACCTTTCAAAACTTTTTTTCCGATTCCCAATTTTAGATATTTTACAGCAACAGCTCTTCGAAAATCTTACATGGGCATAGAATCACCTTTATGAATATTTCTGTGCAGAATACTTGCATTAACTACAGCCATATCAATTATTCGAGTGAATAGACACCAGTACCATATTTTACCTCTTATTCTCTCCAAAAGGAGTTTTATCTTGATTTGTCATTCTTACGTTCATCTGCTTTTGAAATGTCTTGGAAATGAATATATGACTTTATTTTTAGGTAAGCATTTCTATTAAAAGAGTCCTGTACAAGACCTATCACTAAATCTTCTACATCACTCCAATAATATCTTTCACTTGAAAGAGTAAGATAGCCAAAATATATCAAAAACCCCTATAAATATCTTATATCTTCTTTAGTGATAATTAAATCATGGTCGTTTTTGACATTTTTAGCATAGAAAATAGTCTCATCCACAATTACGTTATATACTTCATCAGAAAAAAGTTTTTCAAAGCAATGATGCAAGATGCATTTGCAAGATCATTTTCCATTGCCAAAATATTATTCTTATACGTTTCCCCTAATTCCGACCATTTGGTATAATTCGGGTTTTTTTTTTCCAAACAATTTTTGGCTTTTCTGTTTTTAATATTTTAGGCTTCCTCTCAAACGTTGAAGGTAAATCTATTTAATCACACTCATATTTTGATATTACTTCTATTTTACCAACAATATCATTTACAAATGGAGCATGTAACTTATCATCTATTTTCTCTTCATCTGTCAGTTCATCTACATCAGTGGATATGGCAATAATATCCTCTTTAATTTGTTTAGAAAACAGATAATCAACTGCATCCTGAAAGCTATTAAATACTTTTCAACTCATATTTTCATCTAAAGGTGAAAAAACGTAATATTACCAGGGTCAGGAAAAAAAACGCCCGAACGCCCAGTGATCTATTTCTAGATCAGCAGTATTTTGACACTAATTTTTACTATTTATATTTGTTTTAAGATAACATCGGTTTATATTCTGATAGCTACATCTATGAAGATATTAAATCGCCAAAAAAAATTTAACTTTCGCTTATTACTTAGCTGTTTTCAGTGTTTATGCTAAGAAACGTAGAAAAACGGCGGAACGAAAGGGCGATACAAACTTTCTCTTATCGCTTTAGATCAATGATATAAACAAAACAAGAAAACCACTTGTTGGTAAACAGGTGCATGCCTTGTCTTGCCCCCTGTGCAGTATAGAATGTGTGGGGTGGGTTTAAGGTCATCTAAAAGCGAGTTTACCAAGCTATGTTTAGCGATCTAAAAATAGATCACTGGGCGCTAATGGGTTAATCTAACGGTGAATGCAATGTTTAGCTTTTTATATCTGTATGAATGATAAGATCTGTAGTAGCTTTCCTTCGTCTTTCAGTTATATACATATAAAAGTAAAGCAACTAGTTTCGTTAATCATCTTTTTGTTCATGTTAGACCAATTTGAACTGGATCGGCTAAACGGAGATTCCAATGTTCAGCTCTTCACATCTGTTTGAATGAAAAAATTGGAACTCGCCTCTTCGTCTTTCTGTTCTAATATCTACGAGATACTACGATAACATGATTCTCTAAAGATTCAATAATTTTGTTAGCCATATTTCTGTTTTCACTTTTAGAAAACACACTAATAGCATAAGAGAAATAATACTTACCTTTTATCTACATTAATACGTAATTTTATGAGCTGTAATAGCACCATCGGAAACCGTATAGCAACCGAAATTAAGCATTCACTAATCATGAGTAAGTTAAAACATTATATAAAACTAGAATTTTTTTTTACTTATTTAAAAATTAGTTTCTCTACATCGAACAAACTTGAGTTATCCTCTTCACATAATTTCTTACTGTACATTCAAAACTCAGTTTCCCTAGATCAAACGAACTTGAGTTATCCTCATTAAATAATTTTTTAATTATCATTTTAAAATTAGTTTCTCTATATCAAAACGTAATTGAGTTATCCTCTTCACATAATTTCTTAATCTTTTTTCAGAAATTAGTTTCTTTAGGTGAAACGAACATGAGTAATCCTCTGCAGAAAATTTCTTAATCTTCATTCACAAATTAGTTTCTTCAGTCAAACAAACTTGAGTTTTCATCTTCACATCATTTCTTAATTTTCATTCAAAAATTGGTTTCTCTTGATCAAACGAACTTGAGTTATCCTCTTAATATAATTTCTTAATATTCATTTGAAAACGAGTTTCTCTAGATCAAACGATATTGAGTAATCCTCTGCAGATAATTTCTTAATCGTCATTTAGAAATTAGTTTCTGTAGTGAAACGAACTTGAGTTATTTTCACATAATTTCTTATTCTTCATTCAAAAATTGGTTTCTCTAGATCAAACGAACTTGAGTTATCGTTTTCACATATTTCCTTAATCTTCATTTACAAATTAGTCTATATCAAAAGTTACTTGAATTATGCTTTTCAAAAAATGACTCAGTCATTCATACATGCAGACAAAATTCCAAAAGTGGTACTTATAACTCGGGAAGTCATTCAAAGCTTGATGATTAAACAAAATATTAAGGTTGAATTATTCAGCGATTATATTAATTTCTCTATACTACGTATAAGAAAAGGTAGAAATTCAAGTATAGAAAGAGACAGTGACAGATGAACATTTGGAAATCTATAATGTCAGAATAATAGAAATGTATTTTGCTTTTTTATGTAAAACAAACTATTTTCAGTAGTTATAACAAAGTCCTTACAAAATTAATTTATTTATTTTGTACATTAATTGTAAGTCATCTTTTAAATGAATTCCTAATTGAACGAGCGAATCATATTATAGCATTCGAAATCATTAAGAAAGTAAAATAATTATCTCAAAGCATCTTTTTTAAATATTCCCCAACTTCTCTACGACACTGATTTCTCATCAGCTGTAATTTTCATAATGGGACGTCACATGATATTATGATTATAATAACAGTCATGAAAAAAATTCTCCTGAAATTATTTATCTGGGAATCAATTATTATCTAAACAGTGATCCGATACAAGATCGAACTTCCGACCGTATCTCCAGGAAATTTATCTAATAAAAATATCGCTGCCAACAGCTGTCAAGTAATCAAATTAGTTTTTATTTGCTGCTATATAGGGGGATTTTTTGGGAATTTGCGTGAAAGGCTTTAGGAAATTAATTTGATGTCGAGCAAGAGCCGAGCTCAAAACATTGACTGTCAAGTGTAAAAACTTTGAGTCATTAATCACTTGGAAACTAAACAATGTGTGATAAAGTGTTTAAAAATAGCAGAACCGCGGGTAAGATGAGGATTAAATTGAGTCTGTTTTTAATACCTTTAAATACCTTTCTTATTACACGAGATTTCAGTGCATGAAATTTATTTTGTAGTACATGCAAAATGAAACTTGAAAGTTTTACAATGGAACATCCCAAAAAAACAAAACAATGATATACATTTATGTGACTTAAATAGTTTTAATCAAATATTTTAGTTCTATGTATATACATTTGTTTGTATTAAGATTAATATAACATTAATAACTA
>CM063504.1:114325656-114328156 GCA_032207245.1 Pardosa pseudoannulata | reverse complement strand
TATTTACGGTGAAATAAGAGGAAGATAAATTAAAAATTTGAATTAACTTTCAATTTATGAGTTTCACCAGCGTATTTGGGAGTATAGGGTCATATAATGGTTTAGTTTCAATATATTTAATGGTTTAGATATATCGTATATTTTTGCTTAAATACAAGTAATCAGTATTATATCTTTAAATAATAATTATATGAGCATTTAAATACAACTAAGAGAAATTTTGTCTAAAAATTTATTTTAAATCGAATGACAGAATAAGTACATTTTTTTAACAGTTACATATGTAGACTATATTTTTTAAAAATGTATACTCTTTGTAAAATATACACGGCGAGCTATCTACCAAGAATTTTCTTTTATCCCAGAGTGACTCTTAAGTAATCAACAGCAAGAAATTAATAAATTTCGAAAATATTTTGAAGCTAGATCCCTAAATTTTTCCTGCGATATAGTTTTCTGTGATTTTTATTAAAGAATGTTGAATACAATTTAAAATTAAAATACATTTCCTCAGCTATAAAGCATAATTTCATTCTTGTAAAAATTAACTAAAAGCATTTAATATTTATACTGTTGTAACACTGTACAAATTTATACTGTAGTAACTTTAAAACGTATACTGTTTGTAATATACACTGAACGAACTATCCCAGATTAGAATTTAAGTAATAAACGGCATGAAATTAATTCATTTCAAAAGAATTTTGATGCTAGATACCTGAATTTTCAGGCGATATATATTTTTTGTGATTTTTATTAAAGATTGTTGATTACAATCTGAAATTAAAATACATTTCCTGAGATAGAATACATAATTCCATTCATGTAAAAATTAATTAAAAGCATTTAATATTTATACTGTTGTAACACTGTACACTGTACATATTTATAGTTTTGTAACTGTAAAATTTATAGTGTTTGTAAAATATACTGGGATAACTATCTGTCAAGATTTCTTTTTTATGCCAAAGTCACTCTTAAGTAATCAACAGCAAGAATTTAATATATTTCAAAAATATTTTGATACTAGATCCCCTGAATTTTTTCTGCGATATAGTTTTCTGTAATTATTATTCAATATTTTTGATTACGATCTGCAATTAAAATATATTTCCTCAGATATAATGCATAATTTCATTCTTGTAAAAATTAACTAAAATCATTTAAGATTTATACTGTTGTAGCACTGTACACTGTACATATTTATAGTTTTGTAACTGTAAAATTTATACTGTTTGTAAAATATACTGGGAGAACTATCTGTCAAGATTTCTTTTTTATGCCAAAGTCACTCTTAAGTAATCAACAGCAAGAATTTAATATATTTCAAAAATATTTTGATGCTAGATCCCCTAAATTTTTCCTGCGATATAGTTTTCTGTAATTATTATTCAATATTATTGATTACGATCTGTAATTAAAATATATTTCCTCAGATATAATGCATAATTTCATTCTTGTAAAAATTAACTAAAAGCATTTAATATTTATACTGGTGTAACACTGTACACTGTACATATTTATACTGTTGTAACTGTAAAATTTATACTGTTTGTAATATACACTGGGCGAACTATCCCAGAGTAAATCTTAAGTAATAAACAGCATGAAATTAATATATTTCAAAAGTATTTTCATGCTAGATCTTTGAATTTTCAGGCGATATAGTTTTCTGTGATTTTTATTACAGATTGTTGATTACAATCTGAAATTAAAATACATGTCTTCAGATAGAATGCATAATTCCCTTGTTGTAAAAATTAATTAAAAGAATTTAATATTTATACTGTTGTAAAACTTTCATTGTACATATTTATACTGTTGTAACTATAAAATTTATACTGTTTGTAAAATACACTAGGTGAACTATCCCAGAATAAATCTTAAGTAATAAACAGCATGAAATTAATATATTTCAAAAGTATTTTGATGGTAGAGCCCTGAATTTTCAGGCATTATAGTTTTATGTGATTTTTATTAAAGATTGTTGATTACAATCTGAAATTAAAATACATTTCCTCAGATAGAATGCTTAATTCCATTCATGTAAAAATTAATTAAGAGCATTTAATAATTATACTGTTTTAACACTGTACACTGTGCATATTTATACTGTTGTAACTGTAAAATTTTATACTGTTTGTAAAATATACTGGGTGAACTCTCTGCTAAGTTTTCTCTTTTATCCCAGAGTGACTCTTAAGTAATCAATAGCATGAAATTAATGTATTACAAAAATATTTTGATGCTAAATCAATAAATTTTTAGACGATATAGTTTTCTGTGATTTTAATTAAATATTGTTGTTTACAATCGGAAATTAAAATACATTTCCTCAGATAGAATGCATAATTCCATTCTTGTAAAAATTAGTTAAAAGCATTTAATATTTATACTTTTGTAACACTGTACACTTTACATATTTATACTTTTGTATCTGTAGAATTTATACTGTTTGTAAAATATACTGGGAGAACTATCTGCCAAGATTTCTCTTTTA
>CM063504.1:114318156-114320656 GCA_032207245.1 Pardosa pseudoannulata | reverse complement strand
TTGTACATAAACAAATATACGTAAATTCAAATCCTGAATTAAAAAAAATTAAATTGTCCCTTTTTTAAAACTTTAATTCTGAGAAATTAAAAGTTTTTATTTCAGATTTTCATCGTGTTTTGTTTGTTTGTTTTTTTTAGAATTTTTGGGTGATTAACACTTGTTTCTTCCTTTTTGTTCTTTACACGACGAAGAAATAAAAAAAGGACGATACAAATTAGAAGAAAAAAAATATTGAGCTTCGGAATTTACCATAGGTCTTAATTGGCTGAAACATTAGCTCTAATTGTATCAAACATTAAGCTTGCTTTGTTAACTTGTTAATAATCTGTACCAAGATTTCCCAATTAGTCGAAACAAGAAAATTAGGTTTAGTTAATAGCAAGACACTAATTGCTTTTAAGGTTGGTAGATAACACATTTTTTTAATGACTGCATCACTCGGTTTTCTTGAGAGATTTAAAAATGTGAAAGAGAGTGTTTCTTTTACTTTCTACAGAAGTAGAATTTTTTTTTTACTTATTTGAGAAAAATATTCTCTCGATGCATAAAATGAAATTAATGCGCAAGTGTTCACAATCTTTTCCCTAAATTGGATCAACTTATTTATGGAACAGGATGGAAAAAGAGTGAGTTTGGATTTAATACTAAAGATTTTTCTTGCAGTGTTTCAGATAAAATTATTAAATATAGAAAGAATGATTTTTCAATCTCTTTATGTGATAAATATTTTTGACAACCAAAATGTAAATTTTAATGTCAAAATAGTTTTCATAAAGTTAAAAGTATTATTTGATCTCATTTATATATTTGCATGTACATTAATGAATTGCAAATATCGTACACTATTTGAGTAATAAATGTGCGTTAAATTAAATATAACTTACAGACGAGAACGTACATACGAAGGTACTTGTCCGTCCTATAACGGACTAGATTCACCTTTAATATAACGAAATATGAAAAAGATAAACATTCAGATTTTCTAAGTAACTTAAAAAAAATGAATTTCCTATTTTCAAATTGTTATAAAATTTTTAACTTGTTTCAAATTTTTTCAATTACAAGTATATTTTAACTACTTACGGTTTATCAAAGGTTCTATATACACATTTATATTCACATTGTATAAACTTTCCACACACACACACACACACACACATATATATACATATATATATACATATATACATATATACATACATACATATATATATATATATATGTATATATATATATATATATATATATATATATATATGTATGTATATATATATATATATATATATATATATATATATATATATATATATATATATATATATATATATATATATATATATATATATATATACATATATATATATATATATATACATATATATATATACATATATATATATATATGTACATATATATATATACATATATATATACATATGTATATGCATACATATATATATACATATATATATACATATATATATATATATATATACATATATATATATATATACATATATATATATATATATATATATATATATATATATATATATATATATATATATATATATATATATATATATATATATATGAAACACGTTGAAAATTAATAGGCCGGATACATCGAAATAAGTCCCTATTGTATACACTTGCCCGGAGAAGCCTAGGCAGCTGGAATATTGAAGATGGCAGGTTGCAGTAGTGCCATTTCATGAAGAGAACACTCAATTTCGAGTAGAACATGAATTTTAACGTAGAACTTTTAAAAATGGCAAGTCATTTACCAACTACAGATGTAAAAGACAATGAGTGGACAGAAAACTTGCATCTGTTGCAGACAAATATTTAAGAAATTGGTTGGAAGAATTTTAACTCTCTGACAGTCCTTTATTTAAGACATTTCGATTTGAAGGATTAAGAATGGGAAAGCGGAAAATGTTTTAGAAACATTAAAAATTAATAATTTTGATGTATTTCACACACACATATATATGCAGGTAATGTATATATGTATATGTATATGTATATGTATAAATAAATATACTTAACAGCCCATAATGTGGTGAGTTTTAGCTAGCATATGATTAATCTATTAATTTTAAACTTCAAATGTAATTTACATTTAAGGATAATACATTTAGTGTTAGAACTGAGATAGATTGCTATTAATTAGAGGCATTCAAATTTTTTACATACTTAGAATAGAAATATAGTCAATATTTTTAGACTAAAAACATAATGGAGTGTACAACAGACTTTCAAAATCGTAGAATTGATTTAAAAGATGATTTTTTGGTTTTCAAACTGCTTTGGTATGAAGAGTAAAATTTCATAATTAGGTTTCTGTGTTATAAGGAATATATTAATCCACTAAAAGTAGATTTACGTTGTACTTCCTTTTATTTAGGTTTTATGTTTTTATTTTCAATATTGGTAACTTCAGAATATTTTTTAAACGCATTAGATATTTTTTGCATTTTTTTTCAAAATATTT
>CM063504.1:114298156-114313156 GCA_032207245.1 Pardosa pseudoannulata | reverse complement strand
GTGGTTCAAACTAAGAAAGGATAATTCACTGTGCTGCGCAGTACGTAAAGACTAGAGAAGACGTCAATGAGGGACTCAATTAATGGTCTAATAGTATTACACTACGAAGAAAAAAAGAAAGAAGAAATCTCGAAAAAAGTTTCTTTTTAGGTGCAGATCTAAATTTCTCTCAATGGGACTATAGCTATGAAGATGAACGCGGAAGAATCAAAAGAAAACTGTCGCACAAGATTAGTCATAGCAGACGCGAACAGCGCTCCAACATGGCTTGGCAACAAGTTGTTTATCCTGTGTAACAATCATAGAACACAAATTCAAATGCTGACACTGATAATGTCGAATCAGTTAACGATCATAAATTCGTAACATGTAGCCTTGGGGTAAAGAAGCCAAGTGTCAT
Organism: Pardosa pseudoannulata; assembly: GCA_032207245.1. Taxonomy (NCBI): domain Eukaryota; kingdom Metazoa; phylum Arthropoda; class Arachnida; order Araneae; family Lycosidae; genus Pardosa; species Pardosa pseudoannulata. The sequence continues at coordinate 114,312,756 of CM063504.1, read as the reverse complement.
AATAACTAGATACAAAACAAAATACAGCAATGGTCACAAATTTAAATCCTTCTGAAGGCCAAAGAGGAATTGAATGAAGGGTTACTTCAAATAATGTAATTAAAAAATAGCTAAACAATTTATAAGTATCGTTTTGGGTAAGTATTTTCATGTGGAATCATGAAGAAAATCAAACACTTAATTTTTCCAGGTAAAGCAAATTTAAAAAATATATATATTTCAAAAAGAAATAAATGAATTTTAGTGATGTCATCTATTTATAGCTTAAAATGTAAAAAACTAAAGAACGTCAAAAAATAAATATGTGTTTAAATATGTGAAAAGTATTAACAGGTGGTTTCACTGAGAAACCACTATCTTTAAAGTGCTAAAGAAACTCAAAAACTCTGTTATTAGAAAATATTATAAATAAGACCTATATAAGTTCAATTTCAACTTTTAAAATATATATACTTAAAAATAAATGTGAAATGCTAAGGTCCATGAAATGACAGAAAAAAAAATTAAGTCATTTTAATTTTGAATTTGAAGTCATTCCTTTAAATAATGAAAAAAACCTTGATTTAATGATGAAACCTTGATGAAAAAGCATTCTAATGGTTAGTAAAAATCTTTTTTTTTTCTAAATATGTAATTAAGTAGAGCTTGAATTAGATGGATTTGTACTTAAAATAATGGGTTTAAAAAATGTTGAGATAAAGATTGAATCATCACCAATGAGTCTTTTAATATTATATCATGTTCTTTTAAGATATTATATTTTTGAAACATTACTGATGCAAAATATTAAAAGCTTTTTTTTATATATTTCAGTAGTTATTTAGGCAGCTCACGTGAACTGTTCATTCTCTAGCTGTCAATCTGTAGTAACAAATTTAAAATGAGACTCCACGATTATAAATTTCTGTGACAGTCAAATTCCCCCAAATCTTGTTCGAATTAAGAAGTCACACATTTGCAAATGGCAGGAAAAAAGAGCAAACTCAAAAAAGAAAAACACTCAAAATCTCTGTTGTTAGAAAATATTATAAATAAGACCTATATAAGTTCAATTTCATCTTTTAAAATATATATACTTAAAAATAAATGTGAAATGCTAAGGTCCATGAAATGACAGAAAAAAAAATTAAGTCATTTTAATTTTGAATTTGAAGTCATTCCTTTAAATAATGAAAAAACCTTGATTTAATGATGAAACCTTGATGAAAAAGCATTCTATTGGTTAGTAAAAATCTTTTTTTCTCTAAATATATAATTCATTCTATCATAGAAGCTTAGAAATTAGATGGATATTGTAGTGGTTAAAAGGTCCTCGGGTTTAAACCAAATGTTAAAGGAGTTTAAAGATTGAACCATCAGCAATGAGTCTTTTGAGGATATTATATCATTGAAACATTACTGATGCAAAATATTAAAAGCTTTTTTATATTTCAGTAGTTAAGTAGGCAGCTCACGTAAACTGAGCATTCTCTAGCTGTCAATCTGTAGTAAAAATTTAAAGTGAGACTTCACGATAATAAATTTCTGTGACAGTCAAATTCCCCCAAATCTTGTTCGAATAACTAAGTCACACATTTGCAAATGGCAGGAAAAAAGAACAAATTCAAAAAAGAGAAAAACTATGTTGTTAGAAAATATTTTAAAAAAGAACTATATAACTTAAATTTCAACTTTTAAAATGTATATACTTAAAAATAAATATGAAAGGCTAAGGACCATGAAATGGCAAGAAAAATTAAGTCATTTTAATTTTGAATTTGAAATCATTCCTTTAAAAAATAAAAAAAAAACCTTGATTTCATGCGATCGGAAGCAAAAAACATTCTAATGCTCAGTAAATTTTTTTTCTAATTATATAATTCTTTGTATCATAGGAGGTTGGAAATTAGATGGATATTGTACTGATTAAGAGGTCCTCAGGTTTAAGCAAAATTTTGATGCATTATGAAAATTGAACCATCACCAATGTGTCTTTTGAGGATATTATATCATTGAATCATTACTGATGCAAAATATTAAAACCTTTTTTTATATTTCAGTAGTAAAGTAGGCAACTCACGTGAACTGGTCATTCTCTAGCTGTCAATCTGTAGTAACAAATTTAAAGTGAGACTTCACGATTAAAAATTTCTGTGTCAGTCAAATTTCCCCAAGTCTTGTTCGAATAACCAAGTCAAACATTTGAAAATGGCAGGAAAAAAGAACAAATTCAAAAAAGAGAATAACTCAAAAACTACGTTGTTAGATATTTAATAACATATTTTTAAAATTTTATAAATTAAATTGAACTTTTAAATGCATTTAAATAGAAAAAAATTACAAATGATTATGAATATTGAAAACATTCTTTGAAATTTTGAATTTAAATATTAATTCCTATAATAAAAATTAATTTTGATAAAAAAAAGAAAATAAAGTAATTTGTTTATATTAATATATAATTACTGTGCAATATAGTGTTAAATCTGTTTGTTTTAACCAGTTTAAAATTTAGGTACATTCAAAATTTTGAGGACCACAAAACATAAGAAAATAAGAAGAGAATTCAACAGATGTAATTTCGAGACTACAACGTAGAACATAAAAAGACCAATTAGGTACATTCCTTGTGTAAAAATATGTGTACAAATGAGAGGTCTCTAAAATAAAGAAAAAATCTAAAATTTGAATTTTAATATTTTACATACATTTCTTTATTGTAAAGGACCATATCTAACAATGAAATAGTAAAAATTTCACATAAAAAACATAAAAATTTAAAATGTCATATAAATAAAAATTTGAATCTCTAGTATCCTAAATAATTTTTTCAACAAATATTCTATAATTTTGATGTAAATTTATAAATTCTTTTATTAAAATCTTTATGGTATAAAAAACAAAATTTTATATAAAGTTTGAGAAAACAATATAGAAGATAATAAAAGAATTAAAAAACAGATGTAATTTCGAGACTACAACGTAGAACATAAAAAGACCAATTAGGTACATTCCTTGTGTAAAATTCCTGTGTACTTAAATGAGAGGTCTCTATGAGAATAAAGAAAAAATCTAATAATTTGAAATTTTAATTAATTTTACACGTACTAGATTTCTTTATGTCAAAGGACCATATCTAACAATCCGCAATAGTAAAAATATGTCACATATAAAACATAAAATGTCTATTAAACAAGGAATCTCTAGTATCCTAAAATAAATTTTTCCAACCCAAAATTGCAGTTCTACTATATATTTTCAGAATGTAAATATATATAATTACTTTTAATTAAAAACTCTTCAAAATATAAATATTATATATATATATATATATTTATATATATATATATATAAATATATATTATATATATATATATTATATATATATATAATAAATATATATATATTATATATATATAAAAATTTAATAATATTATATATATATATATATATATATTATATATATATATATATATATATATATATATATATATATATATATATATATATATATATATATATATATATATACATATATATATATATATATATATATATTTATATATATATATATATATATATATATATATAATATATATATATATATATATATATATATATATATATATATTATAGATTTATAGATTAATCAATTAGAGATTCTATGTTATATTTCTTATAATATATTAACATAAATTTATTATAATACATGTAAGTTCGAAAGTACAAGGTAGAACATAAAAAAGACCAATCGTATATCTTCCTTGTGTGAAATTCGTATATACTTAAAGGATAGGTGTCAATGAGGATAATGAAAAAGAAAACTAATAATTAGAATTTTTAATTAATGTCATATATACAAGATTATTTTTATGTCAAAGCACCATATCTAACAATCAGCAATATTAAAAATATACCACATAAAAACATAAAAAGTCTATTAAACAAGAAATCTCTAGTACCTTAAAATAACTTTTTCCAACTAAAAATAGCAGTTCTCCTCTATAATTTCATAATGTAAATCCTTATAATTACTTTTAATTAAAAACTGTTGCAAGCAACGTATACATACATACATACATATACATATATATATATATATATATATATATATATATATATATATATATATATATATATATATATATATATATATATATATATATATATTTATACTTAAAATATCTCTTAAAATTCTCTCCTTTCTCATTCTAATTCTTCAGGTGTATTTTTCTAGCCACAAAATTTCTTGTTTATAATATTGACCGTGAATTCTTTCTACCCATTTCACAATGCTTTCACTGAAATAAATGCAAATTTTTTATCCAGTCACCACACCTGTTCTACTCTGCTCTTTCACAATATAGATCCATATAATTACTTTTAATTAATAACGGTTTCATGAATACGTATAAATATATATATATATATATATATATATATATATATATATATATATATATATATATATATATATATATATATATATATATGTATATATATTAATTATAGATTTATAGATTAAAGAATTGTAGATTGTATGTTATATAAAGTTATTAGCATAGATTACGTTTACTCAGGTTTTCACATACAACTAATCATTTAAAATTCCGTGAGACTATTTCTTTATATTAATTTTTTTTATTATGAAACACTTTTTAATCGTGCTTTGAAAGGGCGGAGCCCAAAAAATATTGTTGAACTCCCATTTCTATTCTTCAGAATTTTTAGCAGCTCAAACTGTCAATTTGTTTTATTTCTAGAAAATACCTTTATTTTTTATTCCTAAAAAATAGCTTTAAAATATATTTGACGTAAACTTTTATTGCTGACGTTTAGTTTACGACTGTTTTTCAGCCCAATAATGGAAAACGTGTACTGCTAGTCGAATTTCTGTGGAACAAAACACTTTTCGGAAACTTTCTATCAAATTGCGAAATTGTGTTTGAGGAAAAAAAAGGAAACCTTTAAAACTTAAAGTAAGTTTATATCTAAAAATATTGTGTTACTAGCTCAGTATTGAAGGTGTAGTTTTATAAAACAAATGTCAAACTAAATATCATACGTTTCAGTTTTAAAATATCCTTTTATTCAGGTTAAACATATTTGTATTTCTCATACGCCATTAACATTTAAATAAAATAGCCATAAGTTTTACTAGTTCAGATATACTTTCAGAGGATAGCAAATTTTTTGTGCTAATGAAGCATTAAAAATTGATGTCAAAAATTATTAAGCCCATTTTATGTATAAAAACTTAGATAAATTAATACAGTTGTATGGAAAGCCAACTTAAAATACTTTATTCCTTTATTCCTTATATATTATTCATATTTATTTTTATACCTTTTATTCGGGTTAAACATATTTGTATTTCTCATACGCCATTAACATTTAAGTAAAATAGCCATAAGTTTTACTTGTTCAGATATACTTTCAAAGGATAGCAAAATTGTGTGCTAATGAAGCATTAAAAATCGGTGTCCAAAATTATAAAGCCCATTTTATGTATAAAAACTGAGATAAATGAATACAGTTGTATGGAAAGCCAACTTAAAATACTTTATTCCTTTATTCATTATACATTATTCATATTCCTTTATTCATATTTATTTTTATAACTTTTATTCTGGTTAAACATATTTGTATTTCTCATACGCCATTAACATTTAAATAAAATAGCCATAAGTTTTACTAGTTCATATATACTTTCAAAGGATAGCAAAATTTTGTGTTAATGAAGGAATAAAATAGATGCCCAAAATTATTGAGCCCATTTTATGTATAAAAACTGATATAAATGAATACTGTTGTGTGTAAAGCCGACTTAAAACACTTTTACACAACAGCATTTTAAACTAGGTATCGGTGAATGAATAATTAGACCGTAGCACTCCAAACCAAAAATTTAATCATCAAAACACTGTCTCATTTGCTACATTTGTAGCCTACAAAATACGCAGTTGATGTTTAATTTCACGCCAAGGGTTTTGCAGCATGCCAGCAGGTGTTCCACCAAATATTTAAATAATTCCACTTATTTGTTTTGGTTTTGGAGTGCTATGGTCTACTTTTTGCAACACGAGGGCTAATGAGACCGGGACCTACAGCTTAAAGCCTATTCCGAACGGCTACGAACATCCATGCCATAGTGGGACTCGAACCCACGAACTCAGGTTCCGAAGGGCAGCACCCTAACCATTCGGCCATCGTTCGGCTAATTCTACTTATTAGGCCTTTGATATTAGGAACTAAAATTTTGTACATTTCTTATTAAAGTAAGCATGAATTTATGCACCTCTATGCTTCTTTTCCCGTGCAGTTAATATTTATATGCATTATTTTCTTTCTTATTATCTAATTTCAGTTTTGCTTTTTAAGCTCTCATCTAATAGGAGGAAGAATTCACCTTTAATGAATACAATAATTCTTTAATTATATAATCCTTTTTGGAGGAAAAATTCTGTAGGTTATCATATGCTTGATCCTAAAATTCTTTTAAACCTTGTTTTCAGCATTTAGTTCTGATTTCGAATTTTAATGAATACTGTTGTATGGAAAGCCAACTTAAAATACCTTTACAACACCAAAATTTTAAAATAGGTCTCGGTTAATAAATATTTAGACCGGAGAACTCCAAACCAAATTTTAATCCCCAAACACGCTCTGATTTGCTATATTTATAGCCCATACACAGCCGATATTTAATTTCACGAGTTGGATTTTGCAGCATGTCAGCAACTGTTCCACCAATTATTTAAATAATTTCATTTATTAAGCCTTTGATATTCGGAACTACAATTTTACACATTTTAACCTATATATATATATATATATATATATATATATATATATATATATATATATATATATATATATATATATATATAATATATATATATATATATATATATATATATATATATATATATATATATATATATATATATATATATATATATATATATATATATATATATATATATATATATATATATAAATATATATATATATATATATATATATAATATATATATATATATATATATATATATATATATATATATATATATATATATATATATATATATATATATATATATATATATATATATATATATATATATATATATATATATATATATATATATATATATATATATATATATATATATATATATATATATATATATATATATATATATATATATATATATATATATTTATATATATATATATATATATATATATATATATATATATATATATATTTATATATATATATATATATATATATATATATATATATTTATATATATATATATATATATATATATATATATATATATATATATATATATATATATATATATATATATATATATATATATATATATATATACATATATATATATATACATATATATATATATATATATATATATATATATATATATATATATTTATATATATATATATATATATATATGTATATATATATATATATATATATATATATATATATATATATATATATATATATATATATATATATATATAATATATATATATATATATATTATATATATATATATATATTATATATATATATATATATATATATATATATATATATATAAATGAGTAATACGTAAATACATTAAGAAAATACTGGAAGGGATATGTTTCCATTTCTTTTACAATACTGATATAATTTTGCTTTTGGTTCACAAAACAAAAACTTAGATTTATATAAATTTCTAAGAAAGGCTAAAATTTCAAACATGTCTTTTTTGTACTGTTCTTTACACAAAGAACACCTTGAGAACTCACACTCAGAGTTTGTTACATGGAATAAAAGTTATTTCCTATACTAAGATTCTTTAAAATTGAGTTTTAAATCGGAAGTACTTCTCACTCCAACTTAACTATTAGGGAAAGAAATCTGACGTAAAGCATTTTGTAGATAAGAAATAAAACGTTATTTCTACTGGTTGTAAGTGTAGTTTCTTTGAAATTTAAATTTCTGAAACCTATGCAATATTTGAATCTTTCTTATTCATACTATAAAAAAGGGTTTTTGATGTATACGCTTTGTTCGAGAAAGCTTCAAGATCGATTTTTTATGTGAATTTGGTCGATATTTTTTTTTCATTTCAGCTGAAGAATTATAGAAGTAAGTTTCTTATTCTGGGTTCAGATCATGTTGTATGTATCTGAAATAAATCCACTTGAATGTTAAGAATGACATATATTTCTAATTTCTGGTATAGTGCTGTAAGAACGAATCATTCTCCTCCTTAATAATAGCATTCATCAGTATGTGTGATATTTACTCACCTTTATGCGTGTAGTTTTTTATTTTTGCCTTAAATAGGAAGTGATGCATTTTCTAATTTGTGGTATAAGGCTGTAAGAATGAATCATTCTCACCCTTAATAATTTAATTCACTAAAATGTGTGATATTTACTCACCTTTAGGTATTTTTGCCTTTAATATAAAGTGATAGCATAAATTCTCTAATAACTGGTATCATACTGTAAGAACGAATCATTCTCCCCCTTATTAATTGCATTCATGAGTATCCGTGATAGTTACTCAGCTTTATTTGTGTGCTTTTTATTTTTGCCTTTAATAGGAAGTGATAGCTTACATTTTCTAATTTCTTGTAGAAGGCTGTAAGAATGAATCATATTCCCCCTTAATAATTAAATGCTCTAATATGGGTGATATTTCCTCTTTATGTGTGTATTTTGTATATTTTGCCTTTAATATAAAGTGATAGCATACATTTTCTAATTTCTGGTATATTGCTGTAAGAACGAATCATTCTCTCCCTTTATATCAGAATTCACCAAAATATGTGATATTTACTCACCTTTATGATTTTTTTTTTAAATTTTGACTTTAATAGCAAGTGATAGCATACTTTTTCTAATTTCTGGTATAAGACTGTGAGAATGAATCATTTTCCCCCTTAATATTAACATTCACCAATATGGGTGATATTTACTCTTTATTTGCGTATTTTTTATTTTTTGCCTTTGATATCAAGTGATATAGTTTGTTTTCTAATTTCTGGTATAATACTGTAAGAACAAATCATTCTCCCCCTTAATAACAGACTTCACCGGAATGTGTGATATTTTCTCACTTTTACGATATTTTTAAACTTTGTGCCTTTAATAGCAAGTGATAGCATACATTTTCTAATTTATGGTATAATGCTATAAGAAAGAATAATTTTTTTCCCCTTAATATTAACATTCACCAAAATGGGTGATATTTACTCAACTTTATGTGTTTAGTTATTATTTTTTACCTTTAATATCAATCGATAGCATATATTTTCTAATTTCTGGTATAATGATGTAAGAGCAAATTATTCTCCCCCTTAATAACATAACTCACCAAAATATGTGGTATTTACTCATCTTTATGAATTTTTTAATTTATTTGCCTTTAATAGCAAATGATAGCATACATTATCTAATTTCTGGTATAATGCTATAAGAAAGAATCATTTTCCAGTTTAATATTATCATTCACCAATATAGGTGATATTTACTCACTTTTATGTGTGTTTTTTTATTTTTTTCCTTTAATAGCAAGTGATAGCATACATTTTCTAATTTCTGATATAATTCTGTAAGAAAGAATCATTCTCCCCCTTAATAATAGCATTTATGTGTATGTGTGATATTTACTCCCTTTTATATGTGCTTTTTATTTTTGCTTTTAATAACTAGTGATAGCATACATTTTTAATTTCTGGTATATTGTTGTAAGAAAGAATCATTCTCCCCCTTAATGATATATTTTAACAAAATGTTTTATGTTTACCCAGCTTTAGGAATTTTTAAAAATTGTTTGTCTTTAATAACAAATGATAGCATATATTTTTAAATTTCTGGTATAATAATGTAACAACGAATCATTCTCCCCCTTAATAATTGACTTCACCAAAATGTGTAATATTTATTCACATGTATGATTTTTTTTTAAATTTTGCCTTTAATAACAAGTGATAACATACATTTTCCAGTTTTCCCATTTAATAATAATATGTGTGATATTTACTTTTTCCATGTGTGTATTTTTTATTTTTTTCCTTTAATAGCATACATTAGTGATAACATACATTTTCTAATTTCTAATATAAAGCTGTAAGAAAGAATGATTTTCTCCCTTAATAATAATCAAAATGTGTGATACTTACTCACATTTTGTGTGTATTTATTTTTTGCTTTTAATAGCTTATCAGATGTGATACATCAGTTTTTAATTTTACTTCAGACACATATTAAATGTAGGACCCGTTTGGTGATAGTTTTGAGCTTGTTGATTTCTACATTTGGAAGGTTGCTTTTCAGAAGGTTAAATAGCTCTAAACCCAGCAAATTCTAAAAATGTTTAGAGCTTTTAGAATGAATGGGAATATAAAGTTTACTTATTGTAACAGGAAGATAACTTTTGTGAAAGTGTTGCAATCAACAGATTTTTTATTTAAAATTTGTACCGGGACAAATTAAAGTTTTACGAAAGTATTGCTTGATGTTAAACTGTTAGTTTGAAAGTTTAAATTGATAGAGAGATGTAAATTAACACTACAGCTTTCACATTCTTAACCTTCTTTATAAAGATAATGAAAGATAAGGCAAAGAACTTTAACTCATATATCTTAAAAAATTTGCACGAGCCACTAATTTTTCTATCAGAAACTCCTGACTTTGTTTCGCATATTATTTTATCTTTTTTTTGTATGCTAAACTATTTTATGATATAATATACAACAATGTTTAAACACCTAGTAGGTGGTATTTGTAAATTTATTTATGTATATAGGCATATTTTATATATTTTTTGTAGATGTCAAACTAAAGTTTAAAGGCTATACAAATAATTCCATAATGTTTAATTTAAAATCTCATTTCGCAGATATTTTTTTTTATCTTTTTTTGTATACTAAACTATTTTATGATAGAATACATAACATTTTTTAAACACCTAGTAGGTGGTATTTGTAAAATTATTTATTTATGCATGCATATTTTATATATCTGTTTTGTAGACTTCAAACTTAAGATTTAAAGCTTACAAGTAATCTTATAAAATTTAATTCAAAACATGGGACACTCTAAAATGTATAGCTTTAAATATGGAATTCTAAAATATGAGTATATTAGTAAACTGTAAAAAGAAAGAAAACTATTATATAGCTATTAATTTACATTGAACTTTTACTAAGAAACGAACAATGGTTATTAGTGATTCTATTTACAATACAGTTACACAAATTTATTTAATTAGAAAAATATTGTTTTAATTTATGGACCTGTTCAAAGATCTTCTTTTCCCTGTTATAATTGGCAAGAGATTTCAGGGCTTAACAAGATATTACAATATGTTTCTCTAACATTTAATGATCATGCTGTAAGAAAGAATCATTCTCTCCTTTAGTATTAGCATAAACCAAAATGTGTGATATTTACTCACCTTTATGTGTGTTTGCTTTTTAGTTTTGCCTGTAATAGCTTATCAGATGTGATAGATCAGTTTTTAATTGCTTGTCAGATGCATATGTATGTAGGACCAGTTTCGCAATACATAAGCGCTTGTCGATTTCTACATTTAGATTGCTTTTCGGACGGTTATATGGCTAGAAAATCTGCAAATTCTAAAATTTTTGAGAGTCTTCAGGATAAATTACATGGGAATATGAAGTTTACTTATTGGAACATGAAGAGGACTTTTGTAAGAGTGTTGTGCCCAACACCTTTTTTTTTACTTTAAATTTCTGCCAGAACAAATTAAAGTTATACGAAAGTTTTATTTCGTATTAAACTGATAGTTTGAAAGTTGAAAATGATAGAGACATGTAAATTAAAACTACACCTTTTTAATTGTTAACCTGCTTTGTAGGGATAATTAAAGATAAGTCAAAACCTTTTAATCCGTATACCTTAAAATTTTAAGAGCCAGTATTTTTTATCTATTAACTCCTTAGTGGGTTACGCATATTTTTTGTCTTTTTTTGCATACTAAATTATTTTATGATATAATACACAACGTTTTCTAAACACCTAGTAGATAGCATTTGTAAAATTATTTATTTCTATATACATATTTTATACATTTGTTTTGTAGAAGTCAAACTGAAGATTTAATGATATTCAAATAATCCCATAAATTTTAATTCAAAATATGAAACACTCTAAAATGTATACCTTTAAATATGGAATAGTAAAATAAAAGTATAATAGAAAAATATAAAAAGAAAGCAAATCATTATATAACTATTACTTTACACTGAACTTTTGCTTTTAAACAAGCAACGAACAATGATTATTGTTGGTTTTATTTACAATACAGTTACAAAAGTTTATTTAATTAGGAAAATATTGTTTTAATTTATGGACCTGTTCAAAGATTTCCTTTTCTCTTTTATAATTGTCAACAGATTACATAGCATGATAAAATATTAAAATATGTTTTTCTAACAACTAAAGATTACACTGTCTCTATTTTACGTAATTTTTAAAATGTCCAACATTAATTAATGATAATATATTTTAGATAGCTACAATATTTTCTATCAGTGATATTCAAAACTAACAAGTTAGTTAATAACCTTAAATGTTATACCATGTTATGCAAATTGGGCAGACTCTTCGCACCCGTTTCAATGACACTTTTGACGTCTTTTCACTGATTTTTAAAAAATTTCTTTCACACCTCAATTTTACTTTCTAAACATTTTTGAAGCATAGACACCCATGAAATAATCCTGATACGTCTAACTTGGAAAATCAAAAAATTAGTTAATTAACAAAACTAGAAGAGCCGTTGTCTGAAGATTTTGCCGTATCAAATTTTAATTTATTATTGTAAGGCAAGTGACACTATCTGAGTGCATATGAGTAAAGAGTATAGTTAAAAAAACCCAACAAATTTTATTTGATGAACAATAATCTGCGTGAAATATCTGCTTGTTCTTCTAACAACATCATTAATTTATACAACATCACTATCGCCAATTAATTTCAATGTATTATCGTGGAAGTTTATTGCAGACTGATCAAAATTTTCCTTCATATCTGGGTAAATTAAAGCCAATCTCCAAATAACTACTTTATAATTATATGATATATAAATAGCGATTATTTTTATGAGACTATAGAGACTTGGCAATTTTTATTGTAAATTAATTTTTATACAATACCAATTATTTAAAACATGCTAATTAATGATATGTAACGTAGAAAAAAAATAGATCAACATTGTTGTAGTTAGTTAATGTTGGATAAAAGAAATTGGTTAGCAGTTCTATTCACTTTTAGCATTACTGAGAGTAGGATGTCCTGCCTATTACCTATTTTCAACTGCTACAAACAATCATGCATGCTACCATAGAAATTTGAGCTTTGAAGGCAACTTGAACCCTTTGTAACTCCACAGTATCTTAATATCCACACTTGTACTCCACAGTATCGACAGTTCCTAGTATATTATTGAAATATTATCTTAATTGTTAATTTATTTTCTTTTAAATATGTAAATGATAATTTTAAGAATTTAAAGAGTATTTTTTGAAAATAAACCTTAAATATAATTTTATATTTACGGTTAATTATCAAGTTTCAGATTTGTAACAGTCCTAATTATTTGCCGTCATTTAAGCAGTGAGCTTTAATGTATAATCTTGTTCATTGTTGCTATCCTCCGCCATTTTAATTAACACAATTTGTTCAGGAAATTTTATCAAATAGCAATACAAAATAAATTTAAGTTTAGAATTAAAGTTTCATTTGTCATTTAACCAGATATACACAATTGTTCCTAAAACTTTGAATTTATTACATTATAAAAGGGAAACTGGAGTTGCTTGAAGTAGAATTCTCATTCAGGTAGTTTCAAATATTTTGTAATAAATCTAGTAGAAACTAATTTACAATGCTTACAAAAAATGCATCTTTTACTCTAAATAATTCTATTTTATTAATAATTTTAATAATTCTATTTTAACTTCTTTTACTTTTTTTTTTCAACGACGTATTCTAAAATGTGGAAACATATTTTGAAACAGAGGCTTTTGACGTATAATAGAATAATTACTTTTTACTTTTACTGAAATATTAATCATTGCCTAAATATTAAACGAAGAATACTCAAAAATAAAAAAGGGCATAGTACAATTATAAATAAACACAATCCTTTATAAAATTAATTTTTTAACAATTTTGTGTTGGTAATGTTTCACATACCTTCTTATAAAACTACAAAACTATTGATATTTATTCAAAAAGGAATAAAAAATTATATTAAATTCAAAAGGTCACACGAATATTTAAAGAAAAATCTGCAAGTATTTAATGTATATTTTAAAAAGCTGCATTTATTTAGTTTTGAATTATTCTAAATCATTTTTTAAATTTATAGAATGTCTCGAATTTAACTATTTTATGAGCCCTCAAAAGAAATTTGAAGTTTTAATGAGTGGGTTATTTAAATAAGAATTTATGTACTTGTATGCTTCTTTTTCTGTGCAATTAATGTTTATATGCATTACAGTATTTTATTTTCTTTCTTATTATCTAATTTGAGTTAGTTTTGTATTTCA
>CM063504.1:114290656-114295656 GCA_032207245.1 Pardosa pseudoannulata | reverse complement strand
TATATATATATATATATATATATAATATATATATATATATATATATATATATATATATATATATATATAATATATATATATATATATATATATAATATATATATATATATATATATATATATATATATATATATATACATATATATATATATATATATATATATATATATATATATATATATATATATATATATATATACATATATATATATATATACATATATATATATATATATATATACATATATATATACATATATATATATATATAATATATATATATATATATATATACATATATATATATATATACATATATATATACTATATATATATATATATATATATATATATATATATATATATATATATATATATATATATATATATATATACATATATATATATATACATATATATATATATACATATATATATATATATATATATATATATATATATATATATATATATATATATATATATATATATATATATATATATACACATATATATATATACACATATATATATATACACATATACATATATATATGCGTATATATATATATTTATTTATATATATATATATACATACACATATATACACATATATACATATACACACACACATATATAGATATATATACATATATATACATATATATATATATATATATATATACTGTGATTTTTTATGAAAGGTAGGTTATTAAATAAAAATGAAAATGATGCTAGTTTCAAAATGGTATGATATGATATTGAATTTTGTCAGCATCTGATTTTACAGCCATGAGCAGACATAATTTTCCAAGACATGGGATGTTTTTAAGCTTTTAAGTTTAGTGCAAAAACGAATATATTTTATAGAGGGTCATATAGACTATATTAAATGCATACTATCAAATGAAGTAAAATCAAACATTCAACCTGCTAAATAACTTGAAGGTGTGTGAAGCCTTCAGAATGTGATAGAAGTTGGATAATTTGTGATTTTTTATTATTAAGATAGTAAGACATTTCAACATTCCGAATATGAGTTTGGAGTAAAAGGGACTGTTCTGTTCAAAATGATATATGTGATTAGTAATCCATAGGAGTTAAAAAAATATGCCCAGGGAGTCAATACAATTTTGATCATACACTTTAGGATTTACCACGAAAGTTGTTTGTGTACTTGGGGGCATTGAGATTCATGTTTTACTATTCGGTACCTTAGTGTAGCAAAAACAGTTGACTAGCACTGTTTTTCTATATTACTGCCTGCTGTGAGAATTAGCTCTTTCTTCAATCTTCCTAGTTTATATACAGGTTTATATATTTTGAAATTTTGTCTGCCTGAAAATTTAATATTTCCCCAAGCATGTTGCATTAAACTGTGTATTTCTATCACTGTACGTTTAGGTTTTATTGATTTTTCAAATATAACGGTCATTTTTGAAACGGCTTATACATATTACAGTCGAACTCGTTTATAACGAGCACAAAGGAACGGTAATATTTACTCATTAAATCCGAGTGCTCGTAATAAACTAGTTCTTAAGGGAGACGTGCAACCAGAAGGGGAGACTTGGGAGATCAAATGCTTGTGTTAAATTAAAATTTAATTAACGCTTACTTACTTTAATTACATTTATTAATTTAATTAAATAATTTTCTTAATTTAATGACAATTAACCCCTCCCAGCAACCAGTGAAAAATTTTAGTTGCGTGACAGTCTTAAAAGAAAGAACTAATAAACGGGAAGAAAAATAAAGGAAAAGACTCTTACCAAAACATTTATATTTTTTCATTAATCTACCTACTTAAAATTGTAGTTTTTCACCTTATTCTGAACTCATTCCCTATCTCTTTCCTGTGCTATTGTTCTTCGGAGAAAACTCATTTCCCTGGAAAACATCATCACTGACATCCCTTGCTTTAAAAAAGGTCTTTTCAGCGAACTACATCATCTTAGGGCAAGTTGGGAGTAGTTCGCTTTCTTTATATTCACCAGTAACCTCATCGCTTTCTACATGTTTTCCGCTGAATTCGCTAGTATGTCAGCTACAGTATCTTTGGAGGTCAGTACGTCTAAGGTCATCAGTTCGTCATCCATGGATACATAGTTTTGAAATTCTTCTTTGGTCATTTCCAAATTTGTAGTATGTATGAAATTGTCAACGTCTTCTTACTCAGTGGATTGGCCATCTTGACAAT
This sequence comes from Pardosa pseudoannulata, assembly GCA_032207245.1. Taxonomy (NCBI): domain Eukaryota; kingdom Metazoa; phylum Arthropoda; class Arachnida; order Araneae; family Lycosidae; genus Pardosa; species Pardosa pseudoannulata. The sequence continues at coordinate 114,293,456 of CM063504.1, read as the reverse complement.
TCTCCAATCCAGCTTTATGGAAACGCTTGATGATGAATGTCGCTGTGACATTTTCCCATGCATCATTCCTCTAACGTATCGCTTCCAGTAAGATGACATTGATATTTGATGCTTTTCCAGCTCTATCTCTTCGGTCCAGAATCATCCAAAATCAGTTGCGTACGGAAATGGTTCTTGAAACTTCTTATAGGTCCATAGGCTGGATAACAGATGTAGAATTTGGTGGCAAAAATTCAATTGCACCGGATTTGTGAACCTTCCCTATTGACATTGGAATGCTGGAGAAATTTTTCCTACAAAAGTATTAAACCACGGAGAAGAAAAACAGATAAGACAGAAAGACTAGAAAGATGAGAAAAAAGATTGCAAGACAGAAAAATATTTCTCGCTGAAACCAGGTATTGCTGTTTAAAAGCGATTTCTGTTTCATAGACTTCACATTGATCCAAACAAATATTCTCGCTTCCCTCGGTAAATCCAAGTTCTCGTTATAAACGAGATCGACTGTGTGACCATTTAAGACGGGTAGTTTATTAGATAAAAATGTGGTTGATGCTAATTTCGTAATGGTGCAATATTCAATTTTTCCAGCATCTGATTTTAAAGACATGAGCAGACATATTTTTTCCAAAACATGGGATGAGCCTTTTTTAACACTTTATATCCATTAATACACTTGTTTAAATATACCCTTGTTTATCAAAATCATTACATATACCACTAAAACGTGGATATGTCATTTATTACCCGATAATATAAAAGAAAGAGTTTAATCCATATTCATGCAAAAGATTTATTCCAATTCCATATTTGATTGAAATCGTATGTATTTATACAGAAATTGATTTTCCATTACATACTTCGTTTAAAATGTACACAGTATAAACAAAGCAACTTCTTTATAGCGTCTTTCCCAAAGTAGTTGCTTTTAGTTTAATCAAGGAAATGCACTTTTCAGAAAAGAAACGTTTCTTTAAATATATTTTTTCAAGCCAAACTGACAATTCATAGTGACATCTTAATTAATCAAAATGTCCTCTCAAAAATGTCTTCAGAAAAATATGAAGTGCTCCCTAAGCAATTCTTTGATTCTTACTTTACGAAAAATTGAATTCACAAAGTAAACGGAAAGATGAAACAAAAAGACCTTAAAGGAGCAAAAAAGCAAGTAAGTATTACTTCAAAACATTCATAAGCAATTAGGGGCACTTGATTACTCTAAATGAGAGAAAATATAAAGTGAATTAGTAATTAATTGTTTAGAAAAAAGTTTGCTATAGAATTCAGACAGAGTAGTGATTAAACATAACCAGTGGGTTTGTACTTAATGTTATAGACCCAGAGTTCATATTTTTAGAGTCTGTTTAATAATTTAAATCGTAATAATCAGTATGATTTTATTAAGAGAAAAAAAAAGCAAAGTAATTGAAAATTTCAACTCACTTCAAACTTATGTATACACACGCACACACATCATACACAAACACACACTCACACACACATATATATGTGTATATATGTATGTATATACCAACATTGTGGCAATAGAAATGACGACTTGATGATATAAATGACGACTGGATTCTGCTGAGAGCGGTTGGCCCTCAGCTACGTTATTTTCATTTCAGCTACCAGAGTTCTATTTTGCCTTGTAGTGCTTTAGTGTTTTTGTACTAGCTGTGTATCAGTGATTTTATGTAATATGATCCCTGAATTTTTCAAGAGGTACTGGAATGTTCTAAAATGTTTTTGAACTAAAACAATTTGACTTATGAACAGTTTACTGCTCTACTAATAAATTTGTCTCTAAATTTTATAATGTCATAAAAGCCCATCCAATTCCCGAAGAATGCAGTGAAGCTCGCAGCAATCTATATATATGTATATATATATATATATATATATATATATATATATATATATATATATATATATATATATATATATATATATATATATATATATATATATATATATATATATATATATATATATATATATATATATATATATATATATATATATATATATATATATGTATATATATATATGTATATAATGTATATATATGTATATATATGTATATATATGTACATACATATATATATGTACATGTATATATATACATATATATATATGTATATATATACATATGTATATATATATATGTATATATATATGTATATATATATATATATATATATATATATATATATATATATATTATATATATATATAATATATATATATATATATATATATATATATATATATATATATATATATATATATATATATATATATATATATATATATATATATACATATATGTAATGATAAAAAATTATTGCTATTAATTTTTATAGTATAAAGTTCAGTTTTTCTCCCTATTAGGTGTAAAGATTTATTCACAGTCAAAGACATATATTTGACAAAAACCTAATCTTCGCCTATGAGCCATTGAAAGTGTTATAATACTGGAACTTCACTCTTTAAAAATCTATATTAAAGCCATTTAAAGCGATTATAACTATCTTTTCTTCTATTTTAACCTGTGAATGGTTGTGGTTTGTACCGATGTAGTGATCACTTTGGTGGTTAAAATGGTACATTTATGGTATGGTTAATAAAACTGTTCTGAATTTCTTTCTGCTTTGTGGATTAACTGCGTTATTTACCATAACTTGCGCAATCTCTCAGGTAAAGTTTAGTTTTGCTCCCGTTACCTAATTTTATTTCTTAATAAATTTATAGACTGACTTAGTATGAAATTGCACGTTAGACTCGCATTTGAGTGTGA
>CM063504.1:114278156-114285656 GCA_032207245.1 Pardosa pseudoannulata | reverse complement strand
CAGTTTTCATGTAAGTTCGGGGCTGGTTGGTCCCTGGACGATTACATATATATATATATATATATATATATATATATACATACATACATACATATATATGTATATATATATATATATATATATATATATATATATATATATATATATATATATATATATATATATATATATATATATATATATATATATATATATATATATATATATATATATATATATATATATATATATATATATATATATATATATATATATATATATATATATATATATATATATATATATATATATAATATTCATTTTATATTAAATTGTGTACATTGTGTTTGTTATATTTTACGTTAGAAGTAAAATGATATTCAGCCGAACGATGGCTGATTGTGTAGTGCACTGCTCTTTGGTACTAGAATTCGATGATAATACCATGAGAGGTATGGATGTTCGCAGCCATTCGGAATCGGCTTTAAGCAGTAGGCCTCATTACACTAAATGAGAAACATTATACTTTTGTGTTCTAATCAAATGAGAATGCAATTAATGTTAAAATAATTATCTCTTGAAGTAATTTATCAAATAATTTAAATATATTCACTTATAACACTTAACTAGTTATTTCTAATGTCCATCTTATGGAACACCTGATACATAGTTTGGACTTATCTTAGTTTATCTTGAAATGGCTTTCCTGTTTTTATAAAAACTGAAAATTATAAGCTACTAAAGTAGTCAGTCTTTAAGTAATGTACCAAATTTACGAGCATCTGCTGATAATTATACTTTTTTTCATTTGGAGTAATATTTTGCGTTTTTTAAGACGTAACACATAAATTTACTATTTCTGGAGGTATACTAACTGAAATCGTGACACGTATCTTTATGTGTTACAAAACTTCCCTTTACGGTACTGTGTTAGCATGTGATACTAAATAAATCTTTATTCCATTTTTTTTCTTTTTATATCGCATGGTGTTTACATATTTTGGAGAATTACTTATGAAGAATGTCCGTAAAGTTTAAAAATGTATTAATTTCTTATTTGTTTTCTCGGTGCAGTGAGCAACAACTATGACTCCTTCCTCAATAAAGATTCGGCAGAAATCCCTCTTTCATAAATAAACTAAAAGAATGATAAAAAGTAAAAAGGACGAATCTAGTAATATAAGCTGAGAATGCATAGCAGTTGTGGTTTACAAGGGAGAAGGAAAAAAGTCAATTTACCTTCCAAAACGGAATGTGCCGTAGAAACTTTGTGTATTCAAAATACAAAAATAAAAATTGTTAAGGCGTTTGACTCTGATAGCGTGAAATAGATTATCAATGACACTAACGTGCATAGGATGATCATCGACTACAAAATGAAATGAAGACACCGAGTGAATATTCAGAACTTCTACTACTGATTAAGTTTATGTTCTATTATGGAATTTTCAATTGTGAATGCACAATTTTTCTGGAAAGTGTTCTTGTGCTTAAAGATAATGGTAAATCATCCCCGTCTATAGATCTGTGTCAGCAGGATCTTCATCCTCGAAAACGCTTGTTACCACATAGTGTCGTCTTTTATCTAATGCATAATTCCAGAAAGAACCCCAGATCTTTCCTTTTCCTCATACACACAGAAACCTTATTTTTAACACAGCTTAAGAAGGGCATGAGAATACGCGATTGTAACACATTCAAGATATTCAAAGAAATGAAACCGTAAGGCTTCGAAGTTATTTACAAAATGATTTTGGATAATGCTACAACCAATGTTAGAATCGCTGGATTCATTATATTGCAAAGCCATTTTAACACTTTCCAAGTTGTCCAAAGAAATGAAACCATAAGTTTTCACAGCCTTTTACAAAATGATTTCAAAGAACGCTACAATCCATGTTAGAATCGCTGGATTCATGGAAGTGAAAAGCCATTTTAACACATTCCAAGATGTCAAAAGAAAAGGAACCATAAGGTTTCGCAGTTTTTTACAAAATGATTTCAAAGAATTCTACAACCAATGTTAGAATCACTAGATTCAGTGTATTGCAAAGCCATTTTAACACATTCCAAGATTTCCAAAGAAACGAAACCATAAGGTTTCGCAGTCCTTTCCAAAATGATTTCGAAGAATGCTACAAACAATGTTAGAATTGCTGGATTCATCATATTGTTAAGACATTTTAACACATTTCAAAGTGTCCAAAATACCGTAAACAACAAGCTTCATAGTCGCTTACAAAATGATTTCGAAAAATGCTACAATCCATGTTAACAATGTTGGATTTAGTATATTGCAGTTCTAAGAGACGTGTTTCGATATTTTCACCTTTTTTGTAAGTAGGATTATTTAATTTGTGTAATACTTTTCTCATTTCTTTTATGGCATAACTTCTAGCTATTTTGTAGTGTTTATGGACATATCATACAAAATGGAAACATATATTTATCAAGAATACATCTGAATGAATAAAAAAATGAATAAAATCAGTCTTTGGTGCTAATTTTAAGGTTGCACACTATAAAACACTATGTAAGATATAAATTATTCTTATTGGCAGAAATTAGAACCAGCTATTTATAATAAATTTCAAAGTATATTAATTTATAACTGCTTTTTATACATTGTTAGAGACTTTTGCTAAGTAAGATCGAACAAATTTCTTCCGAAACGATGCTCCATTTCAAATTAATGAGTGTCAAATTTTCCTTCACAAAACCATTGGATATATGCTTGACATAAATGTTTCTGCACTGAAATTTCAATTTTCGATTTTCTGCAGCCGTCATTAATTGAAGCCTCGTGCATTTTAGTATAGTCGCTAATTTTGGCATTTTCTCCTGCTCCTAAAGAATTACTCTATTCAAATCGCTAATTATCCAGGAATTTCCAAAAGCTTATTAGGTTGGTTCATTATCCCTAATTGTCTTAAGCATTAAATTTACAGAGTTATCTCTTTAATCTTGAGGACTTTTCGAAAACTAAATTAATTAAAATTGCATTTTAAATATCATTTTTTTTTCCATTTGATAAAATGTAACTTGTTTAAAATACTTACACATTCAATTAAAACTAGATATAGAAGTTATGAAAGGTAAAGGAAGATAGCACCCTTATAAAATATAGCCTTTTTTATTTGTAAAAAGGCCATTCTATCGTTTTTACACATGAACATAAATATTAAATCGTGTAGCTTTAAAATCATGAAATATATTTTGGTATATTTCATTATAGGAGATTCGTTACCAAATGAAACTCTAAATGGAATTTTCCCTATATTTATATCTCCTTCAATTCATTGTATTAAATTTTCTAAGACACATTTGTATTTTAGATGGAATTGATACTTATAGGATTTCTGTGGTTTATAGATAAAAACTGTTTATGAAGAGAAAAAAAATACTGAATATTTTTTGCATACATAAATATATGCATGAAACTGGAAAATTGTAGTATATTTTCACAGTAATTAAAGTAAAAAAAACTGCAAAAAATCATTTTAGAAATATTACAAAATTCTTGTATAACAATTTTAATAAATTTTAAAATTAACGTTCAAGCAAAACCAAATAATTTTAAGAACCAAAAAGTTATATTAACACTTAAAATTCTAAAAATGTTAAGTTTTAATAAAATTCATTGTTGAAATATACATTAATTTTTAGAACATACTTTAAATTAGATTATACAAATCAGTTATAATGTTTAATGTATCACTAAAAAAAATAAATACGCCAAGTCCTACGGTGCCAATTTTTGTTTTCGAGGAAAAGGACCCTGAGGTACCACGCATATATCCCGGTTAGTTAGTCAACCCCACACTAAAACTCCACTCTATAGTTCCCAATACGGTGCCAATCTCCGGTATCCAATAGAAGGACGCTGGGATACTATGCATATATCCCGGTTAATTAGTCAATCCCACACTAAACATCTAGTGTTTAGTTCAAAAATTGGTGCCAATCTCTGTTTTCGAGAGAAGGACCCTGGAGTACTACGCATATATACCGGTTAGTTAGTCAACACCACACTAAACTTCCACTGTTTAGTTCCCAATACGGTGCCAATCTCCGGTATCTAAGAAAAAGACGCTGGGATACTATGCATATATCCCGCTGAGTTAGTCAATCCCACACTAAACATTCAGTGTTTAGCTCCCAATGCGATGTCAATCTCCGTTTTCGAGGAAAAGGGCCCTAAGGTATCACGCATATATCCCGGTTAGTTAGTCAACCCCACACTAAACCCGTAATGTTTAGTTCCCAATCACACTTAATCATCAATTTCTCTACCAACTAAAGGATGAAAGTCTGAGTCAACCTGTCCAGCCTGAAAATCCAATCTTTGCCGGGGGAGGGAGGGGTGTTTCCCCTACGCCACTGGAATCGCGATTTACTGTAACAATTGTAATACAAATATTTATAAAATGTTTGCATTACCGATAAACACTTGTTGAGTAAATTGTTTTGAGAAATCTAACTCAATCTTGTTATTAATTTAAAATCGTAATTACTGTAATGATTACTAACTGAAAGAAATTATATTTTTAGATTCATCCACTAAGTAAAGGAAGTACTGTAATGATGAAAGTTTTTAGTATTTCAAATTTCAATGCAAATACAAATTTTTATCCAGTCTCAGACCATACCCTATATATTAATAGCCAAATATATCTGCTCGTCTTTCCTCGAATTTATAAAACATTTGGACCTAGAAGGGACATAGACATCCATGTTGGATATATATATATATATATATATATATATATATATATATATATATATATATATATATATATATATATATATATATATATATATATATATATATATATATATATATATATATATATATATATATATATATATATATATATATATATATATATATATATATATATATATATATATATATATATATTGTAGCGTACTGGGGCTCTAAGTGAGCCCGGAAAAAGGATAGCGGAGGCCTACGTGCAGACTATGATATTTATTAAGAAACACAATATTGAAGTTATGCTAATTACAGATGTAAATGATGAATATCTACAATGGAAAAAATGATCGATGCAGGAATTAGCTTCCTAAGAGAAAAAAAAGGGGAGGGGAGGACACTCTCAGTCGCTCCCTCGAAATCTGGGCCGATGAGTTCACACCACTCGATCGGTCAAAAATCCTCTCTGAGCCTCGAACTCTGCTCTTCTTATATAGTCGTCTGCCCGCAAGAATGTCCGTCCCAGCTGATCGGACAGATGGTTGATGACGTGTTGAGGTAAACGCGTGTCGGCTCTCTCGCAAGCAGGTGCCATTCCCTTGCAGTAACTGAGAGCAACCTCGCGTTGCCCTTGGACAACCCTTGGCGAACAAGATAAGAAAGTATTTAGCTTGTAGTATTGTTGCTATATAGAGGACTTGCTGTAGTGTGAGAGTCTTTCTTCGGGATGCCATTGAAACTAACACTGGATACAGTTCGCTAGCATCCCAATGAATGTCTCAGACAGAATGATTGAGATGTCAACAATCCTCCATTCAGCATCCATTCTACGCTAAACAACGGCCTTTCACTATGCAAAGAAGAGCCCAGTTCAAAAAGCTCACAAAAGACACGTTTGCTGTTCTTTTACATCATGCCGTCTTTTCTTGCGGTTTTAGTTAAGTCTGTATCAAAAATTTAATGTAATGAGGATTCGTTACAATATATATATATATATGTGTATATATATATATATATATATATATATATATATATATATATATATATATATATATATATATATATATATATATTAAACCTAACTTAAAAGTTTGAACATAAAATAATTTGAATTATTTTTTAAACTTTTAACCTTGAAAACCATATGGAATTTACCCTGTATTCAGCCATCTGAAGACGCATAAAAGTAAAAATATCTGATGGATGAGTTAGATATAACTTAGAGAAATTTTTTGGCTTTTGATAAAACATAGTAGATTACAATGAAACTTCTCCGAGCGGCAACCCCTGTATAGCGGCCACCTCTTTAAACGGCCAATTTTTCATATCACGGATTTTTCGACTCATAGGCTCAATGGTAAAATAACCTCTATAAGCGGTCACCCGACCCTCTGTAAACGGCCACCTTGTCCATTTTATTTTTCGGAAAATTCAACTCACTCCATGCTTTAATGTTGAGCGGTAAAACTCAAGGTCAGGTTTACCATCGAATATAACACCGAGGTATAACTTGCGAAGTGAATTCCCGTTGTCCCCCCCCTTTCTTCGAAAGATTAAATCTGTCGTCTTTTGTATTCCTCCACACCCTTCAGATATGGAATACTTATTGCACCACCAAGAGAAACTGAGGGGGGGGGGGAACTGGACAATTGGCGTTACAGGTATCCAAGGTCCTTTGTTTGGAATTCCAATCGGTACAGTTTAGGAAGAATTGCACACCAAACTTTCAACAAAAGCGACTTTAGGAAAAATCGATGAAATTACCGAAAATTCCGAAGCGGTTGCAAACGGATTTGTTAGAGATCTGCTTTTTAAAGTAAAAAACGAACTATAAAAAATCTCTGTTATAGAGAAAAGTATAAACTTAAAACATACACAAATTGTAGCCTTCTTAAAAAAGTGTAAGAAAGCATAAAATAAAGTACTATTTTCTCTTTAGATTTCATTAAAATTTCATTTTAAATAAGGAATATATATCAGACTTGTTTATATTACGCATTATAGCAATTATCTTATAATAGTAAATAAAACCCTTCAGAGCGGCCACCCCCTCTGAGCGGCCAAAAAATCTCGGAACGGTGGGGTGGCCGCTCAGAGAGATTTCACTGTATATATTTTCGGCAATCAGTAATGCAGTGAGTAACCTTTTATAGGCATAAACACATTAATGACTAAGAGAACTACAACCCCTGCATTTCCTTACTCCGCTAATCCCCCCCTCTCTCTCTGGATATATATATATATATATATATATATAATATACCAATCTATCCCCGAACTTTACAATTATATATATATATATCATTTTATATATTGCCCCTATTATATATATATATAGACCCATGCTGGGTATATATATATATATATTAACCGTATTAAAAGAAATATATTTATTATATATTCCATATATATATACGTCGCCGTTATATATTATATACATATTATATATATATATATATATCTATATACTATTATATATATATATATATATATATGATATATTGTAACAGAATCCTGCGAGACGTCTGAAACCTGCCGGTGTCAGAAACGACAATCTCTCTCTGTAATTGTAAATGTCATCAGCCCGGGCATGGCTGGGTGCCCAACCATTTCTCCGTTAGAAAAGAAGATCATTGTCGGCTAAAACCCGTGTGTGGGAAAAATGCTGAAGCACGTGTTATTTGCTTATAAAGAGTAACCTTTGACTGGAGCCATCTGCAAAGTGTGGCGTCTCAGAGGAGCATTACTGCTGATCATTACAGATTTTTCCTATGAGAGTTATAACTTCCTAATTAAAATGCCAGCTA
>CM063504.1:114273359-114275556 GCA_032207245.1 Pardosa pseudoannulata | reverse complement strand
GAATTGATACTAAGCAGACGATGTTTAAATAATATAAAATAATAAATGAATAAATCAGATATTTAAAGTAATGACGTCATAATGATAGAAAAATATCGACGTTTAAATAATATAAAATAAGAAATGAATAAATCAGATATTTAAATTAATGACGTCATAATGATAGAAAAATATCATTTTCACCTATCAATTATGTGATAAATTGAAAATTTTAATCTTTTGCTTTTAACCGAGGAAAACTCTGTTTAAAACAATTACTTGGGATGACGTCACATTGCTAGAAATATTGCTTCTTTCACTTAGTTATGATGCGATAAATTAAAAAATTAATCGTTTGCGTTTAAACCGGGGAAAATAATGCTTGGAATAATGACATGAAATGCTCGAAAAAGGGGGAAGGAATGAATTTCGAACGTTAAAAATTTACAAAAACCTTCCCAGGGATATACCTAAATATTTCCCAAATTTTCACGGCGATTGGATGCATAGTTTTTGAGTCTATAGAGAACATACAGACACACACAAATTCATTTTTATATATATAGATTTAACCCTTTAAAGGTCATCTATATATTTGGAATTTAATGAAATTAGTTTATAAGTATTATCTATAAACCTTATAAATGCAAAATTTATTAAAGTTTTTCTTTGTAATCCTTAGAGGGGTTTGCCTTAGAGGATACCATAGAAGGGATTGAGGGGGTTAACTGACAAAATCATCCCGTTTATAACGCAAAAATAATACTTTTTAAAATTTTAATTATACTAGAAGTACAATAAATAAGTGTTCTTAAAAAAGTAAAATAAATAAATTGTGTAACTATTTATAAGTGTTGTTTGAATAGAAACCTTTGTTTGGGGTCATAAGTGAAGAACATTTGCACTGCTAACTTTCCGGGTACAGCAAGTATAAATATATATATTTCAAAAGAAAAAATAAATTAAATGTAGTGCTGTCTTTTATTGTAAATTTTAAATATCAAAAACATAAAAAATCGAAAAAAATATTCATATTTCTCTAAAAATTAAAGAATAAAATGTTTAACACTAGGTTTCACTGCTAAACCACTGTCCGCTAAAGGGTTAAAGGAGTGTTCGTGGACTTGAATTCTTTTTGAAAATCTCCCACAGCAAACTCTCAAGCAAAAGCTAATTTTCTTATCACTCGCCATATTCCCTTTGTCCCAAGAAAAATAGTTCACTTCTTCCAATGTCTAAATTGCTACATAAAGCTTAAGTATTGGTATTTTCGAAAAAAAAATCCGCTTCATTTCTCGCTTTGGGGCCAAATTTGTAAGTCTATCTTAAGATAACCCATCCGAAGACATACAGTAGCAACAAACTGAAGACCAGTACGCCACAACAGTAACCATAAAAGCTATAAAGCTGCTGCTGACCTGCGTGAGTTTCGTCACGCTCAGATATTAATTTTGTCAATCTCTGTAAGGAACAAACTCTACAAAGATAAGCTCGAGACTACTAGGAATAACTGAAGACCCAGATCACTAGGGCACCTCGGGATCGTGAGAATAGTATATGCCTAATTTAAGTATCCCGTAAGGTGTCTCTCATTTAACACTACTTAGAGGACATGTAAGGCTTGAGCTTGTGGCCTCGTACGAGAGACCAAATTTGTAATAGAAATGATTTTTCGTGATCATCCGATGATTTGTTCTTGTCTGTAAAAATTCCAATTTCAGTCCCAAATACAGTTAAATTCCCTCCATGGACTTCGTTGTTGTTCTAACGAATCGACTGTAATTTACAAAAGCTTCCTCATGACCAAATAAGCCCGTTCAATTTGAAATCATAGAGGCTAAAAACATCTAGTGGTGTAACTCATTACAGATATATATATATATATATATATATTATATATATATATATATATATATATATATTATATATATATATATATATATATATATATATATATATATATATATATATATATATATATATATATATATATATATATATATATATCTGTAATCAGACGGACTTCTCGATTGGTGGTTGCAGTCATGGCCATAAAAATGATACCGTTTAAGCAAAGACCTTTATTAAGATAACGTTGAAGGACGGGTTCCCACTTCATCATAGGAACAGGACAAACTGAAGGGTCAGCTAGCATGTTCAAGTCACGTGACAACTGGGTCAACATCTGTCTTGAAAAAAATCTCTAGAAAAATCTGTC
>CM063504.1:114265859-114268359 GCA_032207245.1 Pardosa pseudoannulata | reverse complement strand
GTTAGTTCTCCAGAATTATGAAAAGATTTAAAATATATGAAACCCATTCATTAGAATATCTCACTTCTGTGCGACTGCAAAATCCCCGAGGATCTGAAACGTCTGAAAGGATTATTTTGAAATGACTGAGTGGAATTCATGTACTCGTCATTTTCTTTTCCAAACATATGCCCCTTGAATCTTTATCTGGAAAGTGACTGAACCTGGTGTTGCACGATAACGGTGCAATACAGATTTTCTTACATTCGAACGGCGTTTACTTGTAATTTTGCTACTGAGAAGAAATGATATAATGCATGTTATAAAATATCACTGCAGGTTACAGAAAATTAACAACACTCTATATGTTCCTAATATAACATGAGTTGAATATATTAATGATGAGAATACTGTTGTTTTATATACATAATATACGTAATTAGTTGGGTAAAAATTTTCTTTTCTCCATTTTAAGCATTTATAAGTTTATATATATATATATATATATATATATATATATATATATATATATATATATATATATATATATATATATATATATATGTATATATATATATGTATATATGTATGTATGTATATATATATATATATATGTATATATGTATATATATATATATATATATATATATATATATATATATATATATATGTATATATATATATATGTATATAAGTATATATATATATATATATATATATATATATATATATAATATTATTTAACTTGAATTTGGTGATTTCTAAAGGACACAAATGATGACTTTCTTTCAAAAGTGCTAAGCTCTTGAATATGCTTATAAACCAAATTTAAAATAAACTATGTACGCATGCACGCACGTGAGCAAACACATTTATATGAACGTGCACATAATGTGTTTCTAAAGGAGTAAAATTTAAAATACATATTTCATTAAATCTAAATTTATTCAAAATGTAATTAATTAAAGTTTATTATGTTTAAATTTTAAAGTTTATTAAGTTTATAAAGTTAATTAAAGTTTATTAAATTAAAAAGATTATTATGATTATATATCATATCGAATTATCATAATATATTATCATATATACAGAATTATGTAGCACACCTTGCATTAGATAAAATTTATGGATTTTTTAGATGATCAGTCCGACTCTTTTTGTCAAAGTAATATTATATTTAAAAACATTTTTACGTACCATATCGCATACGTCATGATTAATTTTATTTGATCCTGTCATTTATGGAATTCCATTTCCATAAATTTCTAGAAAAATAAATTATGCGTAATAAAATTTTCTTCGGTGCCTTAAAATTCATTCAAAATTTTCTTCGGTGAATGCAATATCTCAGTTACTTAAATTGAAATTTAGAATATCGATATAATTTGATTAATATTTTTGAGAGTTTCAAAACATTCCCTTTTTAATTATTCCATTTGATTTACACACACATATTAATTATTATATATTTTTTATCTCACTTACATAAGAGGAGTTATATGACAAAACTAAACGAAGACAGTGAGTGTCGCGTTAAATTAGTTTCAATCGTCGTTAAGTCTCCGAATGTAGCGATATAGAGATAAATCTGGAGATAAAATTTAGGCATTTAGTTTCCTGACGAAGAAATAGTTGAAATTGAAAATGAATAAAATTAGAAATCAAATATTACGTAAATATTTTTAGTTTATTCTAAATAAATTACACAGTCAATAAAATATTTTTTACAGAGTATAAGATATGGATGTTCATGCAAACATGACGGTAGATAGATATATCCGTAAAAACGTCTATCGAATAAATATATATATTAAAAAACTAAATAACATATATATAGATAGATACATTTTAGTGCTACATGATTCAGAGTCAAACGTAACTACATGTATTTAGTTTTTTTCCTATATTTATAAAATACAATAATTCTATACAACAGCCACTTTTGAATGGCAGCTGCACTTCTTTAGTCATTTAAATGTATGTCATATTATCTAATATTTTTATTTCAGAAATTTATTAAAGTGTTTTGAAATGTAACATGGTTATCGAGAAATCCCAGTTGAATCACACAGTTGAATTTCTATTGCAATCCCAACGGCAAAAGAAAATATTTCTATGACATGTTAACAAGTGCTGTGTATTAATAACTCAAAATATGCGTTGAAATGCTTTGTTGTCAAACACATTTACTTTGGAACAAAGCCGTTTTGACAAATGCTTTTGATAAACTTCCTTTAACAATGAAGCTTCAAAAACTGTGGCATCACAACTCAGATATACTGAAATGTATACAAATTTATCCATTTGCCGTTTCTGTTTAACCGTTTTTCTAATAAACGCCATTTTGAGAGATTATTATTAAATCCATGTTTTTCATGTTTACAGTTTTTATTCGCAAAACTACAAATTTATGTTTGTTTTTCCTAGCAGTCGTACCAATTTGAGTATTATATCAATATCAAATATAAAAGTCCGACATAAATGTAATCATTAAGGAGAGTTGAAAATTTAGATCTAAAAA
>CM063504.1:114238359-114258359 GCA_032207245.1 Pardosa pseudoannulata | reverse complement strand
ATATCTCTCCAATATCCTCGAATATTTCTGTGTGACTATCTAAAAATCCAAGAATGTTGATCCAAATAGCAAAAAATAGAACATATTCAATAATTTTTAGATTGGTTTAAGCATTGTATTCAACCATTTTGAAAAACAAACCTTGTTCCGAGAAAACATAAAAATCGTATAAGCTACTTTTAGCCGTCCGTATAAATCGGTCGATAGCCATTATTAATAGGCTAACACCGGACAGGTTTTTTTTGCCGAAATATGGCCGAAGGGTTAGGATGTTGATCTTCTGTACCAGAGTTTGTGGGTTCGAATCCCACTGGAGTATAAGTGTTTGTAGTTGTTCGAAGCAGTAGGTCCCGTTTATATTAACCTTCGTGTTGCAAAAGTAGACAGTAGAGATCGAAGCTAATCTATACCAAATGAGACAGGTTTTCTTAATATTAACTTAAGTTTACATTACTATCTATAAATGACAAATAAACAGGGTTTTATTTATTTAACATTACAAAATGACAAATAGTTTCAGATTTAACAAATTATTGGGGTACTGGGCTAAAGCGGAAAATCAGCTGAGGTAAACATAATAACTCTCTAAGTATATCAAGAGTGATTTGGTTAAAAGGTAAGCTTATTTACTGTCATCATATGGTTTTAACTACTCTGAAAATTAAAACAATTATATTCTAAACATGGTTATGGAAAGCTAAATTTTAAGGTTTTTATAAAATATAAATATAGTAAAATCATAAATTAATGAAAAAAAATCATCCTTGATCCTTGTGTTTAGTCTAACCATGTAATAGGGTGTTTGAGGTACGCTCTTTTATTCCATTAAAAATTAGGAGCTTAGTTATTTATTTACACTGCTTTGGCAAAAAGAAAAGTTTATTTACTGCCACCTTATTTTTCTACCTGATCTGAAAATTAAAACAACTGTATTCTAAACTTGGTTATGGAAAAGTAAATTTTGGGTCTTTCATAAAATATAAATATAGTAAAATCATAAATTAATGAAAAAAATCATCCTTGTGTTTAGACTAACCATGTCGTAGGGTGTTTGAAGCATGACTTGTATTCCATTAAAAATTGGGAGCTTAGTTATTTATTTACAATGCTTTGGCAAAAGGAAAAAGCTCATTTTTTGCCATCATATGGTTCTATCAGCTCTGAAATATAAAACAATTTCATTCTGAACATGGTAATTGAAAAATAGATTTTGGGTGTTTTATAAAATATAAATATAATAAAATCATAAACTAATAAAAAGAATCATCCCTGTGTTTAGAATAACCGTATCATAGAGTGTTTGAAGCACGCACTTTTATTCCATTAAAAATTAAGAGCTCAGTTATTTATTTACAATGCTTTGGCAAAAAGAAAATCTTTTTTATTGAAATTATATGAATTAACACCTCTGAAAATTAAGACAATTATACTCTAAACATAGTAATTGAAAACTAGATTTTGGGTCTTTTATAAAATTACATATAGTAAAATCATAAATTGATAAAAAGAATCATCCCTGTGTTTAGAATAAAATCTGTCATAGAGTGCTTGAATCACGCACTTATATTCAATTAAAAATGAGGAGCTCATTTAGTTATTTACAATGATTTGGCAAAAAGAAAAGCTTATTTACTGCCCTCATATGGTTCTACCTGCTCTGAAAATTAAAATATATATATATATATATATATATATATATATATATATATATATATATATATATATATATATATATATATATATATATATATATATATATATATATATATATATATATATATAAATATATATATATATATATATATATATATATATATATATATATATATATATACATATATATATATATATATATATATATATATATTCTAAACATCGCTATGCAAAACTAGATTTTAAGTCTTTTATTAAGTATAAATATAATAAAATCAAGACTTAATAAAAAAAGCATCACTGTGTTTAAACTAAACTTCACATAGGTTGTTTGAAGCAGGCACTTTTATTTCATTTACAATTAGGAGCTCAGCTTTTCTTTGGCAAAAAGAAAAGCTTATTTATTTCTATAATATGATTTTATCTGCTTTAAAAAATAAAACAATTATATTCTAAAACTAGATTTTTAAGTCTTTTATAAAGTATAAATGTAGTAAAATGTTAAACTAATAAAGAAAAATATCCCTGTGTTTAAACTAACCATCTCATAGGGTGTTTGAAGCACGCTCTATTATTCCATTTAAAATTACTAGCTCAGGTATTTATTTACATTGCTTTTGCAAAAAGAAAAGCTTATTTATTGCCATACGATTTTACTTGCTCAATTAAAACTATAATATTCTAAACATGGTTATGTAAAACTAGATTTTACGTCTTTTATAACTTATATATATTGTAAAATCATGAATTAATAAAAAAAAAGTCATCACTGTGTTTAGACCAGCCGTGTCATAGGATATTTGAAGTACTTATATTCCATTAAAAATTAGAAGATCATTTTTTTTTAATTAATCGCATATGAAAATGATCATCTTAATGTAATTTTCGAAAGAAATATTATTTAATTAAAATTAATTTATTTTTACAATGCAAAATAAAAAATAAAGGACTTTGAAATGACCCTCTTTTTAAAAGTTTTTAAGCAAACCTTTTTTTAAAGCCGTAAAATTACGCAAACAAATGCTACAGAAGAAACAAAATTACATTGCTAATTCTTTGAAATCTTCCTCTAAATACGAAACTTTATTCTCATTCAGTAACACATTGAAAAGTTCTAAAAGGCATACACCATTTAATTTTAAAAGCAAATGAAAGAGCAGAGAAACTAAACAAAAATTTAAGTTTACTCAGCACTCCTCTAACTGCTTTCCAGAAATTTTGCAATTAATTTACTTTCGCTATAATTTACTTTACGATAAAAAAATTTCACTTAATGTAAACTCTTCAGTTTGGAACAAGCTATCTCGAAAGCATGTTTTAAAATAAGGGCTAAAAAGTTTGCTAAAAAAAGAGTAAAATGTTCATTAAAAGCTCAAGAAGTTCAAAACTTCCTTGTACTAAAATTATTCTTTCATCTATTCTATTTTCCTTGTTTCCCACACTAATGAGAGAGAGTTTAAAATAATGAGAACTGGAATTTAATTCTTCTAAATACCAGGAAAATCACATAAGGTAAATTCCACATAAAGGTGTTTAATGCCATACGTGTTTGTAGTCTTTATCTTCCCTCAATATTTCCAATAAATATTCTAAAAATCTGTGTGAATTATTTAAGAATATTTTTAAAAGTGTAAAATGTTACTTTTTATAATTTAAAAAAAATACTTCTAATAATTTTACGGCGTGAATTTTTTTGTTTATAATACCTTTAATAAAAAATGAACTACCAATGATATATGGGTATAGATGTATAAATTTTAAGCAAACCATCAGATGAAAAATGGTAAAAATACTGAATAATTTTGCAACAAAAATTCATCTGGTTATGTAAACTTTATAGTTAATGATAAAGTTAGAAAAACAAAGAACATAGTATTTTAATGCATGCCAAATCCTTGTTATAAAGATTTGATAAATATGAAATTAAATTTAAATATCTCAAAATGAGATAAGTTTACGTCATTGTCAATTTAAAATGGATATAATCTATGTAATTTTAATTAACTTTTATATGAATATTAAAGATTTCTTTGAATCAAATTTCAATGCTGTTCCGATTGAAAACAAATATTACTAAGAAATTGATCTGACAAATGTTTTATTTCATCTAATTAACATGATGCCAAAATCAGTTTATACTTCATCTTGACATTATTTATTTAATTAGTCTGTCAAAATAAAATATTTTTATAATAGCATACATTTTTCCATTTAGGGTTTTTTTACCAGGACTTCTAGAAAGTGATGATGTTTTTCTATTCTCCTAAATATCTTCATTCCTTTATGGAATGTAAATAGAATGTAATCAATATTTTAAATATCAAAGTAGATTTCTTATAATCTGTGATATTTTCAATTCATAGAGATAAATACATTTCTTTGGAAACGCGAATTTCAAATTATCCTTAATATCAAAATAAAAATGTTAACTACATATTTATTTTTAGCGCAGAGAAAATGTATTGTTATAAAATATAAAAGTAGCGTTCTTCCGGTAAGTTAATCATAGTAGTGACATCTAGTGAGTGAAATTATAAATATTATCTCTCACAATTTAACTGCAACGAAATACTGTAGATTAACACATATAATTGGAATTTAAAAGCATTGCCAATCTCTTAAATTAAACTGTTAAGCATTTTATAAGAGTAACTTTTAATGCATCAAGTATTAACGTATAATGATAAATACAATTTAGTTTGTAATAAATCTGAAATACGAAGTAAAATTAAGAGTTTTGGAGTTAATATAAATTTATATAAGTGACTCTACATTATATTAAGTAATAAAATTATTAAATTCACTGCTTTAGGCTTCTATTTTAATATTTACAATATTCATCAATTAAACGCTTATTTTTGTAACCTCTTGTTCAAAATTTCCAATAATGTTATTACTTGGGAATGAACTCATACTTTGTTTAAAGGATATAGAGTAATTCGGATAAAAAATATGCATTGTAATCTAAAATATTTGCTTTCTTATAAAATTTTAAATTTTTCGAAAACTCTTTATCTACACCCTTTTCATTGAGTTATAATTTTTTTTAGTAGAAAAATTTATATGTCATATTAAAGGAAGAGAAAAACCTAATACAAGACCCAAATGAAAATGCATACATATAAATGAAACTATATTTTATATCAAATTGACAATAAATACTTTTTTTTATTCTGCTAATCTCAAATATATTTATACAAGAGATATGATTTATTTTACAGCATAACTGTGTAATGTGTTTTCCCCCTATTTCTCCTAGATGGGATAATCGTACACGTTTACGTTGCATTTACAATTTTCGACAGATCTACAAAATAGCCGAAGGGTCTAAAGAAATCTAGAACTAGATAGATTGTTTACTTACTATTTTTGGATTTGTCGAGATCGGACCTTTTTGATATCATTTAAGATTGCAATATTTTTGGGGGTAGGCTTAGTCTTTTCTTCGGGGAAAAAACTCTCATTGTAAACTTTTATTGCACTGCTTATATTTTAATTTAACCTTATTTTTTTCTCTGCAACATGTTCACTATTTTGTTAAATGTTATTTCAATTTTCCATCTGAACACTTTGGTCCTACTTTGGCCTTTGGTCCTGGCAGCCTAATAATTTATTTTTTCGTCGTCCCTGACTCCAACGATAGTCAATATTATACGAATAAAGTTTTTGTACGAAATCCCATATATATCTGAGATTAAGGGTTAAACCCAGGTAGTTTAGACTTCCTAACTTTCTGTGGATTTTCTGTGCACTGGTGATTGAACTGTTAGTAATATAAAATACAGGCACGATGATATTTTATGACGGGGATCTGAAGGAACAGATTTAGAAATATTTGGATTATAGGTATCATTGTAGTGGGGCCTCTACCGATGTACTTTCCCACTATGGTCAGCACGTGCATACACAGCTGTGGGCTAAATTCTTCTGGACTATATTTGCACGAAGAATATAGGTGCAGCTGTTGACTTCGAGTTTTAGTGGGTACCACTTCTGAGGAGTTATAGATCACGAAGTGGCACAAGTGTAACTGTAAAGACCAGACAGGGATGTTGCCGTGAGATATGGAGGCAGGGGCTAAGCAATAATGGCAACTTTCCCAAAGGGGCCATTTTAATGAGCCCACTTGCATTTCCAAAGGGGGTGCAGATGTGGGAAAATTTCACAAACAAGTGATTGGGAAATAGAAAAAATGGAGCTTTGAACTCTGTTGTAAAGTTGTGAAAGAAAGTGGGAAAAGCATTCGATGTCGGGATTCAAGTGCAGCTGGACATCAAGATTCCGTGTGTAATGCAGAGACCGAGCCAACAATCTATTCCCGAATCCGCATACGTATGATCGGCACGCCAGAATAGACCTCCAGCAAAATAAACTGCTCCTACGCCAGTACCGAAGTCCTTCACGCCCGCACCGATGTCCGGCCTGTTGACAGCCTCAGCCTGCTAACCTGTAATTACTGGAGGTAAACTTAATAACATTCATAATTACTACCTTGGGTCTCAGAATGTTTTGATCAAGGAATAACTGATAAAAAAGAAAATTGTAAAGAATTAGTGTACATTGATGAATGTCTAGTAATGAATGTCATATATTAATCAAGAAATATTATCTGTAAATAATTATATGACATAATAAAGGTTTTACTTCAATTATAAGGTATTATAATTTTACTGTGTTTCCTCTTTGAGAATGAACACTGGAATTTGTGTTGTAAGTCCATTACAACAACGTCCTTCCTTCAAAAAACCATAATCTAATACAAAAAAACAATAACGTAAAAATGATCTTAGAAACAGTGACACGCCATTCAGCTAGCATATTAATCATTAGTTGCTGTATACCCGATGGTGTGTGTGTGTGAGGGGGAAACCTGCTTCAAGATGATAACTTTAGCCAGTACAGAAGTCTAAATACAGTAAAAATCAAACAGGAAAACTTTCCTCAATAGTTAAATTTTTAATCTTGTTTGATGAAACTAGTACTAGATCAAAAGAATACAATAGAGAGAGGAAAGTATTAGATGATTCAAGATCTTCGACAAAGGATCTTACAAAAATTATCAACAGATGAATCATATCTTTGGTTGAGGATTTATTAGATGTTCTCATCCCAAAGCCTCGATCTTTACAGCTTCTACGCCAAAAACTAAGTATAATAGTAATACATCTGCTTTCTCATCTATTTAAATGCGACTTCTAAGTTTAACATCTGGCAAAGAGCCGCGGTAGCTCAATCGGCAAACTGAAGATCTCGTAAATGGAGAGTTGCAGGCTTGGAGCAAGAGCTGGCCTCAGATCCGTTGTGTTCGTTAAAGGTGAATCGGGCACTTATAATATGTTCTTGGTAACAATGTTCTCAATCAATACCTCTGGGGGTGGCAGGCCAAGCCTATGGATCTTCTGCTTAGTTCCTGCTTCAAAATTACGAAAACTCACTTAAGCATAAGTCGTACTGTCACCCTTGAGGTGCTCGTCAAATGAAAGGCGCATCGTCTGCCTTAATGCGTGTAGCCTCCGGCTCAATCGTGCTTAGTTTGACCAAGTAACATAAGCAACATCTGGCAAAGTTTGGCATTATTTTATACATGATACTTTGTTCTAAGCTATAAACTAGCAAAATTTATAACAATTGATAAAATTATAAATAAAATAAGTTATCATAAGTTACCTATAATTAATTAGAAATAATAAACAATAACAATTGTTTTCATGTGATCATCATTCATATGTTTAAAATGTTTTTCTTTATTTATTATATCCTGCTAATTCTTTAAATCCTAGCTTCATTAATGTTAAATTTTAGTTTTTATTTTATTAAACACAACACAAGTAGAATTTTGTTTTTTTTTTAATTGTAAAATATAAATAACTCGAGAAACAAAAAAAAATCCACATCTTTCATTTAATATATTTATTACTGGTTTTAATTTACTAATATAATATTTTTACATAAAAATTTTTGCAAATAAAGTTTATTTGAAACATAGGTATATTTAATCTAGGTATCTTTTTAACTAACATAGACCTTCGATATTTACCTTGCAGTAAAATATAAAAATTATTTAGAATTACCAATATTCAAATATAATTATATGTTCATTTTGAATTTAAATTAAAGATATTTTCTACTGAAAAAATACAAAATTTAACTATTATTATTTTATTGTTTATATGGATGTTTCCATGGATGCTTACAATAAAATCTAAATTATAACCTAAAGTTTATTCTGTGTTCTGTATATAAAAATCATCATACTTAACGAAAATCTAAATACGCTGGAACAATTTTCAATAATGCTTCTTTTGAATTTTACTCTGAAATTGTTATTATTTTTACATAAGTATAATATATGAATACATTTTTAAGTAACGTTATTAAATTCTCAAGTATACTATTTGAAAACAAAAAGTTTTAATAGTCTATCCTCTCCTCAAAACAAGCAAAAATAATGTTTATTTATCTAACCAAACCATACAATATTTATCTAATAGCATATCAGTTCTCTACAACTTTTTTTGTTGCCGATATGGGTTATGTTAGCAGAAATATTTTCTGTAAAGTACTTATAACGTCTCTAAACCATGATTCATACCACATTTCAAAAGAAATGCACTTCATGCTTCGACATAAATCAAGAGTAAGCCCTTATAATTCCTTTGAAATTTCTCGTTAATTCAGGAGCAATTAATCTTCAAGAAGGTACTGAATGCAGAAAAACGAAAAAATAAAATTTCCTTTTATGAAGAGGAAAAAGAAGTTATCTACGAAACAGTGTCAAGTAAAAGATGACTCTAATTAGGAATACAGAAATTCTAATAATGTCTTTTCCCAAACAAAACACAACATAACTTCATAGAATCCCCAAAGATTATTATTGCGAGAAAGGGGGAATCCCTTTTAATGGCTCGTGGAAGAGAGGTCATTAAAATACAAAAGACCCTAATTTTTCTTAACTTTTTATCTCATGTGTTGTTCAGAAGTATGTTATATTCCGGGATTTATCAAACCATTATTTTAAAATCACCTCAAAGTTGTATTAAACGAGACTTTGATTTTCATAATGAATGGATATTTGTTGATGATTAAGGGTTTTTACTTAATCAGGGTTTGACTATGCTTTTAATGAAAGAGGAGGTTTGTAAATATGATAATATATTAAGCAGAATTGTTATTGATTTATTGTATACATTAAATTTAGTGCATTCACATATTTTCTCTTGTATTTCTTCGCATATAAAAAGTGTGTAACGTAACTGTTATCCTCGTTATATAATTAAAGGTTAAGTCTTTGATGATAATCCAGTTTTTACCACCAAAAAATAACATTAATGACAAAGGTCTTTCATCCCTTAGCTTACATTTTGAAACCTTTTAGAATACGTTAAAGAGTTGATCTGAGTTTATGGGCAACATAAACGACATACTGAATTTTAATAGGAATTCACATAGTACTTAAGTATGTTAGGGACTTTCTTATAGCTTTATAGTACGATCTTATGGTCCTAAATCTACTATTTCACAGTTTTTGTTATTACTCTCTCAGACACCCACATACATACAAACACAATGTAACTAGACACACACATCATATATATACATATATATATATATATATATATATATATATATATATATATATATATATATATATATATATATATATATATATATATATGTATATATATATATATATATATATATATATATGTATGTATATATATATATGTATACATATATATATATATATATATATATGTATATATATATGTATATATATATATATATATATATATATATATATATATATATATATATATATATATATATATATATATATGTATATATGTATATATACATGTATATGTATATATATATATGTATATATATATATATATATATATATATATATATATATATACATATATATATATATATATATATATACATATATATATATATATATATATATATATATATATATATATATATATATATGTATATATATATATATGTATATATATATATGTATATATTTATATATATATATGTATATATATATATGTATATATTTATATATATATATATATTTATATATATATATGTATATATATATATATAAATATATATATTTGTATATATATATATATATATGTTTATATATATATATATATATATATATATATATATATATATATATATATATATATATATATATATATATATATATATAAATATATATATATATATATATATATATATATATATATATATGTATATATATATATGTTTATAATATATCTCCAGATGTTAGAATATTACATCAAACATGCTAAGCTTTGGAGATAATATCTCGCGTTGTTATATAAATATACACACTACCACATACACATACATTCAAACATAGACTGTCAAAAAATCACAAGAGAATACATTACAAATAATTCAATATTAGGTAAAGCAAAGTGGCCTTACCTTCAAATTTCCAATTGTACTGATTCTTGTCAATTTTCTAGAGCCGGGCTGTTTTGTTCTTTTATAAGTACCTTGAGAATTCCGTCTTTGGCATTAAATGCTCGAATAGATTTGAGTAAAAGAAATAAAATTTATTACAATACATTTAAAAGGAATTACGGAAACGCAGAAAACTATGTACATGTAAAAAGAAGAGCTAGCGAGCATTCATCTCATCTGTTTACACTCACGACACCAACATTCAGTAAGTTCGTTCGTTACCGTTTCAGTTAGTTCGCTGTTATCATGCCGGGGGTTTTTCCACACAGACGCTCACATACACACAGACACAATATTCTAAGCTTTAATTTTCGATGGGCTTAATCCCCCTGCACCAACCGTACTATTTGTTCTCAGTTCTGTAAAGAAAAATTAAATTTTTAATCGACTCTATCATTTTGAATTAAAGCAATACTCAAAATGAAATTGTGAAAGGTTTGTTACAGGACCTTATAACGTAAGTCATTTGAGCCACAGTTTTCCGAACGGAGGGTAGTCTAAAAGGGACAAATTCTTCTAAAACTTAAAATGCAGTAAATTATCTAAAAAGAATCTAATTTATAGATGAGGATACAAATTCATCTTGCTTGAGGGTTATTGAGCTAGATTTAGATTACTTTATATTTTCAACCTTTGTTGCACGTAACCAGATCAAAGAGTCTAAGTATACATCTGCAGTGTAAACATGCCATCCACAAAGGTTTACAACTGTAAATCAATCAATTCGTCTTTCTCTTATTGACTACAGTTGATGTCCAAACACATCCTAGGAAGTGAGTGTATACCCAAAGCGTGATGGATAAAAAAAGTTTTGATTTACAATTAAAACTTATTTAAGTAAAATAGAAAATATACTATATACATCCAATCTGAAATCATAAATATATTAGACATGATATTAATATAAACAGTAAGCGTTTCGATATATCTCCAGATGTTAAAATATTACATTAAACATGCTACGCTTTGGAGATAATATTTCGTACTGTTTTATAAGTATATATACATTACACATACACATACTAAGGTCCGTAACATTTTTAGACTTCCATGGATTATGAAACTTGTATGACGAAAATAGGAAACGGAAGTAAATGCCACGTGATATAAAATAAGTGCAAATACCGTGTCCATGTCACTACATTTTAACAACAAAATTTAATCTCCAAATTTGGCATTCTGTCGTTAAATAAATGCAGTGTTATGGTAATTAACCCCTTCCGGTATGATTTAATAATGAAAAAATGTGCATGAAATAACCATTTAATTTTTATTTAAAAAACTTGTTTCATTTTACAATTCTTACATATTCTTAATTAAAATCCACTTTTTACATAGTGTTAAATAATATCAGAAACAGTAAAATTAAGAAAATATCAAAGCAAAACATTAATAAGGTATACAGATAATAGTCTTCAAGCTAGTGGTACTTTTCAAACAAAGTGCAAAGGAATTCTTAATTGTTTACACCGCCAAGTAGTCTCACTTTTAATTTGATTCTTGTAACACACACGGCATTTCTTAGTAGGTTTTCTTTTATTCTGACTCATTAATTTGGCAATGACTTGTACCAAGAAATTCTAAGTAAACAATATGCAATAGTGACTTGTGATTTTCACAAGTGATAAAAGTGTTGCCAAATTCAGTACACTAAAAATTTTAAACTAAATTAATTATCATATTTAACAGTAACTTTAATCGCATGACGAGTGTAGCTCGTCATTGTGCGGTATGGAATGAAAAATTAATGACGAGCTAGACTCGTCATTTTACCGGAAGGGGTTAAATATGAATATACGGTTCTCTTACTTACGGTTAAATCAGTTTTTTTTAATGATCATAAACGACATAAACTTCTTCTATATAAAGCATAGAAAAAACATCTGTGTGGTTGTCCCCAAACAAGGCGCGCAGTAACAAGTATCCATTTGTAGTAAGTAGAACTGCTATAAATTTACAAATTATCCAAACTTTTAAAGAAAATGCTCTTCATAATGATGAATAATACGAACTATACATTATAAAAATATTGTTAGAAAAAAAGCATAAATTTAAAACACTCTTTATTTTTACTTTACTGTCTAAAAGTTATGAATATTAATGCGCATGATTAATCATAGAAGCAAAATTTATAATGCATTATTTTTAAGAAGGAAAAAATATACATTTTTTCAAAAACGGATTTACAAAGTTTGTTTTTGCATTTGTTAATTTATTTTTTACATCAGGTAGATGTTTCTAATCTGAGAGTAAAAAAATGATGCAGAATGGTGTTAAAATCCCATAAAGAAAAGATAATGTTTATAAATGTAATAGTCAAATATTTCCTGTTTATTTAATACATTGTATCCTATTTATTTAATACATTGTATTAAAATAAATTGGTAACGTAGGTTTATACCTATTTGCAAAAAGTTCATTTAAAAATATCCGATACATGTAATATTGCATTCCGTAATCATTATTTTTGTTACATTCATAAATTTATAATTTATCATTATTGCTATTGTAAATTCGCAATTGATTGCATATCATTAAATGCATTTTATTACTTGAAGTATTATTGGTATATTGCCGCATAAAGAAGCTTTTCCAATGAGCTCAATGAATGA
The DNA here is from genome assembly GCA_032207245.1 of Pardosa pseudoannulata. Taxonomy (NCBI): domain Eukaryota; kingdom Metazoa; phylum Arthropoda; class Arachnida; order Araneae; family Lycosidae; genus Pardosa; species Pardosa pseudoannulata. Next base: position 114,245,583 of record CM063504.1, on the reverse strand, counting down.
ATGGTCAATGCTCGAGATCTAGACCCAAAGTCTCTAGGTTCGATGCTCACCATGGCGATTGATTGAAGTGTGCATTTTTAATTTAAAAATGTTATTTGTTGTAGCCTAATGTTCTTGAACATTCTAGATTTCTTTATTATGTAAATTAGTTATTTATCGAATATTTTGTAAGGGTATAAAAGCTGATACCCACTAGGTGTAGGCATCTTCTCGATCTTATAAAGTTGCGAGTTGCTACTTTGCATGGATAAATTTGTCTGTTAGGCTTAACAGTGTGTTCATTCGAATCTACTTGACAATATTTTAAAAATGTATATTAATATCAATTCTTTTATAGATCATTTTATCTCTAAATTTTTTTTCTCCAACTGTGAAAATATGCTATATTGGTAAACTTTGATCAAAGATACAGTATAAAGTAAAATTTTTAACAACTCGTTAGTAATCTCGTTGTACCTATCTGCTTTCCCACAATGGTCAACACTTGCATACACAGCTGTGTACTGAATTTCCAAGAAGTATTTACGGGCAGCTGTTGACTTCGAGTTTTAGTAATCCCAAGTAATCTTTTATAGTTCCTTTTATCTCTAAATATTTTTTTCTCAAACTATGAAAATATGCTATATTGGTTAACTTTGATCAAAGATAAAATATAAAGTAAAATTTTTAACAACTCGTTAGTAATCTCGTTGTACCTATCTGCTTTCCCACAATGGTCAACACGTGCATACACAACTGTGTACGGAATTTCCAAGAAGAATTTAGGTGCAGCTGTTGATTTCGAGTTCTAGTAATCCCAAGTGATCGGGACTGAGAAAAAAAAGGGACGTTGAACCGAGGTGTAAAGGTGTGGAAAGAAAGTGAGAAAAAGAATCGAGGTCGGAATTCAAGAGTTGCTGGACATCCAGATCCCTTCAGCAAGCCAAAGAGCCCGGGCCAACATTCTATTTTCGTGCCCGCATGCGTATGATCGGACAGCCAGCATAGACGTGCAGCAAAATAACGGCCGCTACGCATTCAGCCTGTTGACAGCCCCGATGTGTTCCCCTGTAATTACTGGTGGTAAACTTAATAATATTCGTAATTATTACCTGGGTCTCATAATATTTTGATAAGGAATACTATTTCAAGAATATTGATGAATGGTAAAACCAAATTGCAGGTCATGTTAAAAACTAATCAAGTGATGTATTAATTTGTAAATACTGTACATAATAAATGTTTTAGCTTAAATATTAGGTATTTTCTTACAATTCCATAGCGTGTATTTTGCTATGTGTCCAATTTCATAATGAACACTGGTTTTTATGTTGTAAATATATTACAATACTCGTGGACTTTATAGTAAATAATGTATAATAAAAAGAGAAAAATATTGAAACGGTATGTTAACAAAGTGTTGTTTAAAAATAAAAATATTTTAGAAAATATTTAAACAACCGACAAAGCATTTTTTTCCTTTAGTGGTTATAAAATATTTACATCATAATTTACCTAAAAGTACACTGAATTACATTATCCACTATTATATAGCCATTACATTATCAACAGCATATTAATAACAAGTAGGATTTCCTTTAGCCCTCAAAATCTCCAACACCCGGCATTGACTCACATGGTGCTGACAGGTAATCTGAGGTAATTGTTACCAAACGCTCTCCAATTGGTCCTAAAATTCCCACAGAGAGAGGGTAAAGAGGCATCACTAATTTGGTTTACCAGGATTGACTGCAAATGCTCTATTGGATTAATGTCAGGTGAATTTGGTTGCCAAGACATGACTAGAAACCCACTGGAATGTTCCTCGAGTCACTTCCTAACGATTAGATCCTTATGACATGGTGCATTATCTTATAAATAAACCACATTCCCGATTAGATTTTTACATCTGAAATTTTCTCATTAGTTATTATTGTGAAGAGCCCCCTTTGTTCAGAACACTGACGACCGAATTTAGCTGATCTGAGTCCCATATACGTTACATACTACACTAGCGCAGTGACGCATTACATGGAATGTTGACAATTCAATTGAAAAAGGGTCACGGCCTGATCGGTTTTGGTAATGATACCGGACCATTGCCTCGAGAATTCCGGAACGGGACAGCTATCGAATGAGAATTCGACTAATTAACTAGCTGCAACCTCAGCTGGAGCTCTCAGGTAACTGGGATCGTAACTGACCAGAAAACGGTTGGCTTGACCATAACTGACCCCCCAGGTATAAACAGATTAGAATTTTGCGATTTGGAGATTTTTTAAGTATATTCTTTGACCTCTTGGAGGCTTCCGTTAATTTTGACCGGATCCAGCCTTTTAGCAATTACGTTACTGAGACTCATAAGGTCCATTCATATAAGGAACGGCAGGGTCTCGGTCTCCGAACGCGGGATAGATTGGGTTAACATTTCCCCCTGGGAAAGCCTCCCCATCGAGTTAGAATATTTGATTCTTTTTTATGGCTGTGGACATCGTGGATATGTTACCCAAGTAACAATCCTTTACATTTCGAATTGTTTTGGGATATTAGAATCCGTTTATAAATAGCCATTATTTACTCCAGAAATAAAAGTGATTTCCAATTCTGTTATGTCTGTGATACTTCTTCACACTACCTCTTGTCTCAAGAACTTTGAAGGCTTCACATTATTGCTAGCATCTAGTTTTCATCTGGTCTCTATCAGACTCTATATAACAAGATAAATTATAAAAATCAGAAGAATATGAAAAATGTTTATATCCGGAATAACTGCTTACTAGAAGTAATTAAATAATCGTATATTTTACTTCATCCTGAAATGAAACCTTAATAATTTCTGCAAATGAAGAAGTAGAAAAGGAAATATTTTATTTATATTTTTTAAGTAAAAAAATATATACTTCCTTTGAAGCAGTAAAGTTGTCTTCGTGGCAATTCTAAAACACTCTATAAATTAATTTTGTGAGACAGCATTTTTTCGAGTTTCAGTGATTAATGTGTTTTTGTACCATTAATCGAACTGTTATCAAGGGGAAACAAATCTTTGAGGACAAAATAACAATTTATCCTACTTCTTCTTCTTCTTCAAAAAGGAGAACAACTCGCTTGTGTCTCAAACAGCTCTCGAATTTTCCAAATTCCATTATCTTCATGATAAATATAGAGTTAATAAAAGATAACTGTATCATTTGCCGTTCAAATTTACAACTGCGTGAATAATGCAGCATTTATTACGGAAGTTAAGACAGGATACCGCAGAGTCTCCCTAATGCATCACATTATATCTGGTATTAATAAAATTATGAATGATTTATAAACTAAAGATATCTTCTATACTTATTTTGTCCTTAATAAATGAAATGGGTTATAATCCTAATTTTATTTTACAAATATCTCAAATGTAGCAGTTTAAGGGATTGATGTAAAATGAATATTAAAGGCTAATAATCAAAGGTTTAATATACAACTTAACAAATATTGTGGATTTATGTAAATGTAATAATTTTAATATTTTGTAACAGAGTAGTAATATATTAATGCATAGTTCAAAGACAGTGCATAGTATTGTAATATGCGTACGATTGTACTATGCATAATATGATATTAATTCATAGTACAATCTGACTTTTGTGAAATAATTATACTTTATGTATAATTTTACTTATTACATTATATAAACGTATAAAAAAGCCATGTATTTATAACTAAGCATAACATATTTTAATATGAAATATTTTGTATTCACATAAGCATAATAATTTGTCTTAATATTAATCTTTAATATTTTTTAAATAAATGTTCTACATATCTAAATGGGAATGAAAACGATAAATATATGGGTTTCATACACGTACATTATACGTATTAAGTATATATAAGAGTACAGAGTATAGTTTAGTAAAGAGTAATAAGATCATATTACTGCATAGTTCAAAGACAGATAACTATTCGATTGTAAGAAACATTTAACTTCAGCAGTAATATAGAACTCTGCATAAGTTGACATAACCATAAATTTGACTTTTGTGGAATAATTTTTTTTTGTATAATTTTACATATATATTGCATTATATAAACGTACAAAAAAGTCTTGCATTTATAGCTAAGCATAATATATTTCCATATGAAATATGTTTGTATTCACCTAAGGTTAATAATTTATAGTAAAATTAATATTTAATATTTTTTAAATAAACATCCTACATATTTAAATGGGAATAAAAACAATAAATATATGTGTTTTGAATTAATTACAGAGTATTATTATACACCTATAGTATACATAAGGGTACAGTGTATAGCTTAGTACAGAGTGGTAATATTATATTACTGCATAATACAAAGACAGAGAAGTATTCGACTGTAAGAAATAACATTTAAATTAATAGTAATAAAGAATACTGCATAAATTGACATAATCATAAATCTGCCTTTTGTGAAATAGTTATACTTTTTGTATAATTATACTTATAAATTGCATTATATAAATATACAAAAAAGTCATGCATTTATAGCTAAGCATAATATAGTTCCATATGAAATATTTTTATTTTCACATAAGGCTAATTATTTGTAGTAACCTTAATATTTAATATTTTTTAAATAAACGTTCTACGTATTTAAATGGGAATAAAAATAATAATTATATGTGTTTTGAATTTAGTACAGAGTATAAAGTATAGACGTACAGTATACGTATAAAGTATATATAGGTATAAAGTATACAAAAGGGTACAATGTATAGTTTAGCACAGAGTAGTTATATCATATTACTGCATAGTACAAAGACAGAGAACTATTCGACTGTAAGAAACAACATTTAACTTCAGCCTTAATGAAGAACACTGCAAAAGTTGGCATAACTATAAATCTGACTTTTGTGAAATGATTATAGTTTGTATAATTTTACTTATATATTGCATTATATAAACGTACAAAAAAGTCGTTCATTTATAACTAAGCATAACTTATATCAATATGAGATATTTTTGTATTCACATAAGGCTATTAATTTGTCTTAACATTAATCTTTAATATTTTTTAAATAAACGTTCTACATATTTAAATGGGAATAAAAACAATGAATATATATGCTCTGAATTTAGTACAGGGTATAAAGTATACATGTACAGTACATGTAAAAAGTATACAGAAGTATTAAGTATACATAAGAGTACAAAGTATAGTTTAGTACAGAGTAGTAATATCATATTACTGCATAGAACAAAGACAGAGAAGTATTCGACTGTAAGAAATAATATTTAAATTAAGCAGTAATAAAGAACTCTGCTCAAGTTGACATAACTATAAATCTGACTTTTGGGAAACAATTATACTTTTTGAATAAATTTACTTATATACTGCATTACTTAAAAGTCCAAAAAAGTTGTATATTTATAACAAAGCGAAACATATTTCCATATGAAATATTTTTTATTCATATAAGGCTAATAATTTTTCGTAACATTAATCTTTGATATTTTTAATTAAACGTTTTACATATTTAAATGAGAATAAAAACAATAAATATGTGTGTTTTAAATTTATTATTTTATAAAAAATACAATAAAAGAGAAAAAACTCTAACATTTTTTCTGATTAAAACAAGATAGTTATAAGTAGTAAATATTAATCATATTTTATTTTATTAATACTTCCAAATTTGAAGAATTAATAAAATAAAATTTAACATTTAAAGAAATAACAAATCGAAAATGTCAGAACTTTTATGCCTTACTAATTTTTCTTTTGCATTAAATTATATGTTTAAAATTTCTTTGGTAAAAAAGAGAGGATGTTGATATTTTATATAATAATCTAGTATTTTTAAATAATAAATTTAGATTATCAAAAAGGATAAGAGAAACAATTGCCAAAGAAATCATATTTGTTCTCATTGGTGTTAAAAATAACAACTCATAAGATCATATGGAAAACTAATTTCATTATTGTCCTATTTTTTTCAACGATCACCGAATATTCAAAGAACTAAACTTCGATACCGGACTTTGTAGATTCGACTCCCACTGTGGCAGGGACATTTGTAGTCGTTAGGAATTCTTCAAGCAGTAAGTCTTGGTCTCATTCGCTCTCGTGTAGCAGAAAATTAGACAATAAAGTTTCAAACTAAACCAAATTTCCGATTTAAAATTCCAAATGACTACAACGCTTAATTTTACTGAAGCTAGATATAAAACTATAAAGTTTTAAGAGAAGTACCCAATTAATTGGGATTTTAAAAGACTTTAATACACTATTTCTAACATAATCATTAGTACTCGTTAATATTTTTATTATGAAAGCTTAATGGTGATTAGCCTATTAAAAACTAAAAAATTTGTGGAGTTTTAGAATGGTTTAAGTAGAAAAATGTATCATTTTTCTATTGATGAGAATTGTTTCCTCTATAATTATATTGCTCCAAAACTTTGCTAATTTAAACAGAGTTTTAAAATTTCCTAAACTCTAAACAATTGTTTTTCTCTCTTTACATGCAGTTTTGTGCAATTATAGTAAGGAATACATGAATAATTTGAGACTAAAGATGTATCTTAAAAATAAAGTAATTTTGAACTATTGCAAATAAAAAATAATGTTGTTAAATTTATAAGGTAAAATTTCTAATTTTTAAAATATTTATTATTTGTTTTCTGTCTAAATTTTTATTCAATATTCCGTAATTTAAAAATATTACAATTTTGAATTCAAATAACAAAATGCCTATTCAAAAGTAAATATATATATATATATATATATATATATATATATATATATATATAAATATAAAATGTATATATATATATATATATATATATATATATATACATATATAGAACACATTAAAGACATATAACATCCTCACGACCTCTATAAATGGACGTCCAATTAAAGACGTCCTTTCGACATACTTTGGAAGCGGATAAATATCCAGAGGAATGCACCTAGCAGTCCACAAATCCATGTCGCATTTAAGACACTCATACGATATCCATGCGACATCATGTCACACATCGTGACGACCCTCGAACGACCCAAAATCGAGGGAACTTTTTGACTAACCGCGACATCGGGGAAGACGTCCGAAGGCAAAGTCGCGACATCCTGTGGACATATGGCCTGCCCAAAAGAGACGTCCATACGACATTCTGTGGAGCTTTTGTGCTATGTGGGATGTATGGAGAAATGAATGAACTATTTAATGTCTCAATGGGTCTTCTAATGCAGTAATTAGCTAAAAAGAAACTA
>CM063504.1:114230859-114233359 GCA_032207245.1 Pardosa pseudoannulata | reverse complement strand
TATCTGTGAGCTCTTGGCTTGACTTTGGCTTGCGTAATTAATAGACTGACGACACACTTTTTAGATATAATGATACCTACAGACAAAAAAGTAAGGCCAGCAAACTACTACTATGTGTTTTCACTCAAGAAAAATGACAGTGGTCAAAAGAGTAGATACTAAGTATACTAGAATAAAGAGACTAGGTATTTTTGTCCGGACTGTGACGTTGGACTATACCTCTTGCGCTCTTTCCACATTTTTTGCACTAAATCTTATTAAAGAAAACAGGTTAAGTAAATCTACTTGTAGTATTGACATATGAAAATAATTGTGTGGTAATTGTCATTGAAAATATTTGCATCTTTTATATGCACAACTCTAAACCTAACTTCCTTGTCTACCATACATGAGAGCAAAAAGACAATTTCCAGGGAAAATATTATATCATTTCCAGTAAGAAAGTTGTTATACATTCTTAAAATAATTAAAAATATTACTTTTGTGGAAATTTTCCAACTCACAAATGTAAAATTAACAAAAAATATGCAATAAAATCTGTGGCATTTTTTGATCGAATTCGTAAAAAAATGAGTGTGTTAGGGCTTAGGATAAAAAAGAAGACACGTAATCCAGGTAATGATATATTACTAGATTCTTCTTAAAATCACTCCTAAAGATTTTGAAGCTGACCTCTCCATTTTAATTTTAAAACAATGAGGTTCAATCCAAAAACAGATCACCATATCACAATATTTGATTGCTCTGATTGAAATTTGACACGCTCTGCATTTAAATAATTTAGTTAAAACCAATTATCCTTACAAGTCATAAAGAGTTCCCTCTATCTTTATTAATGTTTTAATCTTAATAATAAAATTTCATATATGACATATATGTTTATATACACATGTGTGTGCGTGGCATACTTATCTTAAGTCTGAATTATTATGGATTGCACAAAGTAAAAGAAATATGAATCTGGAACAGCGTAAATACTTCAGCTTGTCCTCTTCAGTGATTGCCTCACATAAAACATTATAAGATGGTATAAATACAGTGATAAGAGAATTATTTTATATAATATTATTTTATATAATAAATGTCTATCGAAATGATAAATTTACAAATAATAATGTATATTCAAAAGTTTGGAAAATGTGTTAAACAACTTTCCCATCTACCTTTGCAATAAAAAGAAAACTGGTGCTGAAAAATAATCTACAAGCTATTTTAGCTGTCCCTTAAAATGTTGGCTGGTTGGTGATTTGGAGTTCTACGGTCTACCGTTTTGTTACATGAAGCTTAATAGTGGAGGACCTCTTGCTTCAATCCACTTTTACACGGCTACGGAAATCCAAGGAAATAGTGAACTCGAATCCATAAACTCCATATCCGAAGATCTGAATCCTTTCGATTCATCCCAAGATTTTTTCTACCCCTGTCTTTCAGTCATTTAATTTCAGTATTATCAGTATTCTCATTATAATCTTTCTTTTTTTACTCGTATCTCTATCTCCTAGCATCTCCGTTGATGATTTTCACCGAGAAAGACTCTAGAAATTAAAAAAAAAACTCTTATACACATATTGTAAAATAAAAATATACAGTTTCAGTACTTGTTGTTGTTTTAAAAATATTTTTAACTAATGTTTTAGGTAACTAGATCTTGATGGATTCACAGAAAAGTCTAGAGCAGACGATAAAAGTTTAAATGCTCATATTAAAACTCAAACAGATTCACATGGAGCATGTTTAATAAAACTTCTCTAGAAATGATTATTAATTAAAAGCTTTGATCATATATATCTTACCTTGAAATTTTATCATATGTACATTCATACTTTGATAATAATATACTAATTTTTTTAACATATTACTTAATACTCTTATCTTTAATTTTTAAATGAAAGTGTATTAAAAAATTCCCTTTTATTTAAAAGCGTAATATTATAGTTATATTATTCTACGATATGTCTTAAGTATTGCAATTCTTCAAAAACAATTATTATTTTTCTATTATATTTATTTTTAATGTAATAAATTTGATTAAAATATTTATAGTATATTATTTTTATCTAATGTGTTAGTTGTTTATTTAAAATATTTTTATATGACTGTTATAACAACTTACTTTTCTTGAATGGACAAATATGTTATGTTTCAACATATTAGGTTAAATAATAAATCAATAAATATTTTTACTTCTTTATAGTAATTTAAATTGATAAATTTTTACAAAAGGTTTAATAATTTCTGAAATACCATATATATAGGTGTGGTTTCTTTTATTACATCTCAATTTAAATATGTTCTGTAATAATTTAATTATATTGAGCATGTATCAATGATTCCCAACTTTTTTAAAGCTTTCGCCCTACTGTGGAGAAAAATGTGTTAAACGTCCCCTTTGTAAAAATTCCGTATGTATATGGAAGAAGTAATCAATTATAAGAAGCAAAATGTTTAAGTAATTTTCTTGAATAGGGTTACACATCGTATTTTTCTTTCTGAGTTACGC
>CM063504.1:114208359-114223359 GCA_032207245.1 Pardosa pseudoannulata | reverse complement strand
GTTTCGCAAACCTTATGTCAAACATAGCTGCACTCTCACAGGTATTAAGTATGATAATGAGGACTAAGAATTACTAACGTGATTACGAAAGTGATTATCTATACCGAATAAAAAATAATTATTACCCAGGAGTTCAGTGAGAGGAAATACAGAATACGACAAATTAAAGTAGCATACTATGTTAAGATACATTAATGAGTGCATAAATCTAATAGCAATACAAATAATAATAAAGTATTACTCTATCATATAAACCTTCATTAAAATATTTCAATAATTAAAATTTACTGGTTTTACTTTAACTCTTTTGGGAAACCATGTACTAGCTGCATTTCTTTTACTCATTCTATTACGTAAATACTTAAACTCACACCGATACGTAAATATTATTTTAAAGATACATTTACATATTAATGTGTACGTAAATTTAGAACCTGCTTCATTCTGAACATATTCAGTTGTTCTGAATAGCCTTACACTGCCATGTCCTTATAAAGATTGGTGTAATATTTTGCTAGTAAAGGTGGATCCCCCGCAGGCAAATACCTCCATATTACATGTAATTCGCTGGTGATCCCAACAAACCACTCCAGTTAATGTCAGGTTAGAGGGTATTAAGGAGGAAATAAATAAAATTCCGTCCCAAAACTCCCAACTTTCTGGATCCTCGATGTTCGGGGAAAATAAATTGGGAGGCCACATATTAAATTCCGGAATGATTAATGTACTACTGGTGAAAATCTATTTCCGGAGAATATTAAACTGCAGATTAATCGTTTAAATGCTCGTAAACAGACAAGTTTCGTTATCTTAGAAGTCTCCCGAAACTGACATTCGATATATCATTAGGAATTTTCTCAACTACTGCTGAAGGCACTATAAGTCTCGAATCACTTTCACCAGCTTTTATTTAGAGTTAATGCATTTTAATAGTTTCCGGATTTTGTCAAGATTGTTTTATTAAAAAATGTGTAAAGCACGAAAATTCCCTAAATTTAAGAGTTCTTAAAATTATGACGTAGGTGATACAAAGTAAAAGGCATTATATTCAAATATTTTCTATGTTATACTAATAGTAAATTAAATAGACCTATACCGTAAAGCCTGCATTCTATTGTTTTTTACTTATAATACAGAATATATGTAAACGAACTACCGCAAATATCGAATATATGGCTTATATCGGAAAATACAAAAATATCATATCAAATGTTCAATTTAAATAATTTATCTTTATATATAAAATTCTTCTGTCAGTGCATTTGTAATAGAAAGACTCCTACATTCGCGAAATTTAATAAATATTCTTATCTGTCAGACATTGAAGAACTGGGGTCAACGACGAGGCAATAATGCCATTTTTTACATTTTATGTTCCACAAAAGATGTTCCACATTTTATGAACATTTTATGTTCCACAATAAAAAATAGAGAATTTAAGAACATTTTATGTTCCACAAAGAAAAACAAATCTAGGTCATACTCATACCCACACCCTTTTTTGCACGTTCTTTCGTGGCAGAAACACTAGAGTTCCCACAAGTGACTCTACATCTTAACGTGGAAGTTGAGGAAAGAATACAAATCATATCAATCATACCGGAAAGAATGCATATTCACAGATATATCCACAATCATATGTACAAGGCGAGTAATATATTTTTACAAAGACTATTCTTCTAAATAAGGAGCAATGTATGAGACTCATCCAAAAAGTAGGTTTCCCTATTTAAGAGATAAAAGAACTCACACTTTCACGGACATATTTATTGGCAACAAGTGCAACAAAGTTTCAGCTATTTTTCAACATAACCATCACCAGAATTGAGACACTTGTATTGTGGGATCAATTTGTGTATACCTCTGTCGTAGAACTCTGCTGTCTGTGAATGGAATCAGACTTCCTGTACCAGAACACCGTGCATATTCTTTCCATACCTTGTTTGAATTTGGTCCTGACCGAAGATCCAGTATGATGCCAATGTATCGTGTCTTCATCGTGATACCGTAGCAGAAATGTCAGCTCCTAAGATTGAATTTTATGTTCGAGTGTCAGTTTCATCTCATAGTCCTGACAGATCTGAATTTCAATCGGCGCAAAGCTTTGTGTAATCAAAATCACCGACCTAACCTTGCAGGAGGCGGGAAAAAGAATTAGAGTTTCCATTTAGGACCACTGCTGTCTCACTACTTTCACGAATCGGGACTAGTCCAGCTGGCATATGACTAATACGTCATAGATCGGTTACATAATCGCTATTAACGCGGCTAACTTCGTTTACTTTAAAGGGGAAACATCGGGAAACTTATTTCTCGATGCACCTCGTAGTTTGAGAACCCCATCCTTCCAGCGGCTTTTCGGTCTAAGAGGGCTTAAGAGGTCATAAGTTTGAACTTCAGCAAGCTACAGAATTTCAATTTATTACTTATATTTGTAAATTCTAGAATTTAATATAGCATTTTACTACATTCCATAAATGTTCCAAAGTATTCCGTAACTGCATAAAATCAAATATCTCATATCAATCACTTTTATATTCAGTCAAGAAAATATTGAGTGATAAATATGGGCTATTAGAGTAGCCAATCTATCCTACTCTTATCTATGTAATAATATAGCATAATTAATTGATTACTGTGTTTTCGTCTTTACCTACAGTGAGACTCTGTTTTTACTCTTTTGAAGTTTTCGTATATATGTCTTTTTAATACTGTATAGGATTATCAAGTAAAATTCATTCGATTACAAACTTTCGTATTAACTATAAATGCAAAAGCAAAACTGTAAGTAATGTGTCTTTGTAAAGAAAATAAGTTAAATTTTTGCTTTACAAAATTGCAATTAACTTCTGTTTTATTCACCTGTATAACATTAGTGTCATGTTATTTCTTGCGAAACACGTAGTACTGTTTCACTATTAACTGTTAATAAAGCACCACATATGAGTTGTCATGTAGGTGGAGACTTTTAAACAAAAGTGGTATGAACACTAGATCTCTAACATATCCCTAAATTAAGAAGTTGCATTCCTACATCTAGAAGGGTACTATGTTGCATTAAATCTTCAGCGGCACTGAAACCAATTCAACAGTGTGATATTTCTCTATTTAGAAATCAATAAGACTCCAAATGCTAATGGAGCGGTGCATTATCTTTTTGAAAATTGAAATTTTGCATAGATTCAACTGAGGAAAAAAATCAAGTTTGCTACTTATTGATGTAGGTAGTACTTTTTACCGTTTCTTATACTCATTTTGAAGTACTTTAAAGTTTAGATGTACTATTTTTTTATCTGTTTTGGTATTAAAGTACATATTATTTATACTTTATGTTTTTAATTGAAATATAAATATTGTAAATGCATTATTTTTTCCATAATGAATGAAATTATGCATAATTACTTTTTACAAAAATTTCATCAAATTTATAAATCTTTTCTCATTTAACTTCTTTTCTCTGTTTTTTTTTTTTTTTTTTTTTTTTTTTTTTTTTTAAACAAGGATAATAAAGATTTTTTTTAAGTAATTATTTATTCACTTTGATTAAATATCTATTTCTTTACAGCAACTGTGAATTAATGATATTTTTTTCGTACCTATAATCTTATTTTGAAAGATTTTCTTTTCTTTTTACAACAAATAATTCATATTATTTATATTCATAATTAGGTTTTCCTATGATAAAATTATGTATTCATGTATTTTTAATAAATGTCTTTAAGTTATATTTTAAATCAATATTAATATATATTATTCACAAAAAGTTTCATAGAAAAATATTAAATTCTTTGTTTATTTATTTTGAAAAAATATATTTATATAATATCATGAAGATATCTTGATCAAATTTAAATATTTTCTATAATATAATTTGTTTTTTTTTTAAATATAAGAATATTAAATAATCTTTATTTATAAATTATATACTTTTTAAATGTATCCAGGATTTATCATTTTTTTATAACATATTTTTCTACTAAAATATTAAAAACGAAGTTATTGTAACTTTATTTTTAAAATTACAATAACTTTTATTCGCACATAAATGAAATTTTTGACCAATATTTTTATACTTTTTACTAATTCTGATTATAATTTGTGTTAATTGTAGAGTTAAATTATAACAGCAATATTAAATAGAATCTTCAATAGGTAACTGGGAAAATAGTATTAACTTTTGTGCAACAGTGTGATTTAATACAAAAACAATGTTGACATTTTCTTTTAGAATATATTTCTTCAATTCATTAAAATTTTCCTTTAAAATATATAAATGTAAGTATTCTGATTTTAATAGCTTTTTAAAACAATAACTTTTGCATTCGGTCTACTAGTAAATGAATTTTTGACACGAATATTTAACTATCACCCTTTCATACTAATTCTGATTATAATTTGTGTTAATTGTAGAGTTAAATTATAACAGCAATATTAAATAGAATCTTCAATAGGTAACTGTGAAAATAGTATTAACTTTTGTGCAACAGTGTGATTTAATACAAAAGGCGAAACAAGTGTAGGTGACACATTTGTACGCGTTTTATAATATATATCTTCAATTCATTTAAAAATATTTCCCTATCCTAAAATATATAAACAGTAAGTTATTCCTGATTTTAATAGCTTTATGTGTCTCCAAAATTTAGCAATAACTTTTGCATTCGATCTACTAGTAAATGAATCTTTGACACGAATATTTAACTATCACCCTTTCATACTGATTCTATTTATAATTTGTTTTAATTCTAGTGTTAAAACATAACCGCAGTAGGAAATATAATCTTTAATAGGTGACTGTGAAAATATTATTAACTTTTGTGCAACACTATGATTTAATACAGAAGGCTAAACAAGTGTAGATGACACATTTGTCCGTGTTTTATAATATATATCTTCAGTTCATTCATTCTCATAATATTTATTTATTTAAAAATAATTCCATAACCTAAAAATATAAACATTTAAGTTATCCTTGATTTTCATAGCTTTATGTATCTATACAATTTTGTATATTTGAATATTTTTTTAATAGTAAAATTTACATTATTAATCATAAATTCATAACTGTTTTAATTAATTATTGTAGGATAATAATTTATAGTTATATTATGTTTAATATAAATGTGAAATATTAACTTTTGTAAAATACGTATGATTATAAAATAACAAGTGTATGACACATTAATATAAATTTTATTATTAAATTTTTCTATGTATGTAATATATATTCATATTTCTTTATAATTATACTTTTTTATTTTTTTATTAAAAATATTAATAAATTATTTTATACGAATATTTACTATCCCTTTCATACTACTTTAAATTGTTTAATTTTTTTAATTGTAACATATTTAAATAAATCTTTAATTGACTGTGAAAATATTTTATTTTATTGCATTGTGATTTAATACAAAAGGCTAAAATTCACTTCTTTATATTATGTGTATAATATATATCAGTTATTCATTTCATAAATATAAATTTTTAAAAATTCCATTACTAAAAATATATATATTTAAGTTACATTTTTAATATTTTATTTTACAAATTTTATAATAAACTTTTATTCGGTCTACTAGTAAATGAATTTTAATACGAATATTTACCTATCACCATTTCATACCGATTCTAATTATAATTTGTGTTAACTTTAGTGTTTAATTGTAACATCATTTGGAAATAGAATCTTTAATAGGTGACTGTGAAAATAGTTTTAACTTTTGTGCAGCAGTGTGATTTGATACAAAAGGCTAAGAGTATTTGACTCCTTTGTTCATGTTTTGTAATTTATATCTTCAATTCATTCATTCTCATACTATGTATTCATTTAAAAATATTTCCATAACCTAAAAGATATAAACATTTAAGTTATCCTTGATTTTAATAGCTTTATGTATATCCAAATATTAGTAATAACTTTTGCATTCGATCTACTAGCAAATGAATTTTTGATACGAATATTTAACTATCACCCTTTCATACCGATTCTATTTATAATTTCTGTTGATTGTAGCATTAAAGTATAACAGTCATCTTTAATAGGTGACTGTGAAAATAGTATTAACTTTTGAGTAACAGTGTGATTTGGTACAAAATGCTAAACAAATGTATGTGACACATTTGTCCATGTTTTACATTATATATCTACAGTTCATTCAATCTCATATTATGTATTCATTTAAAAATATTTCGATATTCTAAATATATAAACAATTAAACTATCCTTGGTTTAATAACTTTATGTACCTTCAATACCTAAAGGATATTTATTTAATGAATTTATAGCCTTTGTTTCTCTCCTCTTTTTACGAAGACTAAAATTTACATCAAAAGCTACATCACATATCCTATAAAATGTTTACAAATTGCATTATTGAGAAAAATAATTAATTTATGAATTGATTACGGTATGTGATCTCGAATCAGAAAGATTCACTTCTTTTTAAAAGACGTTAATGAAGTTATAAAATAATCTGTTATACCATATAATCTATAAATTTTATTAGTTTACATATTTATGCTAGTGTAAAATGCAATATATATTTATAATATATTAATATATTTCTAGGTAAGTTTTTTTAGGATACAAATGTATTTTTACTTTAATACAATTTACTTAGAAAGGAAAAATAATTTATAATTTTAAATTATTATATTAAATTATCTCATATTATGTATTCATTTAAAAATATTTCGATATTCTAAATATATAAACAATTAAACTATCCTTGGTTTAATAACTTTATGTACCTTCAATACCTAAAGGATATTTATTTAATGAATTTATAGCCTTTGTTTCTCTCCTCTTTTTACGAAGACTAAAATCTTACATTATTAGCTACATCAAATATCCTATAAAATGCATTATTGAGAACAATAACTAATTTATAAATTGATTATGGTATGTGATCTTGAATCATAAAGATGCTTCGAAAGATTCACTTCTTTTAAAATACGTTAATGAAGTTATAAAATAATCAGTTATACCATATACACCTATAAATTTTATTAGGTTACACATTTATTCTAATGTAAAATGTAATATATATTCATACTTTACATATTATATATTTATACTTTTCTATCGTAAGTTTTTTAGGAATACAAATATTATTTTTACTTTAATAGACTTAATTTACTTAGAAAGGAAAAATAATTTATAATTTTAAATTATTATATTAAATTATCTCATATTATGTATTAATTTAAAAATATTTCGATATTTTGAAAGATATAAACAATTACGTTATCCTTAATTTTTATAACTTTATGTACCTCCAAATCCTAAAGGATTTTCGTTTTAATGAATTTGTAGCATTCGTATCTTGCTTCTTTTTTCAACTAAACTCTTACATTATATCTACATATATATTAAAAATATTATAATGTTTAAAATTGAATTATTGCAAAAATAATTATGAATTGATTATGGTATGTGATCTCGAATCAGGAAGATGCTTCAAACGATTCACTTATTTTTAAAAGACGTTAATGAAGTTATAAAATAATCTGTTATACCATATAATCTATAAATTTTATTAGTTTACATATTTATGCTAGTGTAAAATGCAATATATATTTATACTTTACATATTATATATTTATATTTTTCTATCGTAAGTTTTTTAGGAATACAAATATTATTTTTACTTTAATAGACTTAATTTACTTAGAAAGGAAAAATAATTTATAATTTTAAATTATTTATCTCATATTATGTATTAATTTAAAAATATTTTATTTAATATAAACAATTAATTTATCCTTGATTTAATAACTTTATGACCTCAAATCCTAAAGGATTTATTTAATGAATTTGTAGCATTTAACTTTTTACAAGACTAATTATTAGCTACCAATATCCTAAAATGTTTACATTATTGAGAAAAATAATTAATTTATGAATTGATTATGGTATGTGATCTCGAATCAGGAAGATGCTTCAAACGATTCACTTATTTTTAAAAGACGTTAATGAAGTTATAAAATAATCTGTTATACATATACATATAAAATTAGTTTAATATACTATTATGTAAAATAAATATTATATTTAATATATTTTTTGAATACTATTATGCTTTCACTTTATTTTTAAAAGAAGAATATTTTATAAAAATTATTTATTATTCATATATTATATTTATTATTTTACATATTTATGCTAATGTAAAATGTAATATATATTTATACTTTACATATTATATATGTATTCTTTTCCAGGGTAAATTTTTTGGAATAGAAATATTATTTTTACTTTAATAAACTTAATTTACTTTAAAAGGAAGAATAATTTATAATTTTAAATTATTTATTATTCATACGAAATTGAACATCATTTTAAAATGATTTTAAAAATATATTTTATATACTTTCAAATAATTTTTTTTTAAATGAATTCAAAATAATTTGATTTGATTATATATTTATTCAAATAAAAATTTTTTTTATTTTTTTTCAGAATATATATAATTATTATTTATTTTATAAATTATAATACATAAATTTATATTTTATACTTAATATATATTTTTTAATATTAAATTATTTTTAATACTTTTTACTTTTAATATATATTTATTTATTTTTATTTTTTATATTTAAAAAAAAAATACAATTTTTAAATTATTTATAAATACATAAAGAAAATATTAATTTAAATTTAAAAAATGAAAAAATTTCATACTAAATTATATATATATTATTTTTATTTTATATATGTAATATTTTTTATAGGTATAATTTTGGAATACAAATAATCCCAAAAAAAAAAAAAGAATAATTTATAATTTTAAATTATTTATTATTCATACGAAATTGAACATCAGATTATCAAAGGCTCTAAAATCACGAGAAAAGAGTATAATATAATTGCTGGTTGAGATAGTTCTGCGTTAATACTGGCAAATTATCTTACATATTTTTTTAAACACGATCTTCCATCTTTAGAGGATCTGAACTTTGGAGAATTTTTTTTTCTACAAAGAGCATGCTCAGTGACAAAGGCGTGGAAGATGATAAATATTTAAAAGCCAAAGTAATTTACAGAAAGTGCACTTTAATATTAAAATTTTATTCTACCGTCCCAGATGTATTTTAAAACGGGGGATAAGAAAATTTCTCTCTGGCAGTTTTTAAACGCTACTATAAAGAGCGATCGCTATGAATAAAATATAAGAGTTCTAGAAGATAGCAATGCAAAAAAAATATTTAATGGTCCCCATTAAAATCAATAAAGAAAGAGTACTGTTGAATTTATGCATTTTTAAGAACTTTTCAAATTATTGATTATTTTTAAATGAACATGTGCATTCCTTTAGAGGATTTTATTTAGCATGCAATTTTTAATTTCTTTAATGTTTTAAAATAAGCGATTTCCCTTTATTCCTCCCTATTTGTAATATTTCCAGAATCTTAAAAATATTTGTTGCTGAAGATTAATCATATAGGGATTTTTGATACAATTGGTGTATGGAAATCATTTGATTAAATATCTAAGTTACGGTTGCATGCCCTAAAATCTATAGAAGCTTAAACTGACCCCCACAGTGTTATGGTATTTCCTACAGCTTCATTCTTTACGAGTTTTTCTCACTTACCTCATACTCAATAAACCTCAGCTAAGCGGATAAGCACATGGTTAACCATAATATATTTTTCTCTCATGGTATGATCGAACGATGGTCGAAAACTTAGGGCACTCCATTTTGAGTAACGGAATTTGTAGGTGAGAATCCCACTGCAAGAATGAATGTTATAAGCAGTTTAAATTCTTCTTCAAACAATAGGTACCCATCTCTTTGGAGCTCATGTTACAAAACGGTAAACCATAGCCCTCTTATCCAAACACATGGTGCATGAGACAGAGTGAATCCAAACACACTGTATGAAAAACTGCAGTGTATTGACTGCAGTAGGATAAAAGAAGTCATATGGGCTACAAGAGTTATGGATTATTAAAGCTCAATAAATTTTTTAAATTGTTATAACGTATCATGCTTATTATAAAGTTTGATCCATCTAACGTATTAGTAAGGATACCTTTAACTGTGATTTATAATCAGTTTATTAATAAATGGGGGAATTATGTGTCTTATAAATATACGTAAAAAGATAACCGTTCCAGTACTGGTGCAAATGACTTCGCTGTAGCACATTACATATATATCTTAGGTGGAGATATGAACGGTTTCTTATATAAAAGATAATTGTTAAAAGTCAGAAAAAATGTTTCATTTCTTGAATTGCCATCTTATGCAAAGGATGTAGACTTCTATCTGTTATTATTTCTCATACCACTTGGACGAACCAAGCACGGTTGAGCCTGTAGGATCTCGTATTAAGGCCAAGTGGTGCACCTCTCATTTTTAGTGAGAACTATTAACGAAAATAACGACTTTGCTCAAGTAGGTCCTCGTAATTTTGAAGCAGGGACCAAGCAGAAGACCCACAAACTTGGCCTACCAAACCCAGAAGTATCAATTGAGAACTTGGAGGACATTGTAACCACGAACATCTTGTACGTGCCCAAGTAATCTTTCATGAACAAGGCGTATCATCTAATTATAGCTCTATCTAATTTATTATAACAATTTGAATAAATACACAGTATCCATCTTGTCTATAATAGTTCAGATCCTTTAGCAAAGGGGTAAAAACAACGCACTTTTAAATAGTTGTGAATGACAAATTAAACTAAAATGGATTAGTTGATTTAGCCAACGGATCTTGCCCACAACAAACACAATGAAATGTAAAACTCGCTTTGTATAAGATCCATCACAGAATAGAAAATAAATATGTATTGACTGTAATATGTATAGGATATCAGATCCAATAATAATATTGTGTTTTTAATTATATATCCCGCCCTTGCAAAATACTGAACACACAAATATACATGCACTAGAAGAATACAGATCATATAATATAATATATATCTAAATTATAATACTTAAAATATCTCTTAAAAATTCTGCTCTTCCTTATTATTATTCCTTCAAATCTATTTTCCCAGCCACAAAATATCTTATCTAAAGGAGTGTTTTAAAATTAAACTTTTTAGCAGTCTCTCAAAGCTAACTCTGAAATAGATGCAAATTTATTGTCCACTCACCACTTTTTTCCAATGTAAACTTGTATTAGTTCACTTTTTGAATGATTTAAGCTCCTATCTGATTGTTAATATGGCTGATTCAGCTATTATCCTCTCTCAGGGATTTACCTTCTTTAAGTAAACATGAGTGTTGGAATCTCGAGTTACCTTAAAGTTCTTATTCTTCTTCTCTTTCTTTCTCTTCTAACGAGTTTTAACTATTTGTTTGGCACAATATGCCTTAGAGGACTCAGTGCCAAATAACTCTATACAACCAACCAAGCTACATTCTTGGGGAAATAAATTCGTCTCTGTCTCGCTAAAAGGGTTCCAACCCCGTAATCCACCTGTTTCCTGCATCCGTCTGTTTTCTGCATTGATAAAATAACAGCAAATTTACATAGCTGTAAAATAAAAGTTTATGTTCTTTTACAGACTTGCTATTCTCTTCATTGTGCCACGACTGTTTACTTCATTGCTCCTAGCTGCCTAGGTTCTTCTTGCCCAGAAGCTCGGGCAAGTAAAAACAATAGAGGCTACAACTTCATGTAACGGAAGTATTAAATTGCTGGGTTTACAATCACACATACACACACACACACACACACACACATATATATATATATATATATATATATATATATATATATATATATATATATATATATATATATATGTATATGTATATGTATATATATATATATATATATATATATATATATATATATATATATATATATATATATATATGTATATATATATATATATATATATTATATATATATATACATATATATATATATACATACATATATATAATTATACATACATACATATATATATATACACACACACACACACACACACACATATATATATATATCTATATATATATATATATTATATATATATACTCATACAAACACATATGTGAAAATAATGTTCTAATTGGTAGTGCGCTGTTCTTTT
Source organism: Pardosa pseudoannulata (assembly GCA_032207245.1). Taxonomy (NCBI): domain Eukaryota; kingdom Metazoa; phylum Arthropoda; class Arachnida; order Araneae; family Lycosidae; genus Pardosa; species Pardosa pseudoannulata. The sequence goes on along the minus strand of CM063504.1, from coordinate 114,211,292 downwards.
TGGAAACATAGAATGTTAGTTTGAATCTCACTGATGTCATTGGTGTTATAACCGTTTGTAATTGGCTTTAGTTATTTCCATTAGTCTTCAGTTAGCTAAACAGTAGACCGTAGTGCTCTAAAACAAACCAAACAAAACCATATACACGCATGCATTATATATATATATATATATATATATATATATATATATATATATATATATATATATATATATATTCGTTATATATACATGCGTGTGTTACATATATATAATACACATAGATGTACACATACGCACATAAGTATAGGATCTTATTGCTTTTGTTTTTTCTTTTAATTTTTAAATTTAACTTAGTTAACTGTATTTAAGCATTCTATAAAAGTCCTATAAAGTATCATAAAATTCTTCTACTAAAATAGAACATCAGCGAAACATATGTGGCAACACAGTAGTAATGCTTAGAAAGTAATGAAACAGTTTGACTTGTCAAACATATGTGAGCTAGTCACGCAAATGTCTTGAAGAAAGCTCTTTTTTAAATCATTTTCCAACGCGTGTGTATGAATATAGAATATTAAAAAATATACCTCATGTACGGAAACGCTTTTAAAGAATTTAAAGGTAGATATTTTGTTTGGCTGAAAACTTGCGTGTGCAACGTCCATCATTTCGAAAAAAAAGTAAAGACTTTGTGGAAACATTTAGGTATTTTAGGGATGTGTCAAATGTGCTACATAAGTGATTTTAGACAGTTTGAAGTACGTGGTTAAACCTTTATTTTAGAAACATTTTATAGAATTTACTTTAGTGCACAAGTTTCTTGCACTTAACAAGTTGTAGTATTAAGGAAAAATATTTCACGCTTTATGTGAAATTTGTTTCGTTAAACTGTAGGTTTATTTTTAATCCATGTGGGAAGACTGAAGACGAGATGAGTTGTATATTGTTCTCGGTCTCCTTTCTAAATTTATACTTTGCTGAACATTTTGTCAGTTTTTTAATAGGTCGCTGTGCAGTCATTGACTGAGGCTTTTTTATATACCCTTTTTTTATAAGCTATTGAATATAATGGGTAACTTCGTATATAACTAGAAATCATTGTCATAATGTCTAGCTGTGCAGTTAGTCTTGATAATCAGACTTGATGAATAAATCACTAAATTAGTCTCTAAATTGTGACTTGGAAAGACGAATGGCAATTTGTAACTCTAGAAGCTCACAGACACTTCTCTGATTATACGTCACCGATTTAATCACCGAATGTCACTGTTGCTTTAAAAGTTCAACTGTGGCTATTTTTATACTTTTTTCATAAGATAGGGATTATAACATGTAACTTAGGATATAAACAAAAATCATTTTCTTATTGTCCAGCAGGGAAATTAGTCTTGATAATCACACTTGATGATTAAATCACTAAATTAGTCTCTAAATTGTGACTTGGAAAGACTAATGGTAATTTCCAACCCTAGAAGCTCACAAACACTTCACTCTTTATACTTACTCTTTTTTATATGATAGGGATTATAATGGGTAACTTCGGATATAAAAAGAAATCATTGTCTTATTGTCTAGCAGTGAAATTAGTCTTGATAATCAGACTTGATAAATAAATTACTTAAACAGTCTCTAAATTGTTACTTGGAAAGACGAATAGCAATTTCTAAAGCTAGAAGCTCACAGACATTTCACTCATTATACTTCACTGATTTAACCACTGAATGTCACTGTTGCTATAAAAATTCAACTGCGGCTATTCTTTATACTCTTTTTTATAATATAGGGATTATAATGGGTAACTTCGGATATAAAAAGAAATCATTGTCTTATTGTCTAGCAGTGAAATTAGTCTTGATAATCACACTTGATGATTAAATCACTCAATAAGTCTCGAAAATGCCACATGGAAAGACGAATGGTAATTTCTAACCCTAGAAGCTCACAGACATTTCACTCATTATACTTCACTGATTTAACCACCGAATTCAACTGCTGCTATAAAAATTCAACTGTGGCTATTCTATATACTCTTTTTTATATGATAGGGATTATAATGGGTAACTTCGGATATAAAAAGAAATCATTGTCTTATTGTCTAGCAGTGAAATTAGTCTTGATAATCACACTTGATGATTAAATCACTCAATAAGTCTCGAAAATGCCACATGGAAAGACGAATGGTAATTTCTAACCCTAGAAGCTCACAGACATTTCACTCATTATACTTCACTGATTTAACCACTGAATGTCACTGTTGCTATAAAAATTCGACCGCGGCTATTCTATATACTCTTTTTTATAATATAGGGATTATAATGGGTAACTTCGTATATAACCAGAAATCATTGTCTTATTGTCTAGCTGGGCAATGAGTCTTGATAATCAGACTTGATAAATAAATTACTTAAACAGTCTCTAAATTGTTACTTGGAAAGACGAATAGCAATTTCTAAAGCTAGAAGCTCAGAGACACTTCACTCATTATACTTCACTGATTTATCCACCGAATGTCACTGTTGCTATAAAAATTCGACCGCGGCTATTCTATATACTCTTTTTAATAATATAGGGATTATAATGGGTAACTTCGGATATAACCAGAAATCATTGTGTTATTGTCTAGCTGGGTAATTAGTCTTGATAATCACACTTGATGAATAAATCACTAAATTAGTCACTAACCTGTGACTTGGAAAGACAAATGGGAATTTCTAACCTTAAGAGTTCACAGACACTTCACTCGTTATAAGTCACCAATGTAACCACCGACAGTCACTAATTCTATAGAAATTCATAAATTAAAGCAGAATTTCCTAATATGTTTTGCAATCATTTTTATGCTGATTTTCCTTATGCAATTAATGTCAATTTGAAGATCTACCTTAATAAATTCATATTTATCCACAAAAACTATATTATATTTATGACACCAAATAGAATTTTTTCCTTAG
>CM063504.1:114198359-114203359 GCA_032207245.1 Pardosa pseudoannulata | reverse complement strand
CAGTATAGTTTACACTTAAAATTTTAATATAAAACATTACTTCATATGATGTAACTTTATATGATTGTTGTACAAATAAATACATAAAAAGATCAACTGCATATAAATATGTGATGTAACCATTCTTTATTGTCAGACATGTTTCAACATGGTGGACCATGCTAAAGACAAGCATGATCTAACAGGCGTGACACTCCTCTGCAATGAATGATGATTCCATTTTTGGGGGGAAGGAAATTCTACGTAGGATTCTATTTGGTATTCATTGTATTCAATATGCGGGATGTAGATCTTGTACAGTGTATGTGCGTCACGTGATCAATCTTAAATATATAGATTTTCGTCTTCGGAACTTCGACACAGTTATGAAATCAGAATGAAATCAATGCATAGTTACTATAGACTCATAACCATATATAGATTTTGATAAAACCTATATAGGCCATTCTGCCTATTAATCGTGAAGTCTTCACCAATTTCTTGCAAGTCACATATTATTGACACTACATCACATTTTTGAGATAAAAACTGATTCCAACATCCCTCCATAACAGTTTTATGTTGAGAATCAGATGACAAATTATGTCTAATATAATTTCAGTTGAGCATGTTAGTCTATTTGTCTTTAGAGCAATTGCATTTGCAAACTACACAATTGTAGATGAATCGAGAGTGGTATTCACACGTCAGCTCTTAAGATATATAGCTCACATTTTTGATACCCCTTGTAATAGTCTTCTGGTCATCAAATTATCGTCAGTTCAAAAGAATATTCGAGTAGCGTCTGTAAAAGAATGATGTTTATCTGCTGATCTTCAAACTCGCTATGCTTCACTGACAGTTCTATTTACTGATTTTACTAGGACATCGTACTTTAAGTCAACCTACTTGCTACGAATTTTTGAAGTTACAATTGCAGTAAATAGCCTGGAAACAATATTTTATCTGGTGTTAAAAATACGATCATCTTGTTTTATTTAAAAACCTTCGTCTGTGTTTTCTATTACTCTTACATGAACAAAATCCCTTGAAAAATACCCCTTGTTTACATCTCCGATACTCTTAACTTTATCACTTTTTTTCAATTTTTATAGGTAACGATAACTTGCTGAATCCACCGCATGCTTGAAATTTTATCTTTGCTTATGCGAAATTAACACGTGAGGCAATAAATTATATAAAAAATAATATATTTTCTTAAATTTATCCAATCTGTGTATTTTGCACCTAACAGTATGTCTACTATATTGGAAAGAACTTTGTCAATATAAAACATCCTGGAAAGATTTAAAAATCATAATTTCTGGTAAGGTTCTCAAATATAGTAATCTCCAATATAGTTTTAAAATACTTTCTTTACAAAAAATAATTATCATTAAAAATTGAAAATTAAATATGTATCAATTTATCACATTTAACATTATTTCTTACATAAACACAAACATTGATTTAAAAGATTTAAAAAAAAACTATATTTTGTCCAACTGATAATATTCACTATGAAGCAATTAGAATAATTGATACACGAAACATTTTTAATGAAAAAACTAATAAACATAAGGCAAGTTTTAAATTATATCTTTTTGTGCGAGTAAATTTTACATAAAAACATATTTTAGTGCAGAAAAAACGAAGAATATGTTCAAATACGTCAAAAAGATTTTTATATGAAAATCTAATTATATTGCATTTTTAAATATTTTATTAATATGTTTTAATTGGACATTTTATTGTAGTAGAAACATGTACTATTTCACGATGTTTTAATGTAGGTCACAAAGAGAAATGTAATTTTAGCCATAAATATTAATATGTAGTATTTTAACTTAATTACACTTAAATATCTCTTGTCTACCGTCGTTTATTTTATTTATGTCTGTCTAATTAAGAATGTTTCGAGTGGGAAAAGCACGTGGAGAATATATATATATATATATATATATATATATATATATATATATATATATATATATATATATATATATATATATATATATATATATATATATATATATATATATATATATATATATATATATATATATATATATATATATATATATATATATATATATATATATATATATATATATATATATATATATATATACATATATATATATACATATATATATATATATATATATATATATTTATATATATGTATATATATATATATATATATATATATATATATATATATATATATATATATATATATATATATATATATACATATATATATATATATATATATATATATATATATATATGTATATATATATATATATATATATATATATATATATATATATATATATATACATATATATATATATACAGATATATATACATATATACATATACATATGAATATATATATATATATATATATATATATATATGTATATATATATATATATATATATATATATATATATATATATATATATATATATATAATATATATATATATATATATATATATACATATATATATATATATATATATATATATATATATATATATCGTTGTATGTATGTACTTATGTGTGTATGTGTGTATAATTTTGTTAAACGTGATAAAATACATTTGTATAATGTGTTCTCTATAAAAAATATGTTTCGTTTAAATACCAATCCAAAAATCAGAGACATTTTGAATAATTTTTTTGAAATTATACTGCGCAAGAAGCAATTCTCATAAGACCTTCTATTCATACAAATTCGAAACCATAATGGCTTGTGAGATTGTGAAAAGGGAAATACATAATTTATGTAGCATTAAAACTTTCTAGCACATTTCTCGCTTTTATAATAACCTCTTAAATTATACATTCAGTTGCCCACAGAAACGAATACTAATACAACACAGTAAGCAGATATGCGGACAGTCTTCTGTCATATTTTGAGGTATTTAGCATAAAACGTCTAAAGACTATTCATTAGCTTTTGTTCGTATTTTATGGTAGTAAAGTAACTATCTCAAATCAGAGAAAAGCAACGTAAAGTACTTAATGTTATAGTTTAACTGTCATAGACTATGACTTGATTTCTATAAAATTATGAATTATAAATTAACACTATCATAAACCATCATTATTTGATACAATTTTAATAATATGACTGTTGTGTGGCCTTAAAGATATAGAATAATAATTCTAGTTACTAATTCTAACATTACAACTAAACATAGAATACTAATTCTAACGTTGAATTATTGTTCATTTATAAGATATTGACATCTACGAAAATAAATATTTTATTATTAGTACTACAAGATAAAACAGTTTTATCTCTACTTTTGGTTTACATGATAGGGAAATATTTAAGTTGCTAAACAATTATATTCTTACATTTAGAGAGGGTAATTAATAACCATATGTAGGATTTATTTTGAAATCTAAGTAATAGAAATTACCGAAAATAGCGTGGAAGATATTTATGCTTCTATCTAAAATATATACATATGTAATAGATAAAATTATTACCCCTTAAGTTCGTCAGAATCTCACGTTCCATTTTTTCAATCCTCATTTTCCTAGCCATCCAAGTGAAATTAAGAACATAAATAATTAAAATTGCATTAAGTACACAATACCTAAAACTAAAAATTGCATTAAGTACACAATATCTTAAAATAAAATATCATACATAAAACTATCATAAACTATCATGATTTGATACAAGATTAATAATATGACTATTATGTGGTATAAAAAATCTAGAATACTAATTCTAGTAACTAATTCTAACGTTACTACTAATTCTAGAATACTAAATCTAGCGTTGAATTATTGTTAATTTATATGATATAGATATGTAATAAAATGAGTTTAATCATTAGTACTACAAGATAAAGCAGTTTTATTTCTACTTTTGTTTTACATAATATGAAATATTTAAATTACTAAACAATTATATTCTTAAATTTAGACAGGGTAATTAATAAACATATGTAGGATTTACTGGGAAATCCAAGTAAGAGAAATTGTTTCAAAATAACGAAGATATTTATGCGTCTCTCTAAAATATATACACATGTAATATATACAAAATATTATTCCTGAAGTTCTTCAGAATCCCACGTTCCAGTTTTTCAATCCTTATTTTCCTAGCCATCCAATTGAAATTAAGATCATAAATAATTAAAATTGCATTAAGTATACAATACCTAAAACTGAAAATTGCATTAAGTATACAATACCTAAAACTAAAGATTGCATTAAGTACATAATACCTAAAAATAAAATATCATGTATAAAACTACTATAAACCATCATAATTTGATACAAGGTTAAGAATATGACTATTATGTGGCCTTAAAGATCTAGAATAATAATTCTAGTTACTAATTCTAGCGTCACTACTGATTCTAGAATACTAATTCTAGCGTTGAATTACTGTTTATTTATATGATATAGAAATGCGCGAATAGAAGTGTTTTATCATTAGTATTAAAAGATAAAACATTTTAATCTCTAGTTTTGGTTTACATAATAGGAAATATTTAAGTTACTTAACAATTATATTCTTACATTTAGAGAGGGTAATTAATAACCATATGTAGGATTTAATTCGAAATCTAAGTAAGTGTTCCAAAATAACTTCGAAGGTATTTATGCGTCTATCTAAAATATATACATATGTAATGTAATAGAAAAATATATTATCCCTAAAGTTCTTCAGAATCTCACGTTCCATTTTTTCAATCCTCATTTTCCCAGCCACCCAAAAGAAATTAAGAACATAAATAATTAAAATTGCATTAAGTACACAATACCTAACACTGAAATTGCATTAAGCATACAATACCTAAAACTAAAGATTACATTAAGTACACAATACCTAAAAATTAAATATCATATATAAAACTATCATAAACCATCATGATTTGATACAAGGTTAATACTATGACTATTATGTGGCCTTAAAGATCTAGAATACTAATTATAGTTATTAATTCTAACTTTACTACTAATTCTAGAATACTAATTCTA
>CM063504.1:114188359-114190859 GCA_032207245.1 Pardosa pseudoannulata | reverse complement strand
TTTTTTTTGAGCAGATAAAAAAGGACATCTTTATTGGCTAACACCAACAACAGAAAGACACAAAAATCAGTTTGTTCAAACAGAGGTGCACCCAATAGCGAAGACAGGAAGAATTTTCCCAAGGGGCAATAAACTTAGTCAGCGAATAAAACTGTTAATATCAGGAAAAACGGGGAGTCTCTTGCCAGCGACAGCTAGGAAATGGCGGTAAACTGTGAATAGACAGAAAAACTACATCTTTAGGACAGAATGCTTTGGGAAATGTATCCAAAGAATTTTAAGTCGAGGACATTGTTTTCATTAAGACATTTAAAGGCTGGGAAAAAGATTTTAAGGAATTAGAATGGGAGAGAGGATGTTTTTAAGTAAATATTAAAGTTAAATAATTTTGATATATTACATGTATGTATATATATGTATGTATACATATGTATGTGTATATATATATATATATATATATATATATATATATATATATATATATATATCTGTAGTAAGATGGATTTCATGATGGGCATTTGCAGTAACAGGTCATAAAAATGACACCGTTTTAGTCAACGACCTTGTTAACAGAACGTTGGAAGACGAGTTTCCACTTCATTAGAGGGATAAGAAAAACTGAGGGATCAGCTAACATGAAGTTATAAGTAAGAGGCACTCTTAAGACCTTCGTGAACATCTAAGTAAAAATCGATGTGAGAATCACAAGGAAAATCTGCCTAAGACAGCGTGCATCTCCTTTTTGTTAGGAAATTTTCTAAATTGTCCTCTGAGGAAATGTAGAGTTATAATTGGTTAGACCCTTCTCTGAGGGCATAAACTGTATTTCTGTGGTTGATTTAATTTAGGGGTTAAAAGAAGGAAAGCAGAAGGACACGGGGTTTCATGCCCTTGGCTTAAGATTTGAGAACCGCTGAGAATTTTCTCGGGCCGTCTTTGGAGTTTTATAAAAAATACCTACATTAGCTTCCAGATGCAGTTAACTTTCCCTTACATAGATAGTTTTATGTATGCATATGTATTGCTTGATATCATGTATGACTACGTTTAGGAAGCCAGTAGATGCAGAACATATTGGATAAATCATTGAGTTGTATACTATGGTTTAAATTTGAGATTGTGCTATCGGTTACCGAGTGGATTTGAATATCCTGAAATGTCATAAAAATTTCAACTTCATTCTTCATTAATTCTGTTTGGTTTCAAAAAAATGATTTCACATGTCCTTTCTCTCTTTCTCTCACATCAGCTAGGGTACATTGCTTTAAACATCTTAGCGCACATTATTCCATTACACTGTACTTGCATATGCTTGTTAATATCAACCAACTGTATTGACCATCTTGACACACAAATCCAATACCCTTCCAATCTTGTGGCCATCTAGCCTAGGACTAACTGTTTAATTTCGATTGTGAATGATCATGGAACTTGGAAATGTGAAAAATCTCTCTACAATCACTTATTTTCTCTTTGTGATTTACTTGCTTTAACATCGAACATTTTTTACGATAAATTACATCTAGCCTAGGACTAACTGTTTAATTTCGATTGTGAATGATCATGGAACTTGGAAATGTGAAAAATCTCTCTACAATCACTTATTTTCTCTTTGTGATTTACTTGCTTTAACATCGAACATTTTTTACGATAAATCTTAGTATTTCATTAAATTCGAAGGATTTGCTGTTTGAGTAATTGGAAATGATGGACAGAAAACTACATGGTAAGATATGTATTAATCATCATATGTCAAGTCAGTATTGTAAAGAGAATCTTTATAAAATATAAAGATATTTCTCTTGATTTCAATCGATGTGTTTAAAAATTTATGTGAGATGCTCAAAAAATCATAAAATGTCAATCTAATTTACAAAAATATAAATAATACTAAGTACTTGAAAACTTAGTACGCTGTTATAACAGATTGTTATTCTAAGCTTGAAGAGAAAACTCATTCTGGTAAAATATAAAAATTCAAAAAACTATAATTTAGATGTCAGTAAAATGGGGAGCTAGGAATTTAGTTGTTAACAAATTTAAAGTAATGTGTTCATACATGAAGTATTCTAGTTTTACATATTATTTTTTCCCTTATTTTAAAGATCACTCTATCATTTATGGGCTTTTAAACAAATAAAGGAAATTATTATTGTCATTGTATCCAAACCTTCTTGTTAATAAAATACCACACACAACAATGTTAACAAGTCCTTTCAGTGAATAGAGCCCCATGTCATACCGAAAGTTTCTCGCTCGCGGGTCCTTATTATGCTTGATGTATACATAGAATAATTTAATCGTAAAAGAAACAAATATTAACGGAGGAACTGATTATGCATCTAGTTCGACTTGTTGTCCCACAATCCCCACTTAAGTATGTCGATATTTCCATTCATGAATGACTGATTACTTAAAGAGTAATTAGTATCGATTCTTGAATGTATTGTTCTATTGGTTAGCATTTTGGGGTTACGCTAACCATTTTCAGATGAAAGAA
>CM063504.1:114165859-114180859 GCA_032207245.1 Pardosa pseudoannulata | reverse complement strand
TAAAAGTACAATTTTAATATCTGAAATCTACGAACTATAGAATATATAGCAAATAAAAAAATAAATTAAGTTATAAAACATTCAAAAACTTAACACATCCTAAATTGTAGAAAACATTGAAATTACATCAAAATAGTCATTATAACAGTATCTTTATTTAACCTAATTACATTATTTATTTTAATAAAACTGTAATATTCTTTAATACATGCTTATATCATAATGATATATGCACACAGTTGAAAATTCATGCCTAACTAATAAGCAGAATTTCTAAATCTTATAGAACGAAAAAAAAACAAATTAAGATTTTAAATTCTCCAATATTAATTGCGTAGATGTGTATATACAATTATTATTTAAATGTGATAATTTGATTAATAAGATTAAAAACAAGTATTAAATATATCATATAATCGTGTTTAATTTGAATCAGTATTCAAAATCAACCTGAAAGAAGCAATTAAAACAGTCAATATTTGGACATGTATCAAGACAACTTTAAACCTTAAGAGACTTTGTTAACTGTCTTAACCCTTTGAAGGGCACCCTTAGTAACTCTTTGGTTTTCAATGAAATTAGTTTATAAATGTTATCTATGAACCTTTTAAATATGATGTATATCAAAAATAAAGTATTTTACTTGAAGAATAAGCAGGAAATAATTTGATTGCGTAAAAACTTCCCTTGATAGAGCTTGAATATAACACATTTTTTAATAATATTGGAAAAATAATTAATATTTCTTATTAAAAGTGTGTATAAATAAAATAGATAAATAATTTTAACGAAGTTTTTATATAGGTACTTGTATTTTAAAATCTTAACTTTGAAAAATCGAATTTTTGCTTTTAGAATCTGTTTTTGATAGAACCTGATTCTGGAAGCAGTTTTTGATAGGAATATTTAAAAAGAAAGAAAAAAAATTAACTATCGATAGTCTAATGTATCAAAAACATTTTAAATCAAAAATTTTTTCTATGTGAATCAGAGAAAACAAAATTAACAGCCAGTATATTATGTATACCAGTGCCTTTCAAAAGGTTAATGTGAAAGACAGTTGAATTAATATGGAGTGTGGTACTCATAATAAAAGAAATACCCTTCGAGAAATTCGTAAAATATATTTGTATTATCATAGCTTCTAAATGGTAACTTGATACTGCATGTGACATTTACGAAAACTATGTACTTATACTACACGTTTTTAGGCTATAGACATAATTTTAAATTTTATTTAGCTGATAATTTTTTAAAAGCTTTACATAGTACTTCGAGAATAAAAATGTATTATGTTTTCGGCATTTCTGATGAATCTGTTCCCTAATTCATAATAAAGATAGTTAAAGCTAATTATTTTCAGCAACACAACCATACGCTATTCCATCTAAACTAATTATGCATCAACACAAAGGAAATTTCCAAACTTTATCTAAGAAAGGAAAAGTTTGACCACGAAAATCAATTCTTAACGATTATTGTTCGAATTAATACAAAATTAAATTATCAGAACTACTTAGCCACTAGGGGTCTCTCTAGGAACCAATGAATTTAATTACCTAATTATGACCCAAGGAAGTTTTAGAATATATGAAGGATTCACTTATTCAATAAAAATTTAAATGGAATATTTCTGTATTCCCCCAGATTCAAAATTTCTAATCTAACAATAACGAATTCTTTGCATAGAATTTAATTCATGGAACACTGGAATTTTATCAAATTACTTGAAGTTTTCGAAAATATAGCTTATTAAAACATGTAATTAGAATTTCAACTTAAAATCACATTATTTTACTATGAAATGACATTAAATAATTTTAAATTTAATGTTTAACTTGTTGTTTAGTTTTAAAGAATCTTGAATGAAGTTTGTGAATGAAAATGGAATAAATATATGCTATTAATGTTAATATATTTTGGTTTTATTTATTCACGAATACTTTTGTTTTAAAAAAATTGTAAATTTTAGAAAAGGAATTTTAGGGCAAAAATAATATTATTTGCTTTTATAGCCATTATCTTACTCATTGTTTAATGTTATGTAATATTCAACAGAATAAGGAATACTGAATAAATATTTAAGTTGGAAATGGTCTTTGATATTAATAATAAGAAATCAAACTATATAAACTGTAATTCTAAATGTAAAATATAGTTTTTATTATTTAGTAGAATGTCAATGAAAACAATGAATCAGAAAAGAGAAAAAATAATGAAATCTTGCAATTAAGGTTATTGCTGGGATTTTACTTTTGAAAATAGGCTCTAATTTTTATTGCAGATAAAATTATGTTGCTTTGTAGTTTCCTTATAAGTTAGTTTGTTTCCTATACCTGTAAAATAATATGGTGGTTGTGTAACAAATTTTTGATGCATTCATATATTTTATGAAAAATTTAGTTAACATTTTGTCAATTTTATTGAAAAAGTAACTTTAAAGCCTTAAGAGAACTTTAATATAATTTTTAAAAATGAAAGTGAAAGAATATTTTATCTCTGTTTTTACATTAATGTACCGAGTGATCTAAAAGCCAAGTCAAACATTAAAAATGAATAATTCGAAAACGGATGACTATACAAAGATACGGTTTGCACCAAACGGATGAAAAAGATATGGATTTTGTGTTGCAAAGAAAAAGATTAGTTGTGTTAGCGACGAATAGATGGCGCTATAGTGTTTTATAGTACCAAAAGATGATTTGCAAAGGAAGAAATGTTGACAACTTACAAGTCAACTTAATTACAGTTAATTTGTACTACAGTAAATGTTCTGTCCATCATTCAGAACTACAGCTGTGAGACTAGTCACTACACTGATCACAGCATTTAGTAGCATTTCTTGCGTTAGATCAGACACATTTTGGTGGATGGCATTTATAGCTCTGCTAGTAATGCCGGTCCTACATCAGAAATCCGACAGCGCCATCTGTTGTTCGCCAACAGAATTATTTTTATCACTTTGCCACAAAAACCCGGTTTCTATTCCATTCGTTTGGTGCAAAGCTCATCTTTTTATCTTTACTAGTATTCGAATTATTCATTTTTAAAGTTTATACTGCCTTTTCGATCATCCTGTAGATGAAATTAATGAAACGATAAAAATATTTAATATTATAAAGGAATGTTAAAATTACATGATGTTAAGGGTGCATAGAACTTATCGATCTCAAAAGTTTAGAAGCCGAAATTTAAATCGATGTAAAATAAAATAATCAACTGTTTGAAGGAAAAAAAATATAAAAATCTAGGTACGAACTAAAAAATATTTATTTTATTTATATGAAGCAATAAATTTAACAAATCATGAAATAGTTTAAATTAAAAAAAAGAAAAAAAATCCAATTATAAGCAAAATAACTTTTACAATTATAAAATGAAATCTAATTTAGTATTACACTATTTAGTATTTTTTATTATGTGAACGTCAGTTATATTAATACGAGATATCTAGTTAATTTTAGATCATTATAATGGTTAATTTTCTTTAATATTCAGTGTTTTGAACGTATTAGTATTTTCCTGTATTTAAATTGTCATATGTCTTTTAAATTTCATAGAATAAAAGTGGGAAATCATTTACAGAGCAAAGCACATACTTCATTTCAGTTTGATAAACCTTCAATTTCTAATATATGTATTACAAATGTTGTATTTCGGGTTGACGAATTTTTTTTGTCTATATCGTCCCTGTTATTTTAAAAAATATAGTATTTGAAATAACAAATTTAAATATCTTTATTAAAAATGATGTGCTATGAAAAAACTTGTAAATATTAATTCCAAGATGATGATGTTTTAATTTGAAAAGAATTATCTGGTTCTAGATAAATATATTTATGGAGCACTATCTTGTGAACGAAAGTTATGCCATTGAACCAGATGAAGCCTCGAGTTTTAGTTACATGATTATTCAGGCCTGAAATGAGCCCCGGTACCTCAACAGGCAAAGGTCAACGATCTCATAACTAGAGGGTAGCTGTATCAAGGCGTAAGCTTGCCAAAGATACTCCATGTTCAATAACGGCTGTTGGAGTGCATTAAATAGATCAGTGGTTACAATATCCTCCAAATACACAAAGATACATTTGCAAGTAACAAGCAAAGTCAGGGAGACTTTTATTTAGTTCCTCTTTATAAATTCCAAAATTAGGATGTTTTAATTTATAAAGAATCATCGTATTCCAGATAAATATATTTATAGAGCATTGACTATCTTGTGAAAGCTTTGTCACTGAACCAGACGAAGCCTAGAGTTTTAGATATATGACTATTTACATCTGAAATGAGCCACGGTACCTCAGTAGGCAAAGACAAAGATCTCACAACTAGATGGTAGCTGGATCAAGGCTTAAGATACTCCATGCTCAATAACGGCTGTTGGGATCCGTTAAACAGGTACGTGGTTGCAACGTCCTCCAAATACACAAATGGTACATTTGGAGGTAACAATAGAAGTGAAGGAGACTTTTTTTCGTTACTCTTTCTAAATTACGATTACCCACTTAAACAAAACTGTTCTTTCATCCAAGTGGTGCCCATCAAATTAAAAGCTCAGCCCTTTTTGAGGTTTAGCAAGTCTCCAGTCCTTATGGTTTCACACTCAAGTGAATCTGCGTAATACCTTTTTTCATGGACCAAACACATATTTCGACGAAATCATTTGTAACTGGTGTAGGATTTCCAAAATCATGGAAATGAGTAAATACGAAAAGTGAAAATCAGAGATTTGGCTATGAATTCAAAATGTTCAAAAGTTCATTTTCTCTAAAAAATAGGTTTATATCTTTTAGTTTAGCAAGACTACATCCAGAATTACAGTGCAGGGAGCTTTTCGTCCACCTTTTGGGGTTTATCACATCTAGTCAACATATGTACTACAATGTGTCAAAGATAAACTCTCAACGCGGAATACTAGTGGTGATCAGTTAATCCAATCTTATACACAGTAAACACTTAGCTTCTCTCTTTTTACGTGATGCTGGAGTTGAGTACATGTAACACTGGTAAAACTGTTATACTTTGTGAGTGTTTAGGGTTTTGTTAAATTACATTTGTATGTTACCATTAACCCTCTAAGTGGTTCGAACGTACAATTCCGCCAAACCGATGATGTCTTCAAAGCGGTTGTCACGTACAATTTTCGACCTCCAAATGTTCCAAAAATGGATGTAATGTACATTTCTGCCAGTGTTTTCCCCTATGGAGTTTTGAGATAGGAGGGTCAGGTCGATTGTTTAGGAACTGCTCACCTACTCTCTGAGGCACAAAGACGCTGATAGCTTTTCATGGCTTTGTAAATCTCTATTTCGAAGAATTTCGTTTGCGGTAACAGATGTATCTCTAATTGTACCACTTAAATAGCTTCGATGACTTTCGTAAAAAAGATAGAAATCATTCTCTTAAAGAATATGTTTATTTGTACTTTTAGAACCCATTATTTCTTATGGGATGATCTTCGAGACTTGAGGAGCTTTATGTGTATTAAAAATTAACAATCTATAATGTCAATTTATATATCTATTTATAACCAGAAGTAAACGGACAGTAACGAGGGTGGGTTTCCCGTATTGTAATCTAGTCGACAAAGGGTGAAGTAAAAAATCAAAGAACACTTTGGTCACTGACACAATGAAGCTTTAGCGTATTTTTGAAGACATTTTTTCCTCGGTGTGTACCACTCGGAGGGTTAAAAATTAATACATATCAAAATCGTTCATATTTTCATACTCCCTGCATTATGTTTTTAATAATAAAGTTATTTACTAATCAAGAATAAAGAATAAATTTAGAGATTAATTTTTAAATTCTCTAGTTGTTTTCAATCTACAATACAGTATGCTTGACTGAACTGAGCATACCACTTTTTTAAAAATAGAATAGTAGTCTAAAAGTCGGAAAATTAAGGCATACAAAGATGGGGAAGAAAGAAGGAATCTCGAGAAGGGAAGTTTGTGGGCTGTTTTACTTTTTCGTATAGTTATTATAGAGAAATATTTGTATTTTTTCGAAAATTCGTTCAAAATGTATTGAGGGATTTCTGTGTTTGGGACCTGGTTTCGTCCAAATACTTTTTTGAATCACTGTGGGTTCTTGTAACTCCAGTACGCTTTAAATTGGAGAAACCAAATTATAAATGTATATATTACACAAAATTCAATTCTTGAATCAAATTTTGAGTTAACCTGTTACTTTATTTTACTATCTTGTTTCTGATGGCTTTATTTTTATATAAATTATGTTAATGTAGCTAAAACAAAATTATGTGATAATGTTAATATTTTTGGTGAAAGTAAGAACAAATCATGACTAACTAAAATAATCCCTTTTTTCTGTGAATATACTTGAAAGTTGATAAAGGAAATAAACTTCAGATTTTTTTAAAGGTAGTTGTTTGCCGATAAAAGTTCGTAATCTTCGGTAAATGCCTTCTTTTGAAATGACGACATCTTAGTTTCCAAAACGTATGAAAATCCATCATAACTCATTTTTTCACGTCTGTTGATTTACTAATTATTTGATTTACTTATTGTTTACTAACTATAATTAAACATTTCCTTGTAAACTTGACCTTTGTTTTAATGCTACACTTTTTGTTCAATCTAAAAATCATAGCATTTTCTTATACTACCTACAATCTCTCTTAATCTGTTACGATAAATTACCTCCCTTAATTTACACGTTTTTTTTGTGTTTTTAATTTCTTATATTAGGTAAATGAACTCCAGTGAAAATTATTATACGAATAATGATAAATCAATGAACTTAATTATCTCTCTCCCAAATTTTTGCATCAATATAAGTGTTTTATGACTACGTAGAAACCTGAAGAAAAACACAATTATTGATGTTAATGACTTACAGCAAGACTATTAATTCAGTCAGGAATCGATTCACGGCCATATCATTAATTGCCATAAAAATCGATAGGCAATGAATAAAATGTATGTCTAACCACCGACTCTAATCAGAAGTTGATCAATAAATCGAGTTTCATCGGAATTATTTCAGTTATAATTCTTCATCGAAGACATTCGAAAGTGCCGTATTTGTATACAATGTGGTAGATATCGCACATTGGTAAATAAATAAATTTAAACACTATGTTAAAGCTATAAATTTTAATAACATCTATTTTTTATATATATTGAATTTTAAATGTTATTTATTAGCTGTAAAAATTATATAACATATTTCTAAACTAAAATCAATTTCTATGATTTACATATTTCTATCGGATAAATATAGAAAATAAATATTTAACTTACATGAATTTACAAAGCTGTAAGCAGCCAAACTACAAACAGCGTTTGATAAAATACTTTCTCAAGAAAATACTTTTCAATTATCTGATATCAAACGTTATGTGTTGATTTAAGAAACTTTTGCAATTTTATATCCACCTTTGATTTTATCATTTAAATAAAAATGCTTTTAAATAAAAAGTAATTAGTATTTGTTAATCGTTAATGCCACATTTAAAAATGTAAGATACTGACGCAGAAATAACATTAGACTTTTCTAAAGATACTCATAGAAAATAAAATATAACAGTGTAAACTAATTATGAAACTTAAAATCAAATAAATAAAAAATACGGAATGCGACATTTGGTAAGAAAAATAATAAAAACTGTATTAAATTAAAAAATATTTTGTACTTGAAATTCAGCATATAAATAAAATCATTACTTAGGTGTTTAAAAAATATGACTATCAAATATCAAGTACCTTATAATAACCAAGTTACAAAAACTGAATCTTCGTATAGTACATTACAGCTTCAAAATTTATATTCTATTTTGAATGCAATAATGAGCATTCGAAAAAAGAATACAAATACTAATTTATCCTTTCTAAATAGATCTGACAGTAAATTGATGTTTTTGAAGGTGAATAGTTATTCATTGTTATGGAAAAAGAAATTGCCGATGGGAATGATGAATAAAAAATTATAAACTTATACAAGAGAATAAATATAAATAAAATTGTGTTATATATAAATAAAGACAAGGAACATCCAAAAAAATTTTTTTTAAATAGAAAATATCCTATTGTAATGAAAAAGTCAATTTAGGTGTACTGCTTCGTTTGTCTTTTTCCTGATAAACAAAATATTTTGCTGTCAAATAATTATTTTATTTCATTAAAAGTTTCTATAAGACCAACTTTCTTTTTGCATAAATAAGGAATTTTTGAATAAATTTTTAATTTTGCTACTTTTATGTCATTTACTACTGCTTTTGCTACTTTACTGATAACATTAAAGTGTTTTAGGTTCATTATATATATCTTTATCCAATAATTATTTGAATATATTCTATTAAAATCTATATTATAAAACATATTATAATAATTTTGAACATATATTTTCCCCAACCGTATGTAATATAATCCAAAAACATAAATTTCTAAATTATATATTTAAGTAATGTTTTAATAAGCAATCTAATTTTAAAATATTCATATATAGTAGGCATAGTTGTATCTACCTTGATTTTATATCTTAATTGTAAATAAATTCAATTCTTTGAAATCCTACATTGTTATCAGAAAATTAAAATATTATATTAATCGTAATTTATTCATAGATTTGTGGAGCCAAACTGAATTCAATTATTAAAATATAATTTATTGAGTTAAGATTTTATAATTATCAGATAATGTATGTACTACTTTACAGGAACGTAATGCAAATGTTGGATTGATCTAAGAATAGTATATATATATGTATATGTGTATATATGTATGTATGTATATATATATATATATATATATATATATATGTATGTATGTATGTATGTATGTATGTATGTATTTATGCATGTATATAAATAAATAAATATATATATATATATATACATATAATATATATATATAATATTTATATATATATATTTATATATATATGTATATATATATATATATAAATATATATATATATATATATATATATATATATATATATATATATATATATATATATATATATATATATATATATATATATATGTATATATATATTACATATATATATATATGTATATGTATATATATATATATATATATATATATATATATATATATATATGTATATATATATATATATATATATATATATATATATATATATATATATATATATATATATATATAATATATATATATATATATATATATTTCTTTGGTTCTTATTTTTTAATATCATTTTGCACACTTCCACTTATTTTCTTATCCTGCATAAAACAAATCGAGATCTCTATAATTACATATAGATTATAAATATTTCATGATTGGGAAATGTTTTTATATGTGACATCAAGTGACATCATTACTTTTCTGCTTAGAGGCTTATTTATATTTTTTAGGAAAATTTTAAATTCCATTCTATTAAAAAAATATGTAACAAAAGCATAATTTTCTGTAGTATGAAACTTAAAACCTAATTAAATTATATGTATATAATAACAAATAAATATTGCAGTTCTTTGATATAACCACCTTATGTAAAGTTTTATTTGTGTTTCTGAATTTGTCTCTAAATTTTTATGATGAAACTCTTGTTTTATCGATGACAATTGAAGAAAAAATTTCTTTTCGTTCGCTCCATATACTGATCCCTCGCACGTTCTTCATTAATCTTATTTCCAAAGCTCGGTAAATCCTCTGTCTCCATAACCACGTAGAGATCTGATTAGCCATAAATTACTGAAAGCTTTGCAATGGACATAAATCTCAGTAAATATCAGATCCATATCAATTGGGAATGGATAAATGTGAAAAATGGTTGACACAGGTATTGGAATATTTCCTTGGATGGTGACTAGGGAATCAGAGAACAATGATTATTATAAATATTCGGCTCGAGATATTTTGTTTGATGTTATTATTTTAAAATTCCTACATTTTTGTTAAATAAAATATGCAACTTATAAAAAAGAAAATCAATCATGAACAAATGCTTTACTTACGATTCAATATCAAAATTTTGATGTTGTAATTTTTAACTCATTAAGACAATGCGCGTTGCAGTTCGTTTTTAAAAATTATTAACTAATATTTATGAAATTTAGTAAACAAATACATTTAAAAAGAAAAAATTCTAATTAGTTTAAAATATTTTTTAAAATCAGGTAACATTTTTTGTTAATTTAATATTTTGATGTATTTTATGACGTTTTATGACGTTTCCTTGCTTATTAAATGTTATATATTTTTTATTTTATTATTACACTGCTATAACTATTTTATGAACACTTTTGGGTATTATTTTGTTAAAAGAAAGAATAGGTAATTTTAAGAACATATTCTTATTTCTGTATGTTCAATTTTTTTGAATAGTTTAGACTATTCTTATTTTAATTCCATTTTAATCAGCGAAATGAAGTCAAATTTTAAATTTGGTACCAGATTTATTATAAATGTGTATCAGGAAAGTTCAGTTAGAATTTCGAAGAACTCCATGAAAATTCATGTAACAAGACACATTTTTAAAAATAACAAAATGTGTTAAAAACATTGAATTTGTAAAAATACTTTTGATATTATGAAATCATTTAGTTTTCTTACGCAACTATTTATATATTTCCACAAAGTTTATATTTAAGTTAATTTCTTTAAAAAAAGGCATTGTTATGTCCACTCAACATCCAGATTTATTATTAGTATGTATTAAAAGATTTTAGGTAGAATTTCGAAGGAATCCATGAAAATATATTCAACAGGACACAATTTTTAAATTAACAAAATGTTTTATAAACGTTGATTTTGTAAAAAAAAATACTTTTAATGTTATGAAATCATTTAATTTGAATATGCAACTATTTATATACTTGCACAAAGTTTCATATATATAAGTTAATTTCTTTAAAAAAAGGCATTGTTAAGTCCGCTCACCATCCAGAATTATTATTAGTACGTATTAGGGGAGTTCAGTTAGAATTTTGAAGAAATAATTTAAATATATGTAACAAGACACATTTTTAAAATAAAAAAAATGCTTTAAAAACATTGAATTTGTAAAAATGTTTTTGATGTTATGAAATAATTTAATTTGTTTATGCAACTAATTATATATTTGTACAAAGTTTCATATATATATATATAAGTTAATTCCTTTAAAAAAAGACATTGTTATGCCCAATTACCATCCAGATTTATTATTAGTGTGTATTTGGATAGTTCAGTTAGAATTTCGAAGAAATATATGAAAATACATGTAACAAGACTTTTTTTTTAAATTAGCAAAATATTTCATAAATATTGAATTTGTAAAATTACTTTTGATGTTATGAAATCATTTAATTTTCTTATGCAACTATTTATATATTTGCACAAATTTTCATATATATAAGTTCACTTCTTTAAAAAAAGGAATTTATATGTCCAGTCACCGTCCAGATTTATTATTAGTGTGTATTAGGAGAGTTGAGTTAGAATTTCGAAGGAATCCATGGAAATACATGTAACAAGACACATTTTTAAAATCAACAAAATATTTTATCAACAATGAATTTTTAAAAATATTTTTGGTGTTATGAAATAATTTAACTTTTATGCAACTATTTATATATTTGCACAAAGTTTCTTATATATAAGTTAATATCTTTGAAAAAAAGGCATTGTTATGTCCACTCACAATCCAGATTTGTTATTAGTGTGCAATAAGATAATTCAGTTAGAATTTCTTAGAAATCCAGGAAAATATATGTAACAAGACTCACTTTTAAAATAAACAAAATGTTTTTTATAAACAATGAATTTGTAAAAATACTTTTGATGTTATGATATCATTTAATTTTGTTATGCAACTATTTATATATTTGCACAAAGTTTCATATATATAAGTTCATTACTTTGAAAAAAAGGCATTGTTATGTCCATTCACCATCCAGATTTGTTATTAGTGTGCTATAGGAGAATTCAGTTAGAATTTCTTAGAAATCCAGGAAAATATATGTAACAAGACTCACTTTCAAAATAAACAAAATGTTTTATAAACAATGAATTTGTAAAAATACTTTTGATGTTATGAAATCTTTTAATTTTTTTATGCAACTATTTATATATTTGCACAAAGTTTCATATATATATATATATATATATATATATATATTATATATATATATATGTGTGTGTATATATATATATATATATATATATATATATATATATATATATATATATATATATATGTATATATATATATATATATATATATATATATATATATATATATATATATATATATATATATATATATATATATATATATATATATATATATATAAGATAATTACTTTAAAAAGATATGGTTATGTCCACTCACCACTCCTATTTATTATTAGTATGTATTCGGAGAGTTCAGATATAATTTAGAAGAAATACATGAAATATATATAACAATACTTTTTTAAAATTAACAAAATGTTTTATAAATATTAATTTTGTAAAATTACTTTTGATGTTATGAAATCATTTAATTTTCTTATGCAACTATTTACATATTTGCACAAAGTTTCATATATATAAGTTAACTTCTTTCAAAAAAGGAATTTATATGTCCAGTCACCGTCCAGATTTATTATTAGTGTGTATTAGGAGAGTTGAGTTAGAATTTCGAAGGAATCCATGGAA
This sequence comes from Pardosa pseudoannulata, assembly GCA_032207245.1. Lineage (NCBI taxonomy): Eukaryota > Metazoa > Arthropoda > Arachnida > Araneae > Lycosidae > Pardosa > Pardosa pseudoannulata. Next base: position 114,168,224 of record CM063504.1, on the reverse strand, counting down.
ATACATGTAACAAGACACATTTTTAAAATTAACAAAATATTTTATCAACAATGAATTTTTAAAAATATTTTTGATGTTATGAAATAATTTAACTTTTATGCAACTATTTATATATTTGCACAAAGTTTCTTATATATAAGTTAATTTCTTTGAAAGAAAGGCATTGTTATGTCCACTCACCATCCAGATTTGTTATTAATGTGCAATAGGAGAATTCAGTTAGAAATTCTTAGAAATCCAGGAAAATATAGGTAACAAGACTCACTTTTAAAATAAACAAAATGTTTTATAAACAATGAATTTGTAAAAATACTTTTGATGTCATGATATCATTTAATTTTGTTATGCAACTATTTATATATTTGCTCAAAGTTTCATATATATTAGTTAATATCTTGAAAAAAAGGCACTCTTATGACCACTCATCATCCAAATTTATTATTAGTGTGTATTAGGAAAGTTCAGTTAATTATTTGAAGAAATCCATGAAAATATATGTAACAGGACACATTTTTAAAATTAACAAAATGTTTTATAAACATTGATTTTGTAAAAATACATTTGATGTTATGAAATCATTTAATTTTCTTATGCAACTATCTATATATTTGTACAAAGTTTCATATATATATATATATATATATATATATATATATATATATATATATATATATATATATATATTTATATATATATATTATATATATAGATAGATATAGATATAGATATATATACATATATACATATATATATATATATATATATATATATATATATATATATACATATATATATATATATATACATATATATATATATACATATATATATATATATATATATATACATATATATACATATATATACATATATATATATATATATATACATATATATACATATATATACATATATAATATATATATATATATATACATACATATATATACATATATATATATATATATATATATATATATATATATATATATTATATATATATAATATATATATATATATATATATATATATATATATATATATATATATATTATATATATATATATATATATATATATATATATATATATATATATATATATATATATATATATATATATATATGTGTGTGTGTGTGTGTGTGTGTGTGAGTGTATTAGGAAAATTCAGTTAATTATTCGAAGAAATCCATGAAAATATGTGTAACAAGACACATTTTTAAAAATAACAAAATGTTTTATATATATATATATATATAATATATATATATAATATATTATAATATATATTTATACGCATACTATTTATATATATATATATATATATATATATATATATATATATATATATATATATATATATATATATATATATATATATATATATATATATATATATTTATATATATATATATATATATATATATATATATATATATATTTATATATATATATATAAGATAATTACTTTTAAAAAAAGATATTGTTATGTCCACTCATCACCCATATTTATTATTAGTATGTATTCGGAGAGTTCAGATATAATTTAGAAGAAATACATGAAATATATATAACAATACATTTTTAAAATTAACAAAATATTTTATAAATATTAATTTTGTAAAAATAATTTTGATCTTATGAAATCATTGAATTTTCTTATGCAACTATTTATATATTTGCACAAAGTTTTTTATAAATCAGTTAATTTCTTTAAAAAAGGCACTGTTATGTTCACTAACCACTTGACTGCATTGTTCAGAGAGATTTTAAGGGAAAACTCAATGGTATAATCCACATTTAGTACTTCTGGTCTTACCACATTTTATATTTTAATTGTTTTTATATTCTATTTTATTAGAAATTTCAATGAACAGCAAGGATAATATGGTATACCATTATAAAGTTTTATAATATATTTACATATATATTACATTTTAATAAGTTTTATAATATATTACATTTTTATAATATATTACATTTTTAGTATGTGAAGAACGTAAAATGTAAAACATTTTATATACCTTCATTAAGAGAATTAATACTTTGTGTCTGTTTTCTTTTACAAAATCAACAAACATTTTTAAAATATCAATAGACAGTGATTGTCATTTTCGAACGCTAAATTGTTAAAACTTATTTCTTTAGCTTCTAAAATATCGGACATAATCTATAAATGAACAACACTAAATATTACAATAAAACATTAAACAATAAAAAATCTGAAGATTAAACTGTCAAAATGCCACGTGACATTAATTTTGCTTTGAATAAATTTGACAGTTTTAGAACTGCCATGCGAGGACTGTGTAAACATCGAAACGCTAAATGACATCAGATCGGTTATCAAAATATTTGAACAGAAA
>CM063504.1:114133359-114158359 GCA_032207245.1 Pardosa pseudoannulata | reverse complement strand
CGTAAACTCTATTTCAAATTTATACATAAAATAAATATATAGATAACAGGCTTATTTGCTATAAAACTAAGTTTTAAACCGCTCTTATTATGGGAATTATATTATACTCTTTATACTATTTTATTTGAAAATGTTTTAAATTTTGGAATTTTTCCTGTGGTTTGTGGCATAAGATAAAGAAAAGAATTAGGTATCAAATAAATTAAATTTTGAAAAAAAAACTTTTTTTTAAATTTTAACTGTTAAATAGTTATTTCCTTAAAGTATCAGTGAACAGAAACCTATTGTTGTTTTCTTTAAATCTTACTAAGGCACAAAAATCTGCACGTTTGCCATGAAATATGATATTCCGTAACGTCTCCTCAGGACAGCCGATGTTCCCTCCTTTAGCTTATGTCTCCTAAATTATTCGGGAAAATACATTTTCTATTCATATTAATACTGGAATCGCGGTAGGTGTCATTTCGACCCAAAAACTATATTGTGTTATCTTAACATATTTATACTTTTTCAGATAATAATAACAGAAATAATATAAATTTTTATAAAAATATTTCTAAGGATAAATTTTGAAAATAAATTTTAATGAGTATTGTATTTTTTGTGTTATTACTATGTGAAAAATATTTTTAAGATAAAAAAATAGTTTTGCTTCTAACGCTGGTTCTAGCATTAACTCATTTTTTTTAAATAATACAGAAAAAACATTGATTTTATATTTGCTGAATTATAGATCATAATTCGTATAATTTTGGAATTTTTATGATCATATATGTAGAAAAGGAAAGAGGGTTTATAAAAGAATTGATTAGAATTATACCAAGCCAATCTTAACAATCTTTAGTATAATTTAACAGCTACATTTGACTTGACTCTTGACTTAAAATGTCGCTTTAGGGTCGTCTGTCATTTCAAGTTCCACTAGAGACTACCACGATTTTCACTCATCAAGAGTTGCTTTCAGCGCACTCCGAGGAGTTTGTGATTAGATTGACTTTTATGTTTGCTGAATTATCGAATACAATTCGTATAACTTTGGAATTTTGATGACATATATATAGAAAAGGAAAGAGGAATTATAAAAGAATCCTTTAGAATTATACCCTGACAAAACTTAGCAATCTTTAGCATAATTTAACAACTACATTTGACTTGACTCCTGACTTAATATGTCAATTTAGGGTCGTGTTTCATTTCGTGTTCCACTAGAGACTTTCACGATTTTCACTCATCAAGAGTTGCTTTCAGCGCACTCTTGATGATTAGAGTGATTTTTATGTCTTCTGAATTATAGAATACAATTCGTATAACTTTCGAATTTTGAAGACATATATATATATATATATATATATATATATATATATATGTAAAGAGGAATTATAAAAGAATCCTTTAGAATTATACTACAACAACAATCTTTAGCATAATCTAGCAACTACGTTTGACTTGACTCCTGATTTAAAATGTCGATTTAGGGTCGTCTTTCATTTCATGTTCCACTAGAGGCTTTCACTATTCTCACTCATCAAGAGTTGCTTTCAGCGCACTCTTGATGATTAGATTGACTTTTATATTTTCTGAATTATAGAATACAATTCGTATAACTTTCGAATTTTGATGACATTATATATATATATATATATATATATATATATATATATATATATATATATTATATATATATATATATATAGAGTACAAAAAGGAATTATAAAAGAATCCTTTAGAATTATACTACAACAACAATCTTTAGCATAATCTAGCAACTACATTTGACTTGACTCCTGACTTAAAATGTCGATTTATAGTCGTCTTTCATTTCGTGTTCCACTAGAGACTTTCACGATTTTCACTCATCAAGAGTTGCTTTCAGCGCACTCTTGATGATTAGATTGACTTTTATATTTTCTGAATTATAGAATACAATTCGTATAACTTTCGAATTTTGATGACATTATATATATATATATATATATATATATATATATATATATATATATATATATAAAGAGGAATTATAAAAGAATCCTTTAGAATTATACTACAACAACAATCTTTAGCATAATCTAGCAACTACGTTTGACTTGACTCCTGATTTAAAATGTCGATTTAGGGTCGTCTTTCATTTCATGTTCCATAGACTTTACGATTTTCATCAAGAGTTGCTTTCAGCGCACTCGATGATTAGATTGTTATATTTTCAATTATAGAAACAATTCATAATCGAATTTTGTTGACATTATATAAAATATAAATTTAAATATATATATAATTTATAATATATAAATATATATATACAATATATTATAAAGAATATATTATTTATATTATATACATATAATATATATATAAAAGAGGAATTATAATAAGTCCTTTAGAATTATACTAAAAACAATAATAATCTAGCAAATTATGATGAAATTGATTTATGTTTATTCATGTTATAGATTTCATATTTATATCAATTGCTTTAATTTTGAAGATTACTCAATTATTCCAAGCGATGTTCTACAATATCTCAAGAAGCTTTAAAGAAATTAAACAAAGTTCCAATAAGTTAGTTTTAGAAACGAATACATTAAAGCAGTATTCGCATATAATGATACCATGACATTTTATTTGAGTCTAGTAATAACAAATAAATAAATTATGATATAAGAAATATAAATAAGAATGCTTGACTCAGATGCATTCGATTTGCAATATATTGAACATATAAAGTTCTATTTTATTTGTTTGTCAATGGATTAACAAGTAAAGCGAAATAAGTCTTTACAAATCTGCTTATAAGAAACAGAGAGGAAAACGAAAGTTCGAGAAGACAGGTTTTTAACCCCTTGAGGACCAGAACGTAAATGCTATACGAGTCGACCGTTATGAAAACCATTGCCATTTATTCCATCTAGTAATTTAATCTAAGATTTAAAAATTAAAATAAAACATTCAGATCTCCAATTACGCATAAGTCACAGGTATTATATCAACCTATCATCGTGAGGCGACGCTACTGATAATAGTGAAATCACTGATTTGCTACACGAGAATGTCAAGTAACAAGAGTTTAAAGACCAGTCACACTTTTATAAATTACTGAATTCTGCTCTAAACCCTTCAGAATCAAATAAAACAGTTCAAGATCAACGTTTATTCATAATTCCTATATATGTTGGTACCATCATCCTATTTATGTTGGTATCATCTGTTAGTATTAAAAATATTTACTTTTTGTTCTAATTGATTGTCTCTTATACGTCACAATCGTCTGACAAATGTTTGGATTGGCATGAAGCAGTACAGTCTTACTCTCTTGATACACGAAGAATTACGAGTCAAGTGCCCACTGATTAAAATCTATTCCGAACAGCTACGAACATCCATGCTTACAGTAGCATTCAAACCCTCGTATCCCTGCATAGAAAGGTATCACCCTACCATTCTCTCATCGCCTGCACGTCTACAAAAAACATGAATCATATGTAACTCATACATCACATCCTCTATACATCCGAATATTACCTTGATGTATACGATAGACTCCTACCAAAATAGTCATGACCAGTTTTAATGTTCAAAAATTGTTATATGCTATTGTTTTCTTAATATTTAAAAAAAAAGGATAATTTATTAAATTTTATTAACGAACTAATATATGGAATATCCTTTTAGTTACTCCATAATACGCTGACTAACATGAAAAATCATAAACTATTATTCAAGGAAACGTACTTTTGTATGTTACTACATAATGGATTTTGCATGTCATTTTACTGTCAGTATTAGCTTATAAATATGTTTCAAAATAAATCATACGAATATATAAGTTATGTTATATTGTCTGGAAATTCACAAATGTAGTATATTAAATTTAATCGTAAATCCTGCAGTACAAAAATAATAATTTATGAGACGACTAAAGAGCCTTTATAAATATACAGTTATCTATGTACCTAGAAATAATGCTTTTAAAACCTCGAAGTGCCACGACGTGATTCCTTGGCTTCCGCCTAGAGCGGGAAATTTATCAATTTTACCAATAAATCTTGGCAAATCCTTACACTCTCTTCCCGACTCCGCAATTGATTAGTCATAAATAACTTAAAATCTTTCCAAAAGACATAAATCTCGGTTAATATAAGATCTGTATTAAGTTGGCAGCAAAGAGATGTAGATAATTAATTGGTTAGGCTCGCATGCATTGTGACGAGTTATTTGGTTGCCTGGGGAACGCAGTGTAATAATATTAAATTATAGAGCTGATGTGATATATACTAAGATATGAACATTGTAATACAAGTTAAAGGCGGGATGATGAGTATGAGCTGCGTAATCTATTAGATTAATTGTGAGTATAAATAAGTGCTTTTAGGAATCTAGAATTTATTCTATTCTATATTGTAATATTTTTATTCCGATGCTATGTAAAGATCATATTATGGATATAAAGTATTTTATCATTGCATTAGGAAAAATGTAATTTATATACCAACTTTCCATCTGTCATACGATTTTCAATATGGGAATTACAAAAAGGAACAATACATGTTTATTGTATTCTTTGAAAGCCACAAAAACTTTTTTAAATGAGACTGTACAGCCCAGTCGGTAAAGTCAGCGACCTTGTAATCGGTGAATAACGGGATGGGGATGTAGCTGGTCTGAAATTCGACCTTTTCATTAATAGTGACTGGAACGAGTAAAATATGTCTGTGGTAGTCCATGTTCTCAAACGATACTTCTTACAATAAGTGGCTTGCCACCCACCTGGAGATTGAGGTATAAGACTTTTCATGCAAGGACGGTTTCTCCGTCCAGCCACAATAGCTTAACTAGCTTGAATTTTTTTATACCTTCGACTGTACGTTCAACAAGCATACGAGTGACAAACAATGACATTACAATTGCCCTCTAACGTTAAGGAAGAACTCGGAGGAGTCCAAATACCACTTCATGTTCAAAAGAATGAGAAAGAACCTCAGGATAAACCATTTTTTGCCTACACAGATCCAGCAGAAATTTACAGATTTTGGTAACGACTAAAAGGAGGGGGAGGGTACTCCGCACTAGCCTTGCCCCTATGGACGGGGCCGAGTACTGTTGAAAGAGAAAATGTTGGAAAAATTAAGACTATTACAAAATTTAAAGTATTATGTTACTAATAAAGACACAATAATTAACAATGTCATTACACTAAAAACTGGTTATAACATAAATTAAAAATAGTTACAAAAGTTGCATCGGCTTACTGAAGGTTTATGTGGAAAAATTGTAATGTATGTCTTCCTTGGCTATTTACATATTTGAATACAAAATGATACCTCGGGAGGGGGCAGACCTTGTCACCTGCATGGTCTTCTGCTTACCTTATATTTCTAAATTACAAGGACTCAACCAAGAAATATTATTCACGTTCGTGGTATACTTTAAACTACAGAAGACCACTGGGTAGTGATAAAGGAATAACAACTTTGCAGATATTAAATGAATTCTCTACATAAAAAAATTAAATTTCAAACATCAAATACCTTCTACATAAGCTCCATCATTAACAAGTGTTTTGCATCTTTTTATCAGTTATTCCTCTAATGGCTTTGATTTAACGTTGTGGGTTATCGATATCCCGAATTAAAGTTGGGAACACTTAATCTTTAACCTACTCAAAAGAAAAAGTCAAAAAATGTAATGTGAGTAGGTTTTAGCACACATGGCAACAACTATATACTTCTCAACTGCATAGAATTTTTTAGTCCAGCTGTGTTCGAACGGAAACCCCAGATCTAGAAAAATCTTCTTATTAGGATGATACTTTTGAAATTGAATAAAAGCATGTCGCTCTAGAATGTCCAGATCTGTATTACTTACCATTGTATGCCCGATAAAAATTATCCGAAGTTTTCATTAGAAGCTAATGAAAAAAAAATTTTGGCTCTTAGTTTTAGCTCTTAAGGCATATAATTTTGCAAAATATCTTAAAGATTAACATAATTAAAAACATACAAAGCTCATAGGAGAAGGGGATTTATTTTTAAATATGAGCTGAAAAAAGAATCCTTAAAGCTATTTTAAAATATCTTTTCATGAAAACAGTATATATGCATCCAATTTTGTTCCATTCTAATTTAATATATGAAAATGGATCAATAGTTTTGGATCACCTAGTTTTTTTAATTAATTTAGTTAATCTTCAATGGATACGTTTAATATTTTGTAATAACGTGGTTGTTTTGCATTTGAACTAATATATCCATTAAAAAGGCAAAAAATATTCATAGGAAGGTGAAAACTTGAGAGTTTCTTACATATTGTTAATATCATTTAATTGTCACTAGGATTTAAGAATTGAATAAATATTGCATATCAAACGAAAACAGAAACTCGGTTCTGAAACACCACAGATTTATCCTGCATGTGTATCAAACTCAGAAGGCAAATAGAGCCTACCAACCATATTGAAAAACTCGCCCGTCAGGTAAACAAATTTATTAGAAAGAGAAAAGAAAAATCAAAGCAAAATAACTTTTCGAGATCAATTTATTGATAAAGTGACAAGATAATAAAATAAAGAGTATGGCAAAATAAACTGTGTATGCAAATTTGAGTCTACTTGTATAGCAGGTTTTTTTAAGTATGCTGCTTCTGACAATACCTACCAGTTAATCATTTCAATAAGTACGCACTCGAGCATCAAGCCCAATATTGCTGAAAATTCTAAGAGGCTAAAGAGAGGAATATAATATTTATTAATTCTTGGATTCTTCTCTAGCACGTTTGTGTCAGCAACTACCAAATTTTTAGAAAACCTCGTGACTCTCGAAGAAAGATAAGCGCGTTCCCCTGATCTCTCAGAGACAACTCGGAAAGAAAAGTACTAGGTTTCCTTCGATAATGTAACGCCATAACTGTTAAGTTCTTTTAGCAATTTGAATGTAACTTTTTGGTTCAATCACCTTTTATTATCCAGTACATGACAACTATAAAGAACCCTCCTGCAGTGGTTGATGTATATCGTTCAAACTGTAAAGCACTTCATTTGCATTTCTTCATCTAACCTTAACTTTTCCAGTTAGAAAATATTCGAAATTATTGATTAATTCTTAATATCTGAACTTTACAAACTAGAACTTGAGAGATATGTACTTATTTTTTAAACTATCTGCAGTAGCTCTTTAATATCTGTTTAACAACTTGATATTGGCCTCCTACTCTCTTGAGCAAAACAGTTCTTATACCATATCTTATACCAGGTCTGGTGAGATAACACAAAGAACAAGTAAAGCGGAGACTTATCATTTTGCTAATTCCTTATTTACAGTACTATTTTTGATGAAGAACAGTTCTCATGTGCTCAATGTGGCTTCTCAATCTGAAAAGAAATTTGGTGAGGCAAATAAAAAATTCTCATGTGGCCAAAATGGCTTCTCAATATGATAAGGAAAATGGTAGAGCAACTCCCTGCCTTTGATGATGCTATGCTGTTCACTCCGTCTTCACCTGCTCTAAAAATACTCCGAAAAAATTCCGAAAAATCCTAGAAAATTCCTCCAAATCTACTTAACAAGTCCGATGACCACTGTTGCCAGGGCCAACTGACCTGCGCTAACAACACCTATTGTTCAATGGGGTCGAAGGAGAGTCACTGACATCACTTTCGTCTTTCGATCAGTCTTCCGCACTGGCATTGTCCAGTAGTGTAACTCATTGTTATAACGGCTATCAGAAATAAATAATACGAGAATGAAGAAAAAAACCTCGATTCCGATAGTTATCCTGTAAAATTCCTTTCCTTATCATATGTCATATATTGCATATGACTGACTGTTAGATGATATAAGTTCAGAATATAAAGGTGTTGAGCTCTCTAGAGAAAAATTCTAGAGAAAATATCTATGTCAGATTTTGTCACGCAGTAACTAATACTACGGGAACAATAGATTTTAATAAGTTATTTAACCAATGATTCATTGAAACAAAGCAAAAAAATAAAAAAAATATTAAAAATCTACGAAATTTCTTTGTTGAAACTCATGTTAACACAGTCATTAATTTCCACTCTTTCGATGAGGTTGTTACAGATATCCTTACAAAACACTAAAGCTAAAATACCTGCGTTGGCCATTGAAATCGTTAGAGTAACTACTTTATTCGATGCCTTGTCGTCTGCAAAAGCTATACATTAGAGAACAACACCGACAGAATTCTTCACTTTTATCCTAAACACGTTCTTCATTAATCTCTTTGATAAATCTCGGAAAATCCATGTCCCCCATTTCCACGTCCACAACGGATTAGCCATAAATTACTAAAGTCTCTGCCTCGGACATAAATCTCTCGTAAATATATGATCTGTATTAAGTGACAAAGACGTAATAGGGAAATGAATAGGCTTCGGGACGCCGTATAATGACGTGATTGGTTAGGGATATGTCGCCCGTCATTTTAGAAATATTCGCCAAGCTTAGTGTGGCTGCTGTAGTTGGTAGGTTTATGCGGAGTTAACACTTTATGTGAAAATTGTTTATATGCCTGATTTCTCCTACGTTTTACATAAAAAAAATTTAATAGCAAATGAAAACTATATTTGTTTTAATTTTAAAATTTGATGCATTCATAGTCATTACGGCCTTCTTATAAGCTTGCATTCCGTAAGCTCTTAGTGTTATTGCCTACTATATATTTCTTACAATGCAAACACATGAAGGTAATTAAAATTGGTTTCAAATAAAGCTCCAAAACGCTACCAGAAACATTCTACTACGTTTTTCATAGACAGCAAAGTAAACTGAATATTTTGGAAGCATTACTTGTTTCGAAAAAAATATGTTTACTATAGAAAAATAAATTTTATTTAACTCTTAAAGTTTTCGTTTTCATCATTAACTTTTTAATAAGAAACATTAAAACCATATTCATATACTGATACATATACTGCAATACCTAACTGAGAAAAAATTTATATACATTTGAACAAAGATTAACCCTTTATTCAAATGTATATAAATTTTTTCGTACATGTATTGGTATATGTATGTTAATATTACTGATTGTTTCAATGTTACCGCACTTTACATTAACAATTGTCTTAATATTTAGTTTATATAAGTAACTGCTGTGACTAAAAATTTAGCTTATAATACTTTTTTCATAAGAAATAAAGTAAATTTAACACTTTAAAAAAGTATGTAAGGCATGACATTGCAGCTTCAATGAAGGTCTTCATAAAATCCTAGAATGTCATTTTATTTTGATATGTTTAGATTGTAAGCATGGTTATTTCTTTCAATGTATTCTATTGTTTTTACCCAATTAAAATTTCCAGATCTTTAAAATATCATTCAGAGGATCGAAGGCTGAAATCCATCGAAATATGCTGCCATCAGCCTATACAAATGTTGTAAATTGTCTTTGTTGTTCCATTCCAAATTGTGAAATTCCTCTCAAACTTAAGAGAATTCAATGCTGAGAGCACTTTAGATTTATCTTGCATGAAAATTATCTTGTAGTTAATCTTCTTCACTATTATTTTGTCTGAAAAGTGAGATTTACAATAATATGTTTTAACTATTACCCATGCTTATAATGGGTGGTATAATTCGAAACTGCTGTTGTTCTATTTTTTTTTGGTACAAATACATTCTAACAATTCTTTTTTATTCTATCAACAAGAACTATAAGTTCTTTATATAATTTTAAACATTCTAATGATTTTCAAGGTGTTAACGAAATTTGAACATTCATGGTACTTGTTATTAAGCCTTTATAATAAAGCTAAACGTTAATGTCTTCAAATTTAAAAAGTTGAAAAAAATACCAAGTATTTACATTTTGAAATGTTTTAATATGTATTATGAAAGTATATCTCAATATAACGTTCAACTCCAAAATTTGAGATACAGCGAAATATACTGAAGTAACGAATCTAAACAAAACATTAAAATTGTAGCTATTACTTATCAAAAATCTCTCCCTTTGGAAGTATTTTATTTTTATCATTTTACTGATGTCAATTTATATTTTTTTACCCAGGATAACATCTGACTGATAAAATTTTTCCAGTGGCTAAACGATCCAAATGGCTGCACATTTTCTCTCTCAGACCATTTTATCTCTTATCAAAAAGACCTGACAGGTCGTTGATGTTATATTTGTTCGATACAAATGCAAGGTAAGTATGCTGTCAGAAGGTCAATTTATCTCTTAATGGCTGCTGAAATTCGAATTTTAACTGCATTTTAATGTCACTCAATCTTTGATAACTCTGATAGAAGTGGAAAACTAGTGGAAGTGCAAGCAGTTAGCAGATATATATTGGACTGGGCATTTTTTTGATATATTAACAGATATATGTTTCATTTTAAGAATTACTGATCTAAATATTTCTCTATTTTCATATATTTATATTATACAAGTTCATTTTTAGACATATACAGATGTCTACTTTTAAAGTTATGCATTTAAAATAAACACACACACACACACACACACACACACACATATATATATATATATATATATATATATATATATATATATATATATATATATATATATATATATATATATATATATATATATATATATATATGTATGTATACGTATATATGTATAAGTGTATATATATATATATATATACATGTATGTATACGTATATATGTATAAGTGTATATATATATATATATATATATATATATATATATATATATATATATATATATATATATATATATATATATATATATATATATTTTCTGTATGTGCATGTATAATCTACAAAATTTGAAACTTAACAGTAGTTAATTAAGCTGCTGCATACATGTGAAGAATTTATTGCAGTTTAATTACGACATTTTAAAACAACTTGTCCGGTGTCTTATAAAAGCTGCAATTTCGGTTGCATTAATTGTTTGATTAGAAACATCTCAAAGTTCCCCGAATGCCTGTAACATTCATTTTTCAAGTTCAAGCTGTGTTACTTAATATAGATCTTAGATTTTCTGAGATTTATGTCCGGAGCAACGCTTCTGTAATTTATGACTAATCAGTTACAGGCGTGGGAAACGGGCCAGAGTCGCACACAGTGGAGGTTTATTGGAGAGATTAATTAAGGACGTGCCTGGGATAAATGTGACGAAAGAATATGCTGCTCAAAGAAAACTTGTAACAAAACTACATATACAATGTACAGATATGGGATGTTTTTGTATTTCACTTTGCAAATTAATTTTTTTTAAATATCTAATTAATTTCAAAAGAGAAAGTGAATTTAGGACAGAATTTTATGGCCTTTTGCTTATGAAATATTCCTGATATATCATATTTGACTTTTTAAGAGAATTCATATACAGCACCGTAGCATTTATTTTTTAACTATAAAAAATAATTATTAACGTATGTAAATTCTTTGTAATCATAAGGGTAGAATATTTTTCGATTATAATATTAGTTATACATTAGCCTATGTGGTTTAAAGTTTCATATTAGAGAAAATCACTTTTATTCTATGTTTACTACAAAATACTACAACCAAAACACGTATAAAATGATGCAATTTTTTAATGTATTTTTGAGACCAGTATATATACGAGATATTCATTTAAATATGAAAAGTCTTAAATATGCGACACTAAATGATGAATGTAAAAAATTTCTGCCCTGAGTAGAAAAAAAATTTCATAAAATAATAATGGTCTAACTATTTAAACAATAATTCTGTTTTGTTGTAGCATTTACACAATATAAAATATACAAGATGTGAAAAGAGTAGTAATCAATATCTGTGTAAAATAACTTTTCTGATATGTAAATTAAAAAATAGATTTTCAAAAATAAAAGAAAATTACATTTTTCTTTTTATTTCAGTTATGTTAAAATGAGCTCTATATTTAATTTTATACCATGATATATGCTGATTGTTTTATTTAATTATTTTAAAATTTATATTTTCAGATAGCGTTAATGAATTTAAGTAAAGCGTATTATAACGTTTAATTTAAAATATCAAAACTTAATAAATATATCTCATATATAAATATTTCAAAAATTTTTACTGGTCATTTTCCCTCTTTTCATGTGAATTATATTAGGATATTTTAAAACATACAGTACCTAAAATGATATAACTTAGTGAAAATTTTAAGTTTATATCGTTATGAATAAAGTGGTTAAAAATTCTTTCTTAAAGCCGCAAAACTTGTAATTTTAAGATAAAAGTAAATAAAATGACTATTATAATAAAATTTTATTATTGTTACTTATTGTTTAAAACTGGTAAAGAAATTGAGAAACAAATCTTTAAATTTGTTGCTTTTCAAATTAAAAAATAAAAATCAGATTTTTATTTGTATTTTGGTTTTAACTTGTAGATTGTATCATCAGGAAATGCACAGTTTTTGGAAAACAGAAACTTAGTTCTGGAATCTAAGCTCCAATAGCTGCTTCATATATCAACGGAACAGGAAATAACCGAGTCTGAAAAGGGGTTTAAATTCCACTTGTAAGCTTCCACGGACCCCATCAGGGCCTTTTATTGTCGCGGACTACACTGAATTTGTCCATCCGCGCCATTTTCTCCGGTAATATTGCCTCGGAATAACACCTTTCTGTCACTAATGGACCAAATATACAGTGCCGTTCCCCACGCTGGAATAGTTTCATCATTGGCTTTAGATAAAGTGATGAGGGCATCTGGAGGCAAAATTGTTTTAAAGCGAAAACATAAGCAGTTCTCAATGATTCGTTGCGTAGCCATAAATCTCAGTTTACTTTCCTCTCGCTGTTCAGTTCTTTGAATAAATCTGAAATATTTAACTGAGAGATATTAGAATCTATTAGGGAGACGTAGTGCCTTTAGAGATGTAAAATCTTTGTGTCAGCCTTTTCTCACTTTATCACACAACATATGCTTTGGTCCTTTGAAAATGAAATAATTACACACATTTTAGCAACGCTCTTATGTATTTAGTTCTGCCATTTCATGTAGGATATATTTTAAATAGCATAGAAATTATACAACAAAGAAAAATATTTCTATTTCCTTACCTACAATAAATATTTTGATACATCTATATATATACATATGTATATATATATATATATATATATATATATATATATATATATATATATATATATATATATATATATATTTATATATATATATATATATATATATATACATATATATATATATATATATATATATATATATATATATATATATATATATATATATATATATATATATATATATATATATATATATATATATATATATATATATATATATATATATATATATATATATATATATATATATATATATATATATATATATATATATATATATATATATATATATATATATATATATATATATATATATATATATATATATATATATATATATATATACATTGATTGTAGATGGGACAGTCTTACAAGTTTTACATGAAGGTGCGTGATCACCGAGTAAGAGATGACGAGGGGAGAACCGTGTGTGTCCAATACGGAGACGAGTGAGGATGACATCATGCTTTCTGCATGACAGATGGTTCCACTTTTCAATTATTGGCTTAATATTACGCAGCTTGTTATCAATAGTCAAATCCCAAGCGCTCTGCCAGATTTTATAAAAGCAACATTTTATATATTTTTTTTGCATCACTGTATGGGATAGGAACATCGAGGAACTCAGATTGCAGTGAGATCAGACGTAGAGACCGTAATGAACCAATGGCTAATTGTAGACTGAGAATAGGACACGACTGCTTAGACGAACATCTCGAGTGAAAAGACATACTACTGGTGTATGCCCTATTTGTAAAACTATCTAAGAATGTGAACTGAGTATCAATAAAAAGCCTTTAATCGTCTTCCCGAACCTTACATAAAGAAAGCATCCACCTCCAGCATAAATGTGACATTAATACTCTGTGATGGATAGCTAGAGACCTCATGTTCTGAACACTTCGATACTTAACCTCTACGCAGTTAGTTACTTCTATTTCTATCTTAGTTGCTTGTTACTACAAATTTTGAAAGTGTTTTAGGGTACTAACATATTTTAACTATTTCAATGCAATTTTATATTTTCAGGTACGACCATTCTCGCATTTTAATTATTTAAATGTAATTACATATTAATTTTGTATTCTTTTGTTATTGCCAAATGCTTCGTATTTTTTGGCTAGTGCTTGATCTATATGATTTGAACTACAATAAATTGATATAAAATATCAATCTCTGTGGTAATGTAAGAATTCTATACTTTTTTTACCATACGTCATGTAAAACAGCTTTAAATTTTACTTTACTGGTGGTGTTTAGAAATAATATGTTTTTAGAGAAACCTTTCCTTGCATATTATCATTTGTTATCTTAGGAGAAATGGTACCTTTCCGGTAGTTAAAGTGATATATAAAAACATCTAAATAGTGTTAGCTGTGGATACATACTTATATAAAATATCAACTAAGAATTTTAATCATATTTAGGTTGTAAAATTACTTTCTGCTGTTAATTCTAGAAAAATCGATATGTGTATAACTAAGAGATATTTAAAATAGCCCTTTACAAATTATAGTACAGTATAATAATGCAGCTAGACAAACTTTTTTGGCTTAAGGGTTTTTAACCATAAAAGGTATTAGTTTAGCTATAAAATTTCGAAGAAAACACACAAGTATTTCCAGTTTAGACCCTATTTTTCCAATTAGTCGCCATATAATCAAATATCTTTTTTTGCATTTAGAGTGTTTGAAACATCGTTTATTAGGACGTCAGAATATAAAACAATATAAATTTCCGTATTTTATAACGCATTCATAAACTCCATAAATATTTAATGTAATTTCTTTTGTTTTAGATCTAGAACGAGCGCATTATTTTCTCAATAAATTTCCCAGTTAAGGGTTATGTTATTTTTAACATGGAAAAGATTTTTATTGTATAGTTTTAATATCGGTAAAATAATATAGACAAAAGAATACTGAAAATAATGGTTCTTGATTTTAATTTTAAAATATCAAGGAAACCTTTATAATAATGTGATATATCGTTCACTTGTGAGCGTATTTTTTAATGTGTTTAAAGGACAGAAATATTCGACATAAAAATCTCAAGTTTATACTAATAACAGTAAATAGTTACTATCATACCGTATTATGCTAATCAGCTTTTAATTCATTATTTATTTCTTCCCAGGTAAAGTAAAATAAAATATGAATGATATTACAATATTATCGTCAAACATTTCTATTTATAATGAATAATAATAATAAGTTTCAGATTGGATAGTTTGGTATGTGACAATAATAGGATATTTTTATATATATGAAAAAGAAAACATGCCATAAAATATTTTTCGCTTTTAGCCTTAAGTAAAAGACTATGAATATTGGGGGAAAAAATTTGTAGAATTGTTTTGTAAGGCTTATAAAATATATTTCATAAGTCTAGTGGTGCTTCGTTTTAGATTGCAATCTATCCTCTGTATAACAAAAATTTTCAATTTAAGGATAATAAAACTGTGGAGAATAAGTCAAAAATGATTTGGCGGAAAGTTGAGCATCTTTCTTTTTCATTGCCCTCAGCACTTTGTAATAAGGTACTTTTTATTGTAATATATATTTATGCCATGAAGCATAGCGTAAAATGATTATCTGTAAAATGTTGTCAGTTTTTATTTTTTTCTTGCAACTCGTGCATTGTATAAATAAAAATCTTAAAATAATGGGTTTTAACAGAATGCAAATCAAAATTATGGACATATTGTCGTGGAGTTGTAAAAATACTTTTTAAAGGTAAAAACGTTGTTTTTTAAAGTCAATTTTAGTTAAAAAAAGAAAAAAAATTGCAAGGTATTTTATTGTTTAATATATTTGTATGGATTAAGCAAATTATTTCTGTTTAAAACGAAATACTTGTGTACTAAAAAGTGTTTATATAAATGGTATTGTCGTTGCGAGTAGATAACGGATGACAATCCTTAAGCTGTAATCAAACTTCATGGAACCTTGAAAAACTAAACCTATTCTGAACTTAAAGAGAATATGCAAATTACATTATGATAACGGATAATACAAAATAATAATAATACTAATAATATATATATATATATATATATATATATATATATATATATATATATGTATGTATTCATATATATGATCTGAAGTGACAGTGAATTAGGGATACTGAATAAGTTACTAGTTGTAGATAATAGCTTGACATATGCTATATGATGAGGCATAGATTTACGATAGATTTATATATATATATATAAATATATATATATATATATATATATATATATGTGTGTGTGTGTGTGTGTGTGTGTGTGTGTGTGTGTGTAATAGAGGAAGTCATGCAATGTTCATATTTGAGTAAGTATAAGGTACATTTTCCCATTTTTGGGAAATGTCTCACTATCCAGTTATAATGTATTTGTTTTTTCTGAGTTTTGTTCCCAAATTGCCTCGTGAAAATACTTCGATTACAAGAGTAAATCTACTTTTTACAAATAGCTTATACGGTAATTCGAAAAACTGGAGCGATATTGCTCGGTGGAAATTTTTTCAACTATATATTTCACCAAAGTCAGATAGTGGGCGACGGTGTATGCCACTTTTAATCGTGGTATGTTTCAGATGATTCCATTTTTTATATTATAAAGCTGGGACCCTTAACTCTCACATCAGTTTAGTGGTAATAAGAGATTTGCTTTGGATTCAGTTCGCAAGCTTTTAAAATATTTTTGCTATCTCTAACTTTTTTAAGTTGCCATATACTGTTTTACTCACATTAGCACTGCAATAACTAGATTAAAACTTTATTATTGTGAAGGAAACTATTTCATGGTAAAGAAAACTTATTAATCCTTAAGATTAGCTGTTTGTCTTTAAGGGTTGAATTGATTTAAATTTATAATATAATCGTTTGTAAACTAGTAGGTAAAATAATGTATTAAAAATGATAAAAATATTATGTCTTTGCGAAAGTAGACTTAACCACTTTCAAAGTAATTATATTTCTAATTTCATAATATATATAAATTTATGCTGAGAAAACAATAATAAATTTTAAATATTCTTTGGACTATTTATAGATACAACTTTTATAGCAAATTGTTTTCATTATTACTTTTAACCATATTTAAAAAAAAATTGACTTACACTTTCCAATAAAAATACTTATATAAAGAATTACAAATTTATGTACAATGTATACAACAGAAATAGAGAACAATTTATTAAAAAATATGTACCTTATATTTAATAAATCCAAAGAGACAGAAAGATAAATATTAATCTATTTTTCCAAGTTATAAAAATTAAAAAAAACGCAGATGTGACATTTTTGTACTTCACACCTTTTCTTGGCAATACAGTTTTTTCCCAATTTCTTACTACGTTGAAATTATAGATATTATGGAAATTAAACCTCTTTTACGTATCGTACTACAGTGTCAATAGTTTTGAAATTCTGTTAACATCGTGCTACTATATACGTGATCGAAATCATTTATTCATTATTTGCAGTTTCATCTTTTGAATCATTTCTGCTTCACAAAACTCGTTTTAAAGTAACTGACATAATTAATGAGTCCCCTTTTTAACTTATCGGATTTGAAGAGCGTTGCTCGATAGTTTTAGCACTCTGAAGAAACCTTTCAGTTTGCCCTATTGTCCATTATTTGGAGGACTGTGTGTCGTGATTTACGTTTCTTACTGATGACAAACGTTTTTCATTTACATTTGCATCTATTTTTCTTTGCTAGTATCTATGAATCATTTCACTGCTTCACAATACCCAACTCGTTTTAAAGTAACTGACATAATTAATGAGTCCCCTTTTTAACTTACCGAATTTGAAGATCGTTGCTCGATAGTTTTAGCACTCTGAAGAAACCTTTCAGTTTGCCCTACTGTCCATTATTTGGAGGACTGTGTGTCATGATTTACGTTTCTTACTGATGACAAACGTTTTTCATTCGTATTTGCATCTATTTTTTTTGTTAGTATCTATGAATCTTTTCACTGCTTCACAATACCCAACTCGTTTTAAAGTAACTGACATAATTAATGAGTCCCCTCTTTAACTTACCGAATTTGAAGAAGGTTGCTCGATAGTTTTAGCACTCTGAAGAAACCTTTCAGTTTGCCATATTGTCCATTATTTAGAGGACTATGTGTCATGATTTACGTTTCTTACTGATGACAAACGTTTTTCATTTATATTTGCATCTATTTTTCTTTGTTAGTATCTATGAATCTTTTCACTGCTTCACAATACCCAACTCGTTTTAAAGTAACTGACATAATTAATGAGTCCCCTTTTTAACTTACCGAATTTGAAGAAGGTTACTCGATAGTTTTAACACTCCAAAGAAACATTTCAGTTTGCCCTATTGTCCATTATTTGGAGGACTGTGTGTCATGATTTACGTTTCTTACTGATGACAAACGTTTTTCATTCGTATTTGCATCTATTTTTTTTGTTAGTATCTATGAATCTTTTCACTGCTTCACAATACCCAACTCGTTTTAAAGTAACTGACATAATTAATGAGTCCCCTTTTTAACTTACCGAATATGAAGATCGTTGCTCGATAGTTTTAGCATTCTCAAGAAACCTTTCAGTTTGCCCTATTGTCCATTATTTGGAGGACTGTGTGTCATGATTTACGTTTCTTACTGATGACAAACGTTTTTCATTGTATTTGCATCTATTTTCCTTTGTTAGTATCTATGAATCTTTTAACTGCTTCACAATACCCAACTCGTTTTAAAGTAACTGGCATAATTAATGAGTCCCCTTTTTAACTTACCGAATTTGAAGGTTACTCGATAGTTTTAACACTCCAAAGAAACCTTTCAGTTTGCCCTATTGTCCATTATTTGGAGGACTATGTGTCATGATTTAAGTTTCTTACTGATGCCAAACGTTTTTCATTTATATTTGCATCTATTTTTCTTTGTTAGTATCTTTGAATCTTTTTACTACTTCACAATACCCAACTCGAAATATTTGAAAGGGACTCTTGTGCTGTTTTAAAGTGAAGATAACGAATACAATAAATATGTGACAAAATTTTCTGATTGTTTCATAATATCTCAGTGATATTCTAAAGAGAATGCATCAAAACAGTTTGCTATTAACATTTAAGAATATAAGACCTTTACAATGTTGAAGAAATGATGATACATTTCAAAACTCTAATGAAAATAATCAAAACAACTTTCTTATGAATTTACAGATGTGTTTAGTCTGAAGCGCTACGGTCATATTGAGCTGATGAGATACTTTTATTAATTGTATGATCGTAAATAATATTTAGTTATAAGTCTGCAGAAATGAGAAGGGGAGAAAGAGAATTTTGGATAGAAATTTTAGGTGTAATAATTTTGATATATTGCATATATATATATATATATATATATATATATATATGTGTGTATATACAAGGTGCCCCAAAAGTTCGTTTACAAACTTAACATGCTGGTCTATGATATCACGATGAACAAGATTTACATAGAGACTTACAGAGTGTCTGAAAATGCAAACTGCGACCGCTAGAGTGCTATGATCACGAGTGTGGACCGGGGGAAAAATGATATCGACAGCTGTGTTAATAAGATTTTTGCTACAGATGATGACTACATCATAGCAAATGCTCAAAATTGTTTCTCTTCACCACAATGCACGTTTCACAATGTCGGCGCATGGATTCACGAAACCGTTCAATTTGGCGAGTAGTGTCAAGGACACGTGCTGCCGCTTCCGCGATCCTGGCCATAAGATCCATGTCCGATATTAGGGTGTCTCGTACACCATCGACTTCATGTGTCCTCACAAGTAGAAAACCAAGGGAGTCAGGTCGGGGAATCTCGGCGATCCGCTTCTACCGATCCAGCGATTTTCCTGCAATTATTGCCCTCTCGCGGTCACAGTTTGCATTTTCGGACACAAGTTTGTATGTAAATCTTGTTCATCATGATATGACAGATCAGCATGTTAAGTTTGTAAACGACCTTTTGGAAAAGCATGTATATTATATAGGTATGTATAGATATACATAGGTAAATAGAAAACTACATGGTGAACTCGCATATAAAAGATCCTAAACAGAGATTCCCATCACATGTAAAAAATTCCATAATAACTATGGAATAGTAAGGAACTTCTATTATTCACCAAAATACTTTGCTGCACACAGGTGAATAATCACTTCTTTAACTGTATTGAGAAATATAGTTAAAAAAAAAAACAATAAAAATATATGAACAGAATGAAATCCGCTTATACGGAAAATAACGTTTAAAATTTTTAAATTAGGAACTGTGTTTTTGCATGAAATTGAATGTAATTATCATTTTTATTTCTGAACAAATTTTATTTTTTATTTTAAAACGTCGGGTAACTTTAAAATTTTCATTCAATGAATAAAACAGATTTTCGTGGTCAATTTCACACAAAAATTTAGTTTTTAATATATGCTGTTTAAACTTTATTTTGGGGACAAGTGAACTTTTCTTTATTTGGTATACGATACTATGCTATTAGAAAAATATACTACTTCAAATGACAAAATTAAATAACCTTTAGGAGCTTAATTATTGTTGCTCAACTTATAAAAACTACCGTTCTAAAAAAAAGTAGACTATTTTACGATTAATCGAATACAAATACTTATTATGAATGATTAGTGTTTACAAATACACTGTGATCAATTTTAAAGCAATCATTTAAATATAACAAAACCTCCGCTTAAATATATAATATCTAGTATACTAATCAGACTAACAGTTTCAATAGACATTTATTAAAGAACAATTTTAGTATAAGGCTATATTCTCATTCATACTTACTGACTAAAATTACTGACTAATTTACTGACTAATTTTACTCACTAAAATCTCTTTAGTCAGTAAAAAGTATTTCATATCGTAATTTCACTGAAACCATGAAGCTATCGTTGAATCAATAAAAAAATATTTTAATAAAATTTATTCAAATATATATAAATAATGTTTATTATAGTTTCTAAGATTATTTTAAAGGCTCAGCATTTTTAAACAGCAAAGTCTTTAATTTAATAAATAATAAATTTTTTATAATACTATCTAGCTTTCAGTATATTTATTTAGCTATTATTTTTAATGGTATACATTTTTGTACACTACATGCAGAAAACATATCCAATTAATTGCTTTAATTCAAAACTCATGTATCATGGGAACTAAATAATGAAAGTCATTAAAATATCTCGGAAAAATACACATAAAAATAATAACATACATTATTTTTAACATTATTTTAAAAATCCATAATAACCAGAACAAAATGATTTAAATTGAAGTTACTCATAAAAAATTACTCCTTTCTTCTTGTAATATGAAAAAACAATTTAAAGTTTCTAAGGTTTCAGTTCAGCGATATTTACTTGTATACAAGTGTATAAACAACAGAAGTAATTAAAACAAACGCTCCATTTAAAGTTATGCATAGAAGCGGTTCAAATAAAGTTAATCAAAACATTTTTGTAGCATTAGCTTTTTTATGACTTCATTACCTTAATTTTTTTATCCTCTTGGGAAATAGGTACTTTGTTTTAGACTTTAATTATTCTTTGTTTTTTTCGTTTATAAAATCAACATTTTTAAAGATGTTATGGTTATTTTTTTTTTGGTTTCCCCTAAATCGCCATAAAATTGAGAGAAAAAACTGTTTTTAATAGTTTCAACTAATACAGCTAAGGTCTAAATTGTAAACATTTTTATACTGTCTGTATTTTTTTAAGAATAAAATGCATGTGGTTTTGAAAAATGATTATAAATTATACTTGAAAATATAAAATTTAGAGCACTTAGAATTTTCCTTTCCTAATTATAGTATTTCGTTTCTTACCTTTTTTAATAGTTGACCTATGTAACGATAAACAATAAGTTTTAAATAAAAATGATTAAATTTGGATAGATTTTATTACAAATTTATGTTAGAAAGCTTTCAAAATTATCAATAATAAAATATATTTTAAATACTACTGAAAACAGAAAAATTTACTAATGCATTACATATTAAAAAATAGATTAAAAATGCAAACAAACAATAAGTTAAATAGATTAACTTTTACATCAAATAAAGTTCTCTTCTATAAATAACTGTTGTACGCATAAAACTCTTCAATATGTGTCTCTCAGAATAATTCTTTAAAAAGCATTAAAATATATATATATATAAAATTGATAAATGAAAAAAGGCAAATGTAGAAATACACACTGCAAAAATGTAAAGAAAAGGTTAAGTTAAATAGATTTAGTTTTATGTTAATTGCATTATTCATTTGCAAAAAACTCGTAATAGGTATGTGAACAATTTCAAGCAGTTTTTTCATTATAAATTCAAGTGCTCTGTAACATTACATTCAAGAGCTCTTTTCTCTCTCTCTCTCTCACACACACACAAAGACACACACACATATATATATATATATATATATATATATATGTGTGTGTATTGTGTGTGTAAGAGAAATATTTGTTATATAATATTAATATATTTAAAAGTAAAATCGCGGTGCACTCTTTTCTTAAAGAGCATTAAATTTAAAAGAGCATAATTGCATAAAAGCACTTTATGGGTTAGATTTGACGGTCAGTTTGTGAAAATGCGGAAGCTGATGAATCTAAGCAGAGCTAGGCTTCTTTGTTAACCTATGCCCACCAATTGGCCTACGCCATTAAGATGTGAATAAAGAATATTTAGAAAAAGATGGCTGTCTAACTTTCCCTGTCTCAAGCCTTTGTCTTATACACACACACACACACACACACACACACATATATATAATATATATTTTATATATATATATATATATATATATATATATATTTTTATATATATATTATTTATATATTTATATTGTTACTTTTTCATTTAAATGTATTGGATATTTTAGATTTTCAGCAGATGATTTCGGATTTATTTTAGTGTGTTGTCAGCCAAGAAACTTTTACTCCTTTATACATAGATATGATTGAAAATTAAATATCTTCTTAATGATGTATTTGTTGGTAAGAGAAAAATATATTGATTTTTCTTTTATTTTAGTGTAGCAGGTACCTAACGTTTACAATCCTGAAAGTAGATATACAAATAACTATGTGATAACAGGTTTGTGAACTACTTCTACACTGACACAATGAATCATGGACGAAAGCTCTATCAGTGTCATTCTAGAAATGATCCTTGATGCCTCTTAATGGTTATTGTAGGTCCGTGATATGGATATGGTTTCATTGAGTTGACCATGGAGACTGAAATTAAAGACATAATACAACAACTCATTTTTAAGGCATATTTTTAAAGGAATGTATTTTTCTTTCTTTTCATTCAGTAGATGTTTTCCAATAGATGATTTCGGATTTATTTTAGTCTGCTCTCAACCAATAAATCTCTATTCGTATATACATAAATATGATTAAAAATTAAATATGTCATTAATGATGTATTTATTGGCAAAAGAAAAAAAATTGATTTTTTTTTGCGTAGCAGGTACCTAAAGTTTACAATCCTGAAAGTAAATATACAAGTAACTTTGGGATAACAGGTTTGTGAACTATTTCATGGGCCCTGAAATTAAAAACCTCGTACAACAGCTGATTTTTTAAGGAGTATTATTTAAAGAAATGTATTTTCTATCTTAATCTTAATTCAGTAGATGATTTCGGATTTATTTTAGTGGGTTATCAGCCAGGAAACTTTTACTCGTTTATGCATAAATGTGATTGGAAATTAAATATATCCTTAACGATGTATTTATTGGCAAGAGAAAAAATACTGATTTTTTTTTTCATTTTAGTGTAGCAAGCGCCTAAAGTTTACAATCCTGAAAGTAGACAAGTAACTTTGTGATAACAGGTTTGTGAACTAGTACTACACTGACATAATGAATCATGGTCCAAAGCTCTTTCAGTGTCATTCTAGGGATTATATATAACGCCTCTTAATGGTTGTTATAGGTCAGTGATCTGGATATGGTTTCATTGAGTTGACCATGGAGACTGAAATTAAAGACATTGTACAACAACTTCTCTTTTAAGGAATATTATTTAAAGGAAGGAATTTTTCTTCCTCTTCATTCAGTAGATGATTTCAGATTTATTTTAGTGTGCTGTCAGCTAAGAAACTTTTACTAATTTATACTTAAGTATGATTGAAAATTAAATGTCTTTAATGATGTAATTATTGGCAAGAGAGAAAATATTCAATTTATTTATTTTAGTGTAGTAGGCACTTAAAGTTTATAATCCTGAAAGTAGATATACAAGTAACTTTGTGATAACAGGTTTGTGAACTAGTACTACACTGAAACAATGAATCATGGTCCAAAGCTCTTTCAGTGTCATTCTAGTGTTGATACTTAACGCCTCTTAATTGTTGTTATAGGTCCGTAATATGGGCATGGTTTCATTGAGTTGACTATGGAGACTGAATTTAAAGACCTCTTACAACAACTCATTTTTAAGAAGTGATATTTAAAGGAATGTATATTCGTCCTTCCTCGTCATCCAGTAGAAAAAAATAGTGGTTTATTACTTCAAGGGACAAGCAACATGTCAAACTGATCTGGGTACACAGCAGAATTTAAGTTACAAGTAGTGCAATACATAAGAGAGAGTAAAGTATTTGCTTTCGCAGTTCAAATTTAATTATTAATGTTAAAATTATTGCAATATACTCATAACATTTGACACTTTCATTTGTGAACTAGTACTACACTGAAACAATGAATTATGGTCCAAAACTCTTTCAGTGTCATTGTAGTGATGATCCTTAAAGCCTCTTAATT
This sequence comes from Pardosa pseudoannulata, assembly GCA_032207245.1. Classification (NCBI taxonomy): domain Eukaryota; kingdom Metazoa; phylum Arthropoda; class Arachnida; order Araneae; family Lycosidae; genus Pardosa; species Pardosa pseudoannulata. Next base: position 114,133,515 of record CM063504.1, on the reverse strand, counting down.
GTTGTTATAGGTCCGTAATATGGACATGGTTTCATTGAGTTGACTATGGAGACTGAAATTAAAAACCTCATACAACAACTCATTTTTTAAGGAGTATTATTTAAAGGAATGTATTTTTTTCTTCCTTTTCATTCAGTTGAGAAACAGATTGGTTTA
>CM063504.1:114110859-114128359 GCA_032207245.1 Pardosa pseudoannulata | reverse complement strand
AAAAGTAACTTTCGTTATTATTTCAAACAGCAGATGATACATCAGGAGAAACTAACAATCATCATAAGAATCCACACCTCAACTTGCTGGCTCAATTGTTGAGTAACCTTTCGCTTCTGAGACCCAGTTCTGCATAACGACTAATTCTTGACAAATGTCTGTCTAGAAAAAACACCGACATGAAATCATACCACTCAGTTCCGGAAAATGCCAATATAGTAGCACAGAAATAGTCTAGGCAGATCTCAGTTTCAATAGTCATACCTATATCTGTTTTATCCAAAGATATTTAGAATATGATTTTCGAACAATTTAATAATTTCCTATTTCGATTTAGTTTTAAATAATTAATGGTACTTTTTGTAAAACATGGTATCAGATTTATGTAAGGGTTAAAAGTATCAATTAAATAAAAATGTATTACTTTTTTTAAAAAAAAATTGCTTAGCATGTAAATTTTTGATCATTTTCCAGTAATCTTCAGACAATTTAAACAAAATAAAATCGGCTTTACTGAAATATAGTTCAGATAGCTAAGAGAATATTTAAGATTATTTTTCCTAATTTAGAATAAATGTTTCAAATAATTTTTATCTAAACTATTTGAGATTTATTTTCAAATAGTTAAGCAAAGAAAACTTTCACTACATATATGCTCTATTTATTTCTTTTTCGAACAGTATTACTAAATATTTTATGATGAAAAGAATTAAGAGAAACAAATGTGCATTTAGAGAAAGTATTCAGTTTTAATCTGTTAAAGTACTTCCAACAATCTTGCATAAAAAAATATCGAAACTTTAATTAAAAGGAAGCTGCTTGCGTAAGATTTTTTGCTTCAAAACTTTTATCGCTTTTAATTAATGGAAGCGAAAATACTTCTTTTAATTAAACTTGTTTGTTTTTTAGATCACTTTTTGTTTTTCAATATTTATTAGCCGATTATTTCGTATGCGCTTTTCCTTACGAATAATACCATAGATTTTCTATTAATTTGGTTTAGAATTATTTAAAAAACAGATATCAAATAGCAGAAAATGTTAAGGAGGGAATTTTTATGATATAACTTAAAATAATTTTCTTAACTATATTATTTTTCATTGTTCTGAAAAAAAAATAAGTATATTTTTTTAATCAAATAACTAAAAAGTGACATTAACATCGGTTTCATGCAAATTTATTGAGAATATGAAAGGTATAAACGAAGCTAAAACTGAATTATTTGATGCTACAAACTTTTCAAAGAACCATAGATCCTATAGAGATATAATTTTTTATAGCACATTTTACTATGTGTTTATTAATGCTGTAGTTAAACAACTACTGATATATATTAGCTATTTTAAATAACATATTTTTAAAATAAAATAAATAAATATACTCTCAATAAAATTAACTTCTGAAATATGAATAGAAAAAACGAATTTTTATCTCAATTGGAGCTAATTATTTTTTTATGCTATAAAGTTAAAATTTTATAAATATCTATCATTTTAAAGCTTTAAAATATAATCGCTCGTGTTTATACAAATCAAATCTGAGAATAAAAATATAGTTAGCTTCTTTTAAAAATAAAAATTTTATTTTCACATATTAAAATATCTCAAAATTTATATTGTTGGTAAGTGAATTTCTACATTTTTTAATTTATTAATAAATTTTATGTCTTATTTTGAAAACATATTGTTTCATGTGGCAAAATTAAATAGCTTCTTAACAAGAATTATTCCATACAAATTAGAACTATCTATTTAACTGCTTTTTATAATGAGAACGTTTCAGCTCAAAAGATTTATGTCACTATAAACAATGTAGTGGTGCATTTTATAAATATAAAATTGTATATATATATATATATATATATATATATATATATATATATATATATATATATATATATATATATATAATATATATATATATATATATATATATATATATATATATATATATATATATATATATATATATATATATATATATATATATATATATATATATATATATATATATAATATATATATATATATATATATATATATATATATATATATATATATATCTATATATATATATATATATATATATATATATATATATATATATATATATATATATATATATATATATATATATATGCATGTTCGCATGCTGTAACTCGGAAGTAAATTTATTCCATGTACTTATATCCTACGTATACATGCATATACTGTAAGTAGATGTGAGGATAGTACATATCAAGAAAAACAATTTTTGTGTGTGAAACAAAATCACAAACTGTTTGTTCTAGTAGATAGTAAAACATTACTTTATATTAGTATAGTCACTGAGAAAAAATGTAAAATAATTTATAATTCACACTGAATTTTATATGTTTATATGTTTTTTATGCTTGTATCTGTATGTGCGTGTGTGTGTCACTTTAAGTCATCGAGTCCACTTGTTAAGAAGTATATCATTAGAAGTTATTTCATTTTAATTAATTTATTTATTGCAATGGCTAAACAAGAATGCTGAATTTAGTTTTAATGAGATTCTCAAATTTCAGCAAACATCCATTACAACTCAAGGATTTAAATTTACAGACTTCAGTACCACTAAACCTCGTTTTACCCGTTCAGATTTCCTCTGGTACATTGGAGTCGGTACCTATTATAAAATAAGTAATATTTCAGAATAGAATCAAGCATTCTTTACTCTAATAGCTTACATGTTACACAAAAAATTTACAAAGTTCACCTAAATTATAAAACAAATATCTTTAGATTTCTTTTCTAATGAGTTAGCAAACGAAAAGCAGCAAGTATATATATTATCTGGGCCGCTACAGATGTAAATAATCATCATAAATGTGAACTGACGTTAATTACTTTCTGTTGAAATGATGAAATATGCAATTCAAAGCGAGGCTTGATTAAAATTTCTCATTCACAAAAGCAAGTGTTACCCTGAGGAACTCTATCTTAATTCATTTTCGCGTTTGAAAGCCTTGTTGCGTGAAGCCATATTTTCTGTCACTTTAGAGCTTTAAAAGTTGACATCTCGAGGTCAAGAAAGTAAAATTTCATCTGTATTACATGGGATTGTTTGCGTACATTTCGTAATTAAAATATTTGAAATTTCTCTGATGAGATAGAATTCCTAGACTAATATAATACTGTATTCTTTCTGAATAAAATACAGTTATAATTAGGGAAGATGGAAATGTGTGTCATACACAAAAATTGGGTGGATTGTTATTCTAAATTTATAGTTATGATTCTAATAACTGTCTTTTTTTTCTGAGTTATTCAAGAAACTGGATGATTAAAATTGTATAGCGTTAAGATTTGTATGCTTATTAATATAGAAAGAAATACGTTTTTTGTTAAAAGAAATTGCTAAACAAATCATAAACATTTAGACAAGTAAAAACTAATGTTCTGGTTTAATATACAGTTTTTTCGCTTAGTAAACAAAAATGGAACATTTAATTAACTTATTCTACTGTCTTTAAACCCTGATTTTACAACTGAACAGAACCGATATATTCTACGTTCTCGTCACGCTCACCAAAAATGGCCGAAGTGCTTTAGTATGTTCGGTAAGTTTTTTGGTAGGCATTTACTAACTTATATAACAGAATTGAGTACTGTGAATAATTAGTCTTCATATTTTTCTATACATTACAATATAGGACTCTGAATTTCCGAATGCTGTAATGTGTAGTATAACCTGATAAATTTTAAACCATTTTCGAAATACTCCAATAATGTTTGGTGACATGACAAAGATGGCACCATCTAGTGGCATTAATCTACTCTTCTATCTACGGTTTCATTCTCTTCTCTTTAGAATGAAATCAATATCATGATCAAACGACGTTTCTAAATACCTTTCAGGTAATAGATAGCAGCAGTGGAAGCCACTCGCTTTTCTTGTATTAGCGTAGAAACCATTAATCCAACAACGTTCAGATGTTAAGGAAATTATTCAAGAAGCAATCACGTCTGCCAGTTAGCGTTCAATGTACATAGATAAGTGGGCTTACTATAGGTGTGGAATCTACACGAAATTTTAGTGTTACACAGAGATTTCTAACTCCCAAGTGATTGTCGATGTGTAGATAAATACACCTAAATAGTGTAAAGAACTGTTGATACTTCGTATAAGGGTCCAACGTAAAACGGCGTATAAATGAAAAGATATATGATCATACTTTAAATAAATAACTTTGATTATTGATAAATTGTTTAAATGTAATAGATGTCTTAGATAGTAATAGTAATATATTGCAGTGGACGGTATTGAAACATAATAGTAATAAAAATAACAAAGCATTAACCATTGGTTTGGTTTGGTTTGGTTTGGTTTGGAGCGCTACGTTCTACTGTTTTGCACACGAGGGCTAATGAGACCGGTACCTACAGTTTAAAGCCGATTCCGAACGGCTACAAACATCCAAGCCAGCAGCGGGATTCTAACCCGCGAACTCCGGTTCCGAAGAGCAGCGCTCTACCATTCGGCCATCGTTCGGCAAAGCATTAACCATAAAGGATAAAAACAATTTTTCCCATCTTGATGTAAATGAATTATACCATTTGTGAGCACGCAGGTAAGTGTTTTATTGAAAATGTTCTCTAAACATTGTTTGAAATGATGCTTACATGTAAGAGTCAAATACAGCAGTAGGAATTGAATTAAGTGCAGTAAAAGTCATTTGATTTTTTACAAATAAAAAATTAAGTTTGGAGTTTTTGAGCGAAGTCTAGTAAGGCAATAAAAGATAATGAAAAATGTAAAAGAGCAGTTCAGAGGGGTTTAAAACCTAGAGAAATGTTTTGGCAATGGAAGCCTACATTTATGTTTAACATGGGGAAAACTAGATATGATGAATATAGAAGGTGTATCCAATAAGTAGATAATATTACCCCTCAAATCATAAGAAATAAAAATCCATATATCTGTGAAACTTTTCTTAAGTTTATTAACGCTTATCTGTATGATGATTTTGCAGTGGAATGAAACGTAAATTCAATTTGAGAATAAACAGAAAGAAGCCGCTAATTTAAGTGCACGCCAACTTAAAATCTTGTTATTGAACCGTTTCACTCAACGTACTCTTAACCTGCAAGGATGCGCTTGGGGCCTATGAGACCCGTGCGTTATAAAAACATCCCACACAAAATCACCCAATAGAAATAAATTTTCTAAATTTGCTGTGGCTGTATTAACAGGTATTCGAGAATCCCAGTAAAATGAATTTGCACCATCTTCTCTGAATTTGTTCTCAGAAAGAGATACTTTTAATTTATTTGTTCACCTAGTGCATGTGAAAAAAACTATTGCATTTGTATTTATTTGTCAGAGGAGATATATTGTCAAAAATACTTATTTGATAAATATGATGAAATATGAAGATGTGATTTGAGTTTATACTTGTGTGTGTCTTTAGTTTGTGTTTTGGGAATGCTAACAAAAAATAATTACAGTTCAAAATATTTTAAAAATTAATATTTCAACAAATCCAAAGTGTATTTTATGTTTTTAATAAAGTATGTTTAGTGATACAATTTTCTGATCATAATCAAGAGCCATTTTTTTTCTACTTTGATGAGAAAATTTGCACCGGGTTTCCGAAGCCCGGCGCGCGTTCTCGTGTAACTACTTCTAACTGCGTCCTAGAAGGTTAAGTCTTGTCAACAATGGTTGAAAATGAATGAAAAAATGGATGAAAATAGGATTAAATGCATAAATATTTCACTTATATGGCATGTAATTGAGATAATTGTCCCATTACAGAAGTTTCTGGTATATTTCGATGATTTAGACTGAAAATGTCAAAAGTGAATTGTGACTGAGACTATTTTGAAGGGTTGTAAACAGCTTTCATGTCAGATCCTTTTTATCCTGACTGTGTTTATAAGTACCACTTTAATCAAACACCTATATACTTCTAATAAAGCTGTTTTTCCTGGCTATACTCACAAGGACATGAACTATGCATCCTACAGCAGAAAAGTAATGACGGCACCAATCAGGAATCCTTCTTTTTCACATAGTAGAAATTTTATAATTGACGTGCTACAGTCGAAGGTCATTTTGTGGTAAAGTTGACAAACGTGTTGTTCAATTCAGTAAATTCAGTGGTTTATTACCTGTTATTTGGTACTATAATTTTTTAGAGACTTCTATGCTTCGGAGGTAAGCATTTCATTTGTTTTATTCATAATTTAATGTTTTATTTTCTATCATAGAGTCAAAAATATATGTTGGTACTAGAAAATACCAGCTGCAAAATTAACCACTAAAATACAATAAAAATTAATTTTCTTTTTTCTGCGATTATTCTCCGTTTAAACTTATCTAATAATGCAAAAATGCAGTAAGAAAGTTGATGGTAAATTAATTGAGGATATAAAGGTTTAATATAAGACTCATTTCATTATTCACCCGGCTTATTAGTCAATCCTTGTCGATTTCAATAAATACAGTCGAGTATAATCAGAAGATAAAAAAGGAGTGTTTCTACTCGAGTTACCGTTGTTACAAAGTTGTTAAGCTCTTAAGCTTAACAACTGTCACAAAATATTGTTACAGGTGTATTTAACACAAACATTTAACAAGAAAATAAAAATAATTAAGAGTTCGTGAATTATGCGTTGCCTTATGTTAATAATGAAAAATATTAACTTACTTCCCATTTTCTTTAAATGTGTTGAAACACTGCTTTAAACATAAAACAAAATCATTAAAATCTATAACAATGTTTTTCTTAAAAGAAAAACATTAAGAATTTTAAACAAATTTTAATTAAAAACCTTTTCAATACCGATAATATACTGAATTTAGTTTAGAATTTATTTTATGTATAAATTTATATAATGATAAACGCATAATGGAGTTCAGGATATTTCATAATAAAACTTTCATGTACTTTACAACAACCTTCTGTTAAATCTATATTTTATGTTTTAAATCTATGTTTTATGTTTTTTATAAAATATGTTTGGAGATACAAATTTTCTATTTATAATCAAAAGCAATTTTGTTGCTACCTTGATGAGAGAAGTTGCACTGGACTTCCAAGGCCCGGCATTCTCGTGCAACTGCGTCCTCGGGAATTAAATCTTGTCAACTAAAAAATTATTTCATTTTGGTAAACTCAAAATGAATGAAAAATGATTAAATGCATAAATATTTCACATATATGGCACTTATTTAAGAACTGTCACAGTACAGACGTTTCCGATTCTTTCAACGATTTAGACTAAAAATGTCAAAAGTGTATTGTGACGTAGATTATTTTGAAGGACTGTAAACAGCTTCCATGTCACATCTACTTAATATAAGACTTTTTTTATTATTTACCCGACTTAGTCAATTCTTGTTGATTTCAATAAATACAGTCGAGTATAATCAGAAGATAAAAAAGGAGTGTTTCTACTCGAGTTACCGTTGTTACAAAGTTGTTAAGCTCTTAAGCTTAACAACTGTGACAAAATATTGTTACAGGTGTATTTAACACAAACATTTAACAAGAAAATAAATTATTTAAGGTTTCCTGAATTATGTATTATATTATGTTAATAAAGAAAATATTAACTTACTTCCCATTTTATTTAAATGCGTTGAAACACTGCTTTAAACATAAAATAAAATCATTAAATTCTATAACAATTTTTTTCTTAAAAGAAAAGCATTAAAAATTTTAAAACAAATTTTAGTTAAAAACCTTTCAATACCGATAATATACTGAATTCAGTTTAGAATTTCTTTTATGGATAAATTTATATAATGATAAACGCTTGATGGAGGATTTCAGGATATTTCATAATAAAACTTTTATGTACTTTACAGCAACCTTCTGTTAAATCTATATTTTATGTTTTTATAAACTATGTTTGGAGATACAAATTTTCTCTTTATAATCAAAAGCAATTTTGTTGCTACCTTGATGAGAGAAGTTGCACCGGACCTCCAAGGCCCGGCGTTCTCGTGTAACTGCGTCCTCGAGAATTAAATCCTGGCAGCTAAAAAATTCTTCCTTTTTCATTAACTCACAATGAATGAAAAATAATTAAATGCATAAATATTTCACATATATGGCAAGTATTTAAGAGCTGTCACAGTACAGACGTTTCCGATTCTTTCTACGATTTAGAATAAAAATGTCAAAATTGTATCGTGACGTAGATTATTTTGAAGGACTGTAAACAGCTTCTATGTCAGATCTACTCAATATAAGACTCATTTCATTATTCACCAGACTTAGTCAATTCTTGTTGATTTCAATAAGTACAGTCGAGTATAATCAGAAGATAAAAAACGAGTGTTTCTACTCGACTCACCGTTGCTACAAAATTGTTAACCTCTTAAGCTTAACAACTGTGACAAAATATTGTTACAGGTGTATTTAACACAAACATTTAACAAGAAAATAAATTAATTAAGAGTTCCTGAATTATGTTATGTTAATTAAAAAATATTAACTTACTTCCCAATTCCTTTAAATGTGTTGAAATACTGCTTTAATTATAAAACAAAATCATTAAATTCCATAACAATTTTTTTTTCTTAAAAGAAAAGCATTAAGAATTTTAAAACAAATTTTAATTAAAAACCGTTCAGTACCTTTAATATACTGACTTTAGTTTAGAATTTCTTTTATGTGTAAATTTATATAATGATAAACGCTTGATGGAGTTCAGGATATTTCATAATAAAACTTTCATGTACTTTACAACAACCCTCTGTTAAATCGCATTAATAATTATCTTATAGAATAAATGATAAACTACATTCTAAACACGAGGGAAAAAAACCCGGATATTTAAAAGCCTCTAATTTATTCCATTAGAGTTATAAAATAATGAAGTCTGCTTTATGAAGATAAAAAGAATCGTTTTTCAAAAATTTCACCGCCACTAACAGGCTTTTGAAAAATATTTTATTATACGTTTCAAATATTTATTATCAACCAAATAAATTTCAAACAACGTATAATGTACTGCTGAAACTTATCTTTTATAAAGTGTTCTCAAATGAATTTGCAGTCGTTTGTTAACAAAGGATAAAACCAGCTTTAGTTTGAGTGACTTTAAAAAGATTTTTTTTTTCATAAAATATTATGCATGCATTGTCTAGGCTATTGTCTTTTCTTCGATTCTTTGAGCTTCCCAAAGAAAGAAAGATCTATAGCCTACAGAATAAAACCCACCCCGTTGAAATGTTTGATGCTGAAGAAAAAAAAAAGAGAAACAAAACAATTCCTCGTTTGCTTGGCATTTGTTACATTTCAAAATAAACAAAGATGCGGGCAAATAAAGTGAATTCCGACTTATTCTTCAACTACAGTTTTGGTATTCATAGTTATGCATTTTCAAAAGAAATATCTATTGTTTCGACAATAATGGGATATTAATTGTACTAGCAAAATAAGGTATGATTTTTGCAATCTAATCCTCTACAAAGTTAAAACAATTCAAAAATAATATCTTTATACTTAGATCCTGATTCTTAGTTATGACTCAAAAATTTCATTTTTAACTAACTGGCTAAGAGTTACATAGTATTTCTTTATAAATTCAAACATATCCATTTAGTATAAAGTTTAGTGATATTCAAAGCAAATTAAAAATTTCAGTAATCGGAAAATATAAAACTTTAATATAGCTCTTTCATTTAAAATATTAATATTATTCAGCGTAAATGAAAATACCCTTTAAATATATCATAGGGAAAAATTAGAATTAAAATACCCAGAATCCTGTAGAGTGTATTTTATTTAAATATTCTGTTTGAACTTACACATTGTAAAATACATTGCAATTTCACGATATGAAGACCGCTTTCATTGATTTCTTGGGATATATATTGTGTGGGTCTTTCCTTTATGTTATAAATTCAGTTTCTTTTGTAATAAATATTTGAAATATTTCAAAAGGAGAAGAGAAAATACATGCATATTGAATGTAATTCAGTAAAGGCGTAAGGATTGATATGATGTAAGGAACAATATATTAATTTTCAATGTCAGGGTTGACTTAAGAATTGGGTACCCGCTGATAGGCGCCAAATCTGGTGGCGATAAAGCGCCAAGTAGGTAAACCCTAACTGCTTTCGTCTCTCCTCGCCGTGATGTTTTTTCGCTTATATACATTTCACAGACCGCTCTTCTTACTTAACCCTTTCGTTACGTTTCATTGCGCCTAATTTCTATAGGTTCTGTGTTTAAATGCGCCTAATTTCTATTGGTTTAGTGGTTAACGGCACCTTTAACTCAATATTCAAACTGGTTAGACTCGTTTTCTGTCATTTTCGCCTGAGGATATTGTTTGATGCACTTCTGTTTCGTTTTTGTGTGTGTGTGTGAATGAGGGGCTTATCAATAATAAATATGAATGTTCGGTGTGTAAGAATGATATGAATCTGGTCTAACGTAAAAATCGACCCGATGGAAGTGCATCCAACGGCTAAAAAGTAAGTGCTTATGTTTTTTAATTTCAAGTGATATTTCATGTTATTTTAATTGTAAACTCTTTCGTGTGGAATGAAGGAAGGTTTTTATGTGTTTTTTGAACGGTTGCGGATTTAAGCATTATTTTTTTAGATGCAGTTAGTGTATATTTATTTTATTTTTCATATGTATATAAAAAATATCACATTTTTAATAAATTTTTATACTATTTGTAATAACATTTACAGGGGGTCAAGGGGGGCAGAGCCCCCCTTGGTTAAAAAAGTTTTTGATAACTCAAAAATTTATTTAAAAAATTAGAAAGTACTAACCTTTTAATGTTCTTTGAAAATGAAAAGTAAATCTCTGCGGATGTTTTATTTATTTTTTATTTCTGGTTTATCTTTTAAAATGAAATTTCTAATTATTTTGTGTGTTTAAAATAAGGAAATATTTTAAGTATATTAAAAAACAAAAGAAAAAAAATGTATTACATTTTTAATAAATTTTTATATTAATAACATTTACGGGGGGTCAAGGGTTGCAGAGACCCCTTGGTTAAAAAACTTTTGATAAATCAAAAATTTATTCAAAAAATTAAAAATTACTAACCTTTTAATATTGTTTGAAAATTAAAAAAATTCTTTCCGTATGTTTTATTTTTTTATTTGTAGTTTATCTATATTTAATTGTTTTGTGTGCTTAAAATCAGGAAATATTTTAAGAATATTAAAAAACAAAAATAAGCAATTTTATATGTTTTTAAATTAACAATCCAATTAATAATAAAAACAGTAACTTGAAAAACTAAATTTGTATTAATATAAATAGCATTTTTCGCAATTTTCAACATTTTTGCCATTAATTGCAAAATTAGTACATTTTTTTTACAATAAAATAAGTCAGTTATTTTAGTCTAGCCGAAAATCCTCTCCTGTTAAAAACGTCAGCCTTCCGTTAACTCCACGCGAAGGTTTGGCGATTGGCGCCAAAAAAAAAAAAAAAAAATCGCTAAAAATAGCAGGGGTACCCAATTCTTAAGTAGTCCCGTTTTCTTTAATTATGTGTCATCTAGATTATAATCATTTGCACTAAATCACTTGTGTTTAAAGATAAAAAATTAATTTCGTTCCTCATATTAACAGCATTATCTAAGTAATGTACAAGTGCTGCCATCTGACGGCTACCTAGATCGATAATATATGTCAAATTTAGACAAATTTAATTTATATATTTATTAATTTATATGTTTAATTTCGTTACGAACCAAATTTACAATGTATTTACAATAATCCCTTTATTTTGTATTAGGAAGTAATAAAAGATTAAGAATTTCAACATGTACTAAATAAATAATAGATTTTTATTTTTCATTAAGTAAACAAAAATAAAAAATTCTTTTACAAACAGGGATTATCAGTCATTGTTTGGAGTCTATGTGAATATCTAAATACATCTAAATGTTACTATTGTACTGTTGTGGCATCATTTCGATCCTTAGGAGACCATTACAGTTCTAAAATGACGTCATATAAACCGGCAAATAAAGTGAATTCCGACTTATTCTTCAAGTACAGTTTTGATATTCATAGTTATACATTTTTAAAAGAAATATCTTTTGTTTCGACGATAATGGGATATTAATTGTACTACCAAAATAAGGTATGAATTTTGTAATAAAATCCACTACAAAGTTATAAGTTTTCGAAAATATCTTTATATTTAGATCCTGGCTCTTAGCTATGAATGACTCAAAAATTTCATTTTTAACTAACTGGCTAATGGTTGCATAATATTTCTTTATAAATCCAAACATATTCATTTAGTATAATGTTCGATAACATTCAAAGCAAATTAAAAATTTTAGTAATCGGGAAATATAAAACTTTAATATAGCTCTTTCATTTGAAATATTAATATTTTTCACAGTAAATGAAAATACCCTTCGAATATATCATATGGAAAAATTAAAATTAAAATACCCAGAATTCTGTGGAGTGTATTTTATTTAAATATTCTGTTTGAACTTTGTAAAATACATTGTAATTTCACGATATGCAGACCGCTTTTATTGATTTCTTGGGATACATATTGTGTCGTCTTTGCTTTATGTTATAAATTCAGTTTCTTTTGTAATAAATATTTGAAATATTTCAAAAGAGAACAGAAAATACATGCTTATTGAATGTATTTCAGTAAAGGCGTAAGGATTGATATAATGTAAGGAATAATATATTAATTTTAATAAAATGTAATTTATAACCCAAAAATTCTGATGTGGACATGACATGATTACCAGTGTAATATTAAATTATGTTGTTTTCTTTAATTATGTGTCATCTAGATTATAATCATTTGCACTTGCTTTTAAAGATAAAAATTAGTTTCGTTCCTCATATTAACGGCATTATCTAAGTAATGTACAAGTACTGCCATCTGGCGGCTACCTGCAGCGATAATATATGTGAAATTTAGAAAATTTATATATATATATATATATATATATATATATATATATTTCGTTACAAACCAAATTTGCAATGTGTTTAGAATAATTCCTTTATTTTGTATTAGGAAGTAATAAAAGATTAAGAATTTCAAATTATTCTCATTAAATAATGGATTTTTATTTTGGATTAAGTAAAAAAAATAATAGTTTTCTTTTACGAACAGGGATTACCAGTCATTTTTTGAAGTGTATGTAAATATCTGAATCCGCACAAATGTTACTATTGTACTGTTGTGGAATTATTTCTATCCTAATGTGACCGTTACGTCTAAAATGACGTCATATGAAGTGGCAAATAAAATAAATTCCTACTTATTCTTCAAGTACAGTTTTGATATTCATAGTTATGCATTTTCAAAAGAAATATCTTTTGTTTCGACAATAATGGCATATTAATTGTACTACCAAAATAAGGTATGATTTTTGCAATCTAATACTCTACAAAGTTATAAGTTTTCAAAAATAATATCTTTATACTTAGATCCTGGCTCTTAGTTATGAATGATTCAAAAATTTCATTTTTAACTAACTGTCTAACAGTTACATAGTACTTCTTTATAAATTCAAACATATTCATTTAGTATAAAGTTCAGTGACATTCAAAGCAAATTAAAAATTTCAGTAATCGGAAAATATAAAACTTTAATATAGCTCTTTCATTTGAAATATTAATATTTTTCAACGTATAATTTCACGATATACAGACCGCTTATATTGATTTCTTGGGATACATATTATGTAAGTCTTTGTGTTAAATTCGGTTTCTTTTGTAAAAAGTGTATGAAATGTTTCAAAGGAAAAGAGAAAAATATGCCAATTGAATGTATTTCAGTAAAGGCGTAAGAATTAATATAATGTAAGGAATAATATATTAGTTTTGATAAAATGTAATTCATAACACAAAAACTATTATGTGGACATCACATGATTATGCTGGTAATATTAAATTATGTTGTTTACTTTTTGGTGATCGAAATTATAATCATTTGCACTTGCGTTTAAAGATAAAAGTTAGTTTCGTTCCTCATACTAACAGCATTATCTAAGCGATGTACAAGTACTGGCACCTGTCGGTCACCAGGAAATATAATATGTGTCAAGTTTCCAACTCTTAGTGGCTAAGTGTTGCATAGTATTTCTTTATAAATTCAAACATATTCATTTAGTATAAAGTTCGGTAACATTCAAAGCAAATTAAAAATTTCAGTAATAGGAAAATATAAAACTTTAATATAGCTCTTTTATTTAAAATATTAATATTATTCAACGAAAATGAAAATACCCTTCGAATATATCATGTGGAAAATTTAGAATTAAAATACCCAATATTCTGTAGCGTGTATTTTATTTAAATATTCTGTTTGAACTTTGTAAAATACATTGTTATTTCACGATATGCAGACCGCTTTTATTGATTTCTTGATATACATGTAATGTGGGTCTTTGCTTTATATTACAAATTCAGTTTCTTTTGTAATCAGTGTGTGAAATATTTCAACAGAGAAAAGAATAAAACATGCATATCGAATGTATTTTAGTAAAGAAATAAGAATTAATATAATGTAAGGAACAATATATTAATTTTAGTAAAATGTAATTTATAATACAAATATTCTTATGTGGACATCACATGATTATCTATGTAACATTACATTATGTTTTTTTTTTCATTATATTTTATCTAGGTTACAATCATTTGCACTTGCATTTAAAGATGAAACTTAGTTTCGTTTCTCATATGTATATGTATATATATATATATATATATATATATATATATATATATATATATATATATATATATATATATATATATATATATATAATATATATATATATATATATATTGTTACAAACCAAATTTAGGAATGTGTTTAGAATAATTCCTTTATTTTACATTAGAAAGTAATAAGAAAGTAATATTTTCAAATTATTCTCTGTAAAAAATTAGCTGATTTTTATTTTTGATTAAGTAAAAAAAAATAAAAGTTTTCTTTTTTAAATAAAAGTTTTCTGGACATCACATGATTATCCTTGTAATATCCTTAAATTATATTGTTTTC
This sequence comes from Pardosa pseudoannulata, assembly GCA_032207245.1. Lineage (NCBI taxonomy): Eukaryota > Metazoa > Arthropoda > Arachnida > Araneae > Lycosidae > Pardosa > Pardosa pseudoannulata. The sequence continues at coordinate 114,113,349 of CM063504.1, read as the reverse complement.
TTTAATTATGTGTGATCTAATTTATAATCATTTGCACTTGCTTTTAAAGATAAAAATTAGTTTCGTTTCTCACAATAACAGCATTATCTAACAGCATTAATGTACAAGTACTGCCATCTGGCGGCTACCTGCAGCGATAATATATGTGAAATTTAGAAAATTTATATATATATATATATATATATATATATATATATATATTATATATATATATATATATATATATATATATATTTCGTTACAAACCAAATTTGCAATGTGTTTAGAATAATTCCTTTATTTTGTATTAGGAAGTAATAAAAGATTAAGAATTTCAAATTATTCTCATTAAATAATGGATTTTTATTTTGGATTAAGTAAAAAAAAATAATAGTTTTTTTTTACGAACAGGGTTACCAGTCATTGTTTGAAGTCTATGTAAATATATGAATACAACAAAATGTTAATATTGCATTGTTGTGGAATCATTTCGATCCTTATGTGACCGTTACCGTTCTAAAATGACGTCATATGAAGCGGCAAATAAAATGAATTCCGACTTATTCTTCAAGTACAGTTTTGGTATTCATAGTTATACATTTTTAAAAGAAATATATTTTGTTTCGTGAATAATGGAATATTAATTGTACTAGCAAAATAAAGTATGATTATTGTAATAAAATCCTCTACAAATTTATAAGTTTTCAAAAATAATATCTTTATGATTAGATCCTGGCTCATACCTTTGAATGAAGCAAAAATTTCATTTTTAACTAATTGGCAGAGAGTTGCATAATATTTCTTTATAAATTCAAGAATATTCATTTAGTATAAAGTTCGGTAACATCAAAGCAAATTAAAAATTTCAGTAATCAGAATATATAAAAGTTTAATATAGCTGTTTCATTTAAAGCATTAATATTATTCAAAGTAAGGGAAAATGCCCTTCGGATATATCATACAGAAAAATTAGAATTAAAATACCCAGAATTCTGTAGAGTGTATTTTATTTAAATATTCTGTTTGAACTTTGTAAAATACATTGTAATTTTACGATATGCAGACCGCTTTTATTGATTTCTTGGGATACATATTGTGTGGGTCTTTGCTTTATGTTATAAATTTAGTTTCTTTTGTAATCAGTATTTGAAATATTTCAAAAGAAAAGAGAAAAACATGCATATCGAATATATTTCAGTAAAGGGATTAGGGCTAATATATTGTAAGGAACAATATATTAACTGTACTAAAATTTAATTTATAATACAAAAATTCTGATGTGGAGACACATGAATATCCATGTACTATTAAATTATAATTTTTCTATAATTATGTGTCATGTTGGTTATAATCATTTGTACTTGCATTTGAAGTTAAAATTAGTTTCGTTCCTCATATTAACAGTATTATCTAATGGATGTACAAGTCCTGCCATCTGACGGTTATCAGAAACGATAATATTAGTCAAATTTAGGTAATTTTGATTTATATATATTTCGTTACAAACCAAATTTGCAATGTGTTTAAAATAATTCCTTTATTTTGTATTAGGAAGTAATAAAATAGTAACAATTTCAAATTATTCTAATTATTCTTAGTAAATAATAGATTTTTATTTTTGATTAAATTAAAAAAAATAATAGTTTTCTTTAACAAACAGGAGTTACCAATCATTGTGTTGTAACGCACTTACAGCACCAATACAATTGTTCGTGTACAAAGGAGAAACACAGTAAAAATATACCTTATATATAGATTAAGACATTTATTCTGTACACTATTTACAAATTGGTATACGTGATCACCATATAACATAACGAGCAATTATTCATGTTTTATATTGATATTTATACGATAATTATTACAATTCTCTTTAGTTATGCGTTATTCCTTAATCAAAATATGAGGCCTAAACAACCGTCATGAATATTTTAAATCTCTTTTACCTCTAGTACAGGTACAGGGTAGCATGCAGGGTCTTTCCTCATGCTGTATGTCGGTACTCCAGTCAATACAGGGGATCGGACAGGGGCGTTCCTCACGCGGTTTGTCGGTCCAGGTGTTCGGGCATACGGGACGGCGTTGATAGATCGCAGGACTTGGGATTTCGACATCCAGCTACTCTTGAATCTCAACTCCGACTCATTTCCTTAACTCTTTTTCCCCACCCCTCACCTCGGTTTTAACGCCCCTTTTTCATCCTTTCCAATCGCTTGTTTCGTGAAATTTTCCCACATCCGCACCCCTTTCGGGAGTGCATGTGGGCTCATTAAAATAGCCCCTTTTGTGAAAGCTGACATTATTTTTAGCCCCTGCCCCCATAACTCACTGGTCACATCTTTGTGCGAGCTTGACCGTTACGATTGTGCTATTCCGTTTATCTATACCTCCTCCGCAGGGGTCCCTAAACTTGAAGTCAACAGTCGAATTCTAAATTCATCTTGGAAATTTCTCCCACAACTGTGCATGCATGTGCTGACCATCGTGGGAAAATACCTCGGTACAGTTGAA
>CM063504.1:114088359-114103359 GCA_032207245.1 Pardosa pseudoannulata | reverse complement strand
TTCGAACTCGCTTTGAATTTTGCTAACCCTAACTCATAAAAAATTCAATATGGATGCCTGGATCCGTTCCAGGTACAACCGCTTCAAAAATTTGCCGACAGACACCTTAGGCTATTATTATATAGGGGATATATATATATATATATATATATATATATATATATATATATATATATACATACATATATATACGTACATATATGTATATATATATATACATATATATACATATATATATACATATATACATATACATATATACATATAAATATATACATATATATATATATATATATATACATATATATATATATATATATATATATATATATATATATATATATATATATATATATATATATATATATATATATATATATACATATATAAATATATACATATATATATATATATATATATATATATATATATATATATATATATATATATATATATATATATATATATATATATATATATATATATATATATATATATATATATATATATATATATATATATGTATAATACATACTTAGAAATTTTAGAAATTTCATAAATAGTTTTCATAGTGGCTCTTTTTAATAACTTAGCAAATACAACATAATATTCTATATATTGTATAAATTAACTAGATTATTACTTCCAAAGCAGTGGCATTTCTTTTATGGCGTATACCTAGCTACACATATTTGTTCACAATTTTGAATCATCATATATGTGGCAGACATTACTCGTTAGACAACACAAAGTGGGTCCTTGTAATTTAAAAGCAGGGACAAGACATCTAGGGTTAACATGCTGACTTCAGAGCTATCGATTGGAAACTTGTCGGATATTGCAACTATGAATTTATTTTACTTGTCCTAGTCGATATTAGTATATACAGCTCACAATTATGTGTACATGCATAGGTGTTTACAAGAGAGTTTTACATTTTGCGGATTATATCCAGAATTACAAGTTATAATTTAACGAAAATTAGAAGTATAAGTATATATATATTATATATATATATATATATATATATATATATATATATATATATATATATATATATATATATATATATACATATATATAGTATACATATATATATATATATATATATATATATATATATATATATATATATATATATATATATATATATATATATATATATATATATATATATATATATATATATATATATATATATATATATATATATATATATATATATATATATATATATATATATATATAATATATATATATATATATATATATATATATATATATATATATATATATATATATATATATATATATATGTATATATATATATATATATATATACATATATATATAGATATATATATATTATATATATATATATATATACATATATATATATATATATATATATATATATATATATATATATATATATATATATATATATATATATATATATATATATATATATATATATATATATATATATATATATATATATATATATATATATATATATATATATATATATATATATATATATATATATATATATATATATATATATATATATATATATGTATGTATATATACATACATATTTATATATGTATATATACATATATATAGATACACACACACATAAGTTTACAGTTGGACCGATGTGATATGGGTCTCAGCTGTTTAATGAATTTCTCGAAATCAAGATATTTCCTGGATGGATTGGCCTGATAGACTGTAATCCTATAAACCACAGGTGGGTAAAATGGGTATTTATAAAAGCTACCTCTTGTAATAGTAAATATTTAACTATATATATTACGACAATTTGGAATGTAATGTAATTCTACTGTTGTTATTTTGGATTCTTGAAACGAATATTCTTAATTTTCTGGTGTATCATTTTATAATGCAATATATGTCCACAAATACATGTATCTTATTACTTTTTCTTTTAAATGGTATTTAAATATGTAGTTGTTTATAAAAATAATTAAAGATAATTGTTGTAATGAGTTATTAAACCTTTTTGAAAAGAAAAATTGTTTATGTTGCAATTTTTTATGCAATAAATAAATTAGCATACGTTTCTATTATGCAATTTCCTGCAATAAACTGTCACAGCAATAAAAATTTATAATTATTTATATAAAGTTTCATTTATAGGTATACATACTTATGAGATCTCCTTTCTTACTGCCTAATTTAAATATAACCTATAATGGTAAACAGGTTCCCCACATCGGATATGGGGTAGCTCTGTGAAGGTCTGGTGCAATTAGCAATGCTCGTCCTATATCTGTTTATATTCTGAAAACTGCGTATCTGAACAAGTGGAATCAATTAGTACAGAAAATCATAAAATATCTTATTTCTAGTATGAAATCAAGTTTTGAAGTCTGTACGAAGGTACCGCCCTTTACAAAATTATTTGCAATTAATGAGATTTGTACTTTTTTCACTAAGTGCACATATTTTATGCTTGGTTAAAAATATCTTCTTTTATATAACAATGTCTACGTTATTTTTATGCAGTTATATTTTTATTAATAGCCAAGGCAGAATTTTATTCTAAACAGAGCAGATTTTGTTATTTTATAACCTATATAAAATAGGTTTATACACATTTTTTTCGAAAATAACTATGTCTCCATAAATTTCAATAATAGTTCTGGTAATAATCAACGAAATCAAAAAATTATCTTAATTTTAAACACCAGTGAATTTTATATAGCTATTGTGAATTATAGAATTTATATATATTATTTTCCTTATAGCACAGAATTGTAATACATAAAGAAATATAAAAATCATAAAAAATCAAACAGATACGTCTGCTGCATATGTAAAATTATAATTTCAGAATTTGATTATTCTCTTAAAATTATCCATTTTTTCCATTTTGTGAATTAAACGACTCACAATAATTCAAAATCTTAACGCATAATCGAAATTTAAATAAATCTTTTATTTTAATAAAAAGTTATTATTAAAACATTAAAGTTAAACAGAATAGTTAGCTTCGAATTTGTAATAAGCTAAATTTTTAATAAATTTTCTTTAAGTCTAGACACATGAAGTTAGGAATATCAAATTAGTTTCACTGTACAATTCTCTGTAATGCATTACTTAATACTTGGTTCTTTCTTAGCTATTCAGTAATTCCTGTTTATTTTATATAAATTGAAAATAGGTCCTAGATAACATGCAGGGTTTTATCTAAGAGATTAAATTTAATGCATCTGAAAAAGAAATAAAATCTGTCATATCGCATTGTTTTATCGTCGAGTTTCAAAAATGATTTAACTTTAGAATAGTTATAAGAAATCAACAGGAATCTCTTTTTAATGTCTTTTTTTATTGAAAAATATAATATTTATCTCCTGTATAAGTCACAGTGCTATGCATTATTCTTGAAAACTTTAAAATCGTATTACATAATAGGATTATTAAAAGTTATATAAATATTTACATTGAGGAAATAAGATAATCTTTCTCCAATATTCTGATTATAGATGTATTTTATAGCATAAGAGCTTTATTCACTTGTATTTTGATTGTTATGTCGAAAATTTTAATTATGAAATAATGACAGTCTATTAAATACATTCAAATAAATTCATTTATGTCCCATGATAATGCGTACTAAAATATTTTAGTATATTAATATTAAAAATCCATTTAAAACTCATATAGTGTAAGAAACATGTACTTGATGAGTTAGAATGCTGCAGACGTTGTACAAATGAATTTAATTTAGGGGACACTAACAATATTTAGGGAAACAATTTAAAGTCTCATTAAGCTTTCAGATTAAGTTAACACACAACACCAACCATTTCTCTTTAGTTTTATATTTATATATAAACATCGTGTGTTTGTTCAATTACTGATGTGATATTACTAAATTTATTTTGGGTTGCACAAACAAATTTTAATGAAGCATAATTTAATATGTGAATAAAATCTCAATTTAAGTTTCTATACAACAGTAAAATTAAAGTATTATATATATACATATATACAAATATACATATACATATATATATATATATATATATATATATATATACATATATATATATATATAATATATATATATATATATATATATATATATATATATAATATATATATATATATATATATATATATATATATATATATAATATATATATATACATATATATATATATATATATATATATATATATATATATATATATATATATATATATATTATATATATATATATATATATATATATATATATATATATATATATATATATATATATATATATATATATATAATATATATATATATATATATATATATATATATATATATATATATATATATATATATATATATATATATAGATATATATATATATATATATATATATATAGGTGTCATAGGAAAATTTCACTTTTACAAGACAGGGTAATATAAAGATTGATTAGATTGTTTTCAGTTGAGAAATATTTCGGGATAATCTTCATACATGTGTAAGAGGTAATATGGTAGTGACTGTAAAAATATAAAAATAGTAGAAATAAGATGTTTACTTCCAAATTGGTGCTTTAACTCGATATATTTTGGTTTTTTATTTATCGCCACCTTGTTAAATATCTTAAATTTAAATTTAGGTAACAACAGTAAAGATTTAGTCACATAATAGAGGAGAAGAAATTATACACAAAAAAGCAGAAATTTCTATTTAAAATTGGAATTCTCTTTATTAACAGCACCCAAGCACATACACTATACATATATATTAAAAAATGTAAGTATATATATATATATATATATATATATATATATAATATATATATATATATATATATATATATATATATATATATAATACATATATATATATATATATATATATATATATATATATACATATATATATATAACATATATATATATATATATACATATATATACATATATATATAAACATATTATATATATACACACATACACACACACACACATATATAAATATATATATATATATATATATATATATATATATATATATACATATATACATATATATACATATATATACATATTTTATATATATATACACACACACACACACACACATATATATATATATATATATATATATATATATATATATATATATATATATATATATATATATATATATATATTATATATATATATATATATATATATATGTACACATTGTAAGAAAAATTAAGAAAGTTAAAAAGAAAGTAATCAATATATACATATAAGTGGAAGTTGGAATTCTGATATATGTAATAATCAAAATCTATTACAAGAGCTAAAATTGATCTTATAAAATAATATTAAAAACAATTATTAATGGTAACTTTCTTATTTAATATTAAATCTAATACCATACCAAAAGTCCCCTAACTATTCTGCACTCGCGCGGTAAAATTCAACAAATAACTTGAAATAAAATCCTTTTCAAGAATCAAAGAACACATCTCGCAGATTTAAACCATTAGATTCGTACTTTATGTTTGAAACTTTTAATAATTTCGAATATTTATCGTTGCGGTAAGTATTTTCTAACAGCTCTTTTGAAAGCCATTAGATTCTGCTATCGTAGAATTCCATCTCGACAAGTCACGCGAATTTTCTCTCATTGCCGAGAAACTGTATCACATGGTAGCGAGATATTTTTCGTTAAATGTGTTTCGATAACTGCAACAAATGTGGCTTTTGATGACGAAGTTTTTTCTTTTTTAGAAAAATATTTATTCGCTTATTTGTATAAATTTCCAGGTTGTGAGTTTATTTCCAGTGATTTGATTTCACGTTTGAAGCTTCATTGCCTAAAATAAACTTCTAAAACTTTTATTCAAATCAATATTTTTACTGAAAGAAGTTTGTTTTCAATTGGATACATATCTATGATTCAGCTTCTCAAAAATAACTGAAATATTATCAAAACATAACCTTTAAAATTAGATAAATAGAGCATTATATTAACTACAACAAAGATAATTTTTTAAATTTTCATCTTAGTTGTTAAAGACATTTTATGTTTTACAAGTCCAATTGCTGTTTAACCCATATTGTACCACACTAACTAAATATTTCTGTAACTTATTAAAGATGAATCCATACCATTAATATGGTGTAACTAAGCATATAAAACCAAAATTTTGAAAAATTATTTTTAATTTTTTATGTAATTGGCTGTCCTATAAATAGGACAACGGTTCATTACACTACTAAATCTTAACACATATCAATTACATTGCATTAGGCTGATTCATAGATGAAATTTTGGGAAACAGTCAAAACAAAGTCCAACATTACATTTTAAGCATACTGTTGTAGGTTTTCTCTTGCAGTTATTGAACTGGCAGTAAAAAAGTAGTTTTATCTTGCAAAAAATCTAAGAATTTCTTAATAGAATAGACATCTATTTACCCCCTTTTGTGTCCAGGCGTGTGAACAGGTGTTTGTACTGGTTTTTATTGAAAGAAAAGAAATGAATGTGCGCTATAAATGCAATATCGAATTCATAGAAAAATAATCAGGATTGGACAGTCGTCTTAATTTTAGGGCACCTTTTTTATACTTACAAAATACATGTGTAAAATATATTTTTTAACAAAAACTTTTAGCTACATTATTAGCTCTGTTTTTAAACTAAAAGTGAAATCCACAATGTTTAAAAAATAATAATTATAAATATAAAATTAAAGATTAAAAAATGACAATTTTTAAGAGGTTGCTGAAAATAATTTTTACAATACAATATAATTTGATTTCTCAGTTTTTTTTGTTACTATGCTAAAGTGTGTCTATTTTAAAGGTGTTAAAATAAAATCCACTCAGAAAATATTTATAACTTTATTATTAAACGGAATTTTATTTGCTGTCCTGTTTATAGGACAGCGGTCAAATATGGGTTAAAGGCTTTAAGAGTCACATACAAGAATTTCAATTGTTCTGCGGTTTCTAGCCCAGTAACCCAAAGATTGAATCATTTCCTTCCCCCAGTCTTTTTTTTTCCAGTCAATATAAGTAAACAAGTTTAAAATCGAACTGAATAACAATGAAATGTGTCATGTTATCCAGCAACAAGTAGTGTTTCTCAACATATTGAAAAACCTTAGGAAAAAAACACCTGCTAACATCGATGTTTACAATGTCATCTGTTCAACGCTATGAGCATTACAAGCGGTTATTATCAGTCACGCCTCTAGGGAAAGACATTTTTTAAAATGATTTCTGGTATTCTGGGATCAAGAGGTCTTAGTTAACGAAGGCTATTGTGGAAACGAAAGGGTTAAAATCAAGTGTATATGAAACATTTGTTTGAAACTCAGAGACACTGAATTATTTGCTCTACTGATATTTACTTTAATCACTTAAGGTTACGGAAGACTGTAGTAAACATTTATAGAAATTATTAATTGAAAAAAAGTCCTTATGCACACATACACTGAAGTATAAATAAACAATCACATTAAAAAATATTTTTTAAAATCAGAAAATATTTTATTTAAATTCCGGATGTTTTAATACTTGAATTAATACTTGTTTTAATAGTTGATTTTTTAAACTTTCTTGCAAACTAAATTTGAATATGTTCTGTAATATATGCCTCATTGTTACTTAACACTTTTATGCACTTTTGGGTTTTATTTTGTCGATAAATTAAATAAATAACTGATAGAAATTATTTTTGTTTTTAAGCTTCACAAAATTATTTTGACTTTATTAATCCGAGTTTTTATAATATGAATATAAAAAAAAATTAAAACGGAAACCATTCTTTATCTTGATAAATGTAAGAAGTGTTTTTTAACCCACTTCTAACAGATCCAATGAGAACAAATCTGTTGATATTTTTAGCTCAAAAATGTCTTAAGCTGCAAAAATGATATGTTCTATTCCAAAGACTCTCATTGCTTTTATATAAAATATACGTACTTAAATTATTTTGGTATTTATGTATATTTAATAATTAAAGCAACAAGACAATTTGCTGATAAATTTAGATTAATTTATCGAAAACAGTGAACATTTACAAATTTGTTTATCATTATTTAAAAATAACATAAAATTTTGAGTTAATCTTTATGAATGCATCAGTGTAGTGAGAGTATTTACACACTAGTTACACTTCCGAACACTTATTTAATATTTACTTAAGGAAAACCTTACATAAAATAATTTCTGTGAAAAATGTACACTACCTAATATTTTATATGCAAACATTAAATTTCTTTCCTTAGAATTATATATAAACAAAAGATAACTTCTTATACACTAAGATACTGGCTTTATATTAAATGTCATAGATTTCGCTTTAAAGCGTTTATCATATTTTTGACACGTTCACTCTCGTTGAAGAACTTGAAAATTTCCAAAACATGGAAGAAAAAATAAATTGCATCCCATGGCATGTCACCTATCGTGATCAATCTTTAAACAGCGCTTTTGAAGCATAATAAATGTCTGACAACTTTTCAGTTTTTTGTGCTTATGTAAAGACAGATACTCATCTCAAAGTTTATAAATTACCATAAAAAGAAAGCAGTCTTGTTTATAGACTAATGCAGTTTTACTGAGATCGATAGAGAAAATTGATTCAAGAACAGGAAGTTTTTTTAAATTGGTAATTATAAAATGTTTATTTGATTCTTGACAAGGAATAATTCTACAAAATTATAAAGATTGGATTTACAGTCCTAGTATGGTAAACATTTCCAAGATATATTTATTGTAACGTTATTGAGGTTTTACAAGAAGCAGTCAGGTAAAGGAAAAACCAAATTGGAATATGAAAACATAACTATTATATTGATAGATTAAATCTATAGACAATTTGGTGGCAATATTTATTTTATTTTACTGTTAAATCTGATAGTATTTATTGTATGGGTATTTAATTTATAGATGCATGGAATATATTAGTATTGGTTACAGATCGGTAGTTGATGCAGATGCAATTATACTACGACGTAGATCATAAAACAATAACTCTTAAGCTTTAAAAATCTTTTACAATTTTTAAATCCAAATATCATTTGAATTTGTTGATTTCATTTGTTTCATTTGATTTTTTTTATTTAACCTCTTCCGGTAAAATGACGAGTCTAACTCGTCATCAGGTTTTCATTCCATACTGCACAATGGCGAGCTACACTCGTTATGCGATTAAAGTTACTGTTAAATATGATAATTAATTTAGTTTAAAATTTCTAGTGTACTGAATTTGGCAACACTTTTATCTCTTGTGAAAATCACAAGTCACTATTGCATATTGTTTACTTAGAATTTCTTGGTACAAGTCATTGCCAAATTAATGAGTCAGAATAAAAAAAACCTACTAAAAAATGCCGTGTGTGTTACAAGAATCAAATTAAAAGTGAGACTACTTTGTGAGACTACGGTGTAAACAATTAAGAATTCCTTTGCACTTGTTTTGAAAAGTACCACTAGACTTGAAGACTATTATCTGTATACCTTATTAATGTTTTGCTTTGATATTTTCTTAATTTTACTGTTTCTGATATTATTTAACACTATGTAAAAAGTGGATTTTAATTAAGAATATGTAAGAATTGTAAAATGAAACAAGTTTTTTAAATAAAAATTAAATGGTTATTTCATGCACAGTTTTTCATTATTAATTCATACCGGAAGGGGTTAAGTAAACAAGTGCTTCAGTAATATCTGTCCCATTTTATTTTACTGTTAAATCTGACAGAGTATTTATTGTATTGGTATTTAATTTATAGACGCATCGAATATAATAGTATTGATAGTATTGAATATTATTGAATATATCAGTATAGTTGATTCAGAGGCAATTGTTTTACAATGTAGATCATAAAATAACAACTCTTAACAAAGCTTTAAAAACATTTTACAAGTAATAAATATATATACACATGAACGAAAGTTTACGACTTAGAATTTCATCTGTCGTTAGAATGTCATAATACATTTTTTTGTGTGAAAAACATTTCAGAATCTATATAAGTATAGTTATGAAGCACCCGTGTTATTCGAATTCTTTTAGTTTTTGTAAACCTAAGCGCAAAATAATGTTTTTGACGTTTTGACTATTACGAATACATACTTGTAAGTATATATAAATTTTCGGTTGTATCAGCTTCATGATAAATTCGTTATACAGTGTGTTTCATATTGAATGGGACAAAAATAAAACATGATTGTGAACGTTGTAATTAATATATTTAGAAAATTCAAATTTATCCCAAAACTACATTTATTCATGTTTCTACAGGTGTTCAATGTGTGGCTCTCCGGTGACACGACAAATCTGCTCGACGAACGATAATGGTAGAGCATTGCTCCTCGGATCCGGAGTTCACGGGTTCGAGTCCCGCTGCTGGCATGATGTTTTGTAGCCGTTATCGACTGTAGGAGTCTCATTAGCCCCTGTGTGCAAAAACAGTAGACCGTAGTGCTTCAAACTGCATACTCGTGATAGCATATCCCCTGTGATGGGGTTTTTGCATAAGCAGACGGTATCCTGGAACTGCATCCCCCACCTGCTTATGTTATGCCAATGCGGTGGTTCTTTATGAAATTTTGTGCGAAAATGTCTTTGCACAACAGTTACCGATGAGGTTTTGGCATATTCAAAAATGCAGTACGCTCTCTCTTGCATGGAAGACATTTTGTTTAACAGCGCTTCTAGCGGCGAGTTCGTCATTCAATACTTTTTTCCCTGTTGCCAAATAAAACTTGCATAATTCTAGTTGCAGAATAAATTCGTTTTGGCTGACTAAATCCATTACGGCAGTCACACTGCGCTATTCTTTTTGTCCCATTAAATATGAAACACCCTGTATATTAAATCTCTATATATTGAAAAATTAAAATATGCAGTTTTCCTTTTTAGAAAAAAAAATTTTATATAGATTTTTATCATGAGAAACTAAGGTGTCAGAAAAAACATTGCTAATGTTATCACAAGCAAAATTTTTTAAAATAAAATTCAATTGAATTACAGTCAATTTCTATTTATTAATAATATAATTATAATCATGTTACGTAACGTAACTATAGTTCTATTCATATAATTATATTTATTACATAATTAAACGTCTAGTACTACATAATAAATTATTTCACACATTACCCCTTTTTGGCATGGAGGGTTAAATTCTGTTCCACTTAATAAACATTCTTTTAAATCAGTTTCAATTAACATACTGTAAAATCCAATTATATAGAAATTTTCATTTTCAGAAAAAAATCCAGATTTTTCCCTTTAATATGAAACAATCTGTATAATTTAAAAATTTCATCCCTCGTCTGGTTTTGTAGCACTACGGTCTACTTTTTGCAACACGATGGCTAATGAGAACAAGACCTACTGCTTATAGCCGATTGCGAACGGGTACGAAAATCCATGCCATAATGGGATTTGAACCCATAAACTCCGTTCCGAAGTTCACCACCCTAAGCAATCGGCCATCAATCGGCTCGATCGTCTGGGAGAAAAAAAATCTGAAAAACAAATAACGACAGTTTATTCAACTTTTTTTCTTCTTTAATGATGTTTTATTTCAAAATTGAACCAAAATATTGAAAATTGTAAAACAAAATTAGAATAATCAAGTAAAATATTTTCTTTTAAATTTTCTTTTAATGAATACAGCTCATAAATAACTTGTACTATATAATTTAATATCACTAGGAAGAGAAAGCCTCTTTCTTCACCAGTGTTAAAATATAGTTTCAAATAAACGCAAATCAGGAGAAATATTATTAAAATATTTAAATAACTAAGGTTGATATTTTAAAAGACTCAATTTTAAATTACTACTAATGTATTAACGTTCAATTTGCTATAGGCAAAAATTATATTTACTTCATTATTGCTAAATTTTTATGTTATAAAACATTTGTTATTTATAAATGAACGCTTTTAGAAGAAGCTTTTAAGCAAATTTTTCTTTCTTAGAATTAGTCAATGAAAAAAAATTAACTATTAAAATCTTCTACATTAGGTTTAAAAACTTTTCCTTAATTGTGTTATTTTAAAAGTATTAACTAGTATATTTACAATTTTTCAAAAATAAAATAAATTTATTATAAATTTTGCTGCAAAGTGTAATATTTAAAGAAAGTATGTAGTGAACATATTAGATCGTTTGTTTTTATTCTTTATTTTTTAACTCGCGAAAGATTACATAATGTTATTATAAAAATCAGCTCTAAAAGGCTTAATTTTTGTAAGAAAATATTACTGTAGAAAAAAGAAACTGGAAAAAAAGGACTGGAAAGTTAATTAATTATAACAAAATGTTTTGACTTCGGTTTTGTTTAGAACGTAATATTAAAACTAGTAGGATATATAAAATGTATTTTCTTTCATTATTTTATTCATTGCTTTATTCTGATATAAAAACCAGATGACTATGTTATTTAATTAAAACAATAATTAATTGTTTCAAACTGAAATATTTAAGTGATTTAGTAAGTATATTAATTGTTTTGTATTTTAGAATTCAGTTAAAAACTTATTTAGAAAAGTGAAGACAATATGAGATATTAATTTATTCAGTTAAAATTTAAAATTTCTCAGCTGTTTTAAAATTTCCAAGACGAGTTCCTAACTTGTTCAAGACAGCCTATTAAGCAAATTTATTTTTTCCTCGAGATGATATTTTTGATTTATTTTATATATGTACTAAAAGATGAAGACAAGGACAGCATCCTGCATCTTGAGAACCAAATGAGAGACTGTAATTCACTCGTTTCTTTGTTAGGGAATAACTTTTACACCAGACATTTTTAAGTCTCAGAAACATTTGAACTTTTTGTGAGTTAAATGAACTGTTATTGGTATAATTTAGAGATACTGTAGTGAACTTCCATTAACCCCTTCAGGTATGATATAATAATGAATAACTGTGCATGAAATAACCATTTAATTTTTATTTAAAAAACTTGTTTCATTTTACAATTCTTACATATTCTTAATTAAAACCACTTTTTACATAGTGTTAAATAATATCAGAAACAGTAAATTTAAGAAAATATCAAAGCAAAACATTAATAAAGTATACAGATAATAGTCTTCAAGCTAGTAGTACTTTTCAAAACAAAGTGCAAAGGAATTCTTAATTGTTTACACCACCAAGTAGTCTCACTTTTAATTTGATTCTTGTAATACACACTGAATTTCTTAGTAGGTTTTTTTTATTCTGACTCATTAATTTGGCAATGACTTATACCAAGAAATTCTAAGTAAACAATATGCAATAGTGACTTGTGATTTTCACAAGTGATAAAAGTGTTTCCAAATGCAGTACACTAGAAATTTTAAACTAAATTATCATATTTAACAGTAACTTTAATTGTATGACGAGTGTAGCTCGTCATTATGCGGTATGGAATGAAAAACTAATGACGAGCTAGACTCGTCATTTTACCGGAAGGGGTTAATTTGCATACGTACATCTACTGTATGATTCTTACCAAGAGTTCTAGAATTCTGGAAAAGAATAAAGTAATATTACTATATATCTTTGTTTAATAAAAAAATTATAAAAGTATTCTAAAAAAAGCGCTCCCTAAGCGTACAAAAAATTAGGTCATTAAAACTTTAAGTTCTTACAATTCCACTAAGTATGTGTAGTTTTGCTGAATAAAAGGACACTTTTTACGTCTCAGAAACTTTTGAACTTTTTGTAAGCAAAATGAACTGTTAGTGGTATGATTTAGATATACTGTAGTGAACTTTCATTAATCTGCGTAGATACATATATCCCATGCTACTTACCAAGCGTTCTAGAATTGTAGAAAAGAATAAAGCAATATTACTATATGCCTTTGCTTAATAAAAAAAATTAAAAATTATTCTAAATAAAGTGCACTCTAAGCGTACAAAAATTAGCTCATAAAAACTTTAAGTTCTTACAATTACACTAAGTAATGTGTAGTTTTGCTGAATAAAATAATTCAATTGCACAAAAGTGAGCTTTTTCTAAAAGATGGCTAGTTTACATTTTATATGGCGTTCTATATATTTCAGCAATAAATTACAGAATTTCATTCAAACTGAGAGGACGCACAATACCCGCAGTTGCACAAGAATGCTTGCCGAGCCTTCCAGGCCTGACACGTTATCTTTTAGAGAAATTTGTTTTGATATGGCTTGCGTTTAAAAGACGAACATGATTGATATTCTGATTCCTATCATACAGTCAAAACTTCAAAGCTTTTTATTAAAACTTAGATTAAAAGAATAAGTTGTAGAATTTAGGATAAAAATAAGGTTTTAAGAAAACCTTCTAATGTCTAAATATTATTTATAAAAGTCCATCAACAGTCATAACAATGCTGAACGAATCCTTGGAGACTACTGATTTGTTTGTTTTTTTTTTACTCTTAGCTGTCATCATATTAATACATTTATATATCCCCAAATATAAAATATGAAGTTATCTTAAGCCAAAAATGTTAAAATTTAAAAATAAACAGGAATTAAACTATAGAAAAATATTTGTGCCAGATTAAAACAAATTATTTAAACCGCGAGAACGCGCGCTTACCGAGTGCCATTTTTCTCAGCTAAATACCAACAAAACTGCTTTTGACGATAGATAGAAAAATTGTATTACCAATTATACATTATTAGTCGTCTAAAATATATTTCAGATTATTTTGAAACATTATTTTTTAAAAGTATTTTTAACTGTAGATACTTTGTCATTAGCATTAAACATAAACTTAAGACGAGTTAAAAAACATTAAATCACATTTATAGTAAATTTATGTTGGGATTATAAAATATTTAATTAAAATATTGCATTCCTTTTACTTATATATTTGGAAACAAAGATTTTAATTTATTTACTGCATACAGTTTTATCAATATTTAACGCTACACCTTCAATATTTTCTGTCTATTCAGCTGGGACATATAACAATTTTATGTTGAAAACATTTTAATCGTTTTATTGAACTTTGTCTTTT
>CM063504.1:114070859-114083359 GCA_032207245.1 Pardosa pseudoannulata | reverse complement strand
ATTAATTGAATAGCATGATGGAAACAAAATGACTTCAGATATATATAAACGTAAGTTGTACGATACAAGAAAAGTAAATTTTAAAATTGGTTTTAACCCCTGACTGAGAATGTCATTGCTTTTTCCAACATCCATCAAAAGAGATAATTTAATTTGAAAACAAGACTTTCTTTGAATTGATTTGGTTAAAAGTATGAAATTTTGGTGAGGGAAACATATCTAAAACATATCTCTGGGAAGAACGAACGTTTGAAAAATAAAAGCATACAATTATTATACTAATTTAGAGAAAATGTGAGTGATATATGGACTGTTAATAAAATTGTATTTTGTAGCATTTAAGAAAGTAGATATTATACAGATGGAAATAAATAGCGCCACACGGAAAAAAAATAAAGTGTGAAACTCAAAACTAATATAGACAAATTTAAATTTTACGTTAATCTCATTGTAAATCAAAACTTTTATATTCATTTTGAACCAAGTTTATTACTGAATTAAGAGAGTACTTCATTTGGAAATATTAGTGAATTTTAACGGAAATCATTTAGTGAGCGGTATACTTATAATGAAAACAGAGAATATGAAATAATTTTAACAAATATATTACCATATATAGACATTTTACTTATATTTCATACACTTTATACATATTATCTCATGTGTATATATTTTATATTTAATGGAATGCGGATGTAACATTTTACGGTATATTTTATGTAAATTTTGTAACAAATCATACATTGTTATTCGTTCACACATTCTTTATAGCTCATAAATTACACGAAGTGTGAAAATATAGAATTCTAAGATTATAAAAAGTTCAAGCTTTTAAAAATTACATAACCTTCAGGAGATCTAAGGAAAAATATCTCAAGAAATAAATTTAAGAAAAAAATGTGTTACGAAATTTAAATATTTACCTAAAAGAAGATTAAAAAGTAGGAAAAAAATAATTCCATTTATTGAAAGATTTACTTTTATATATAAATTTGAATATACTGAATTAGAGATTTTAAAAAATTATACACACGCCACTTCTAAAACAAATTTTGAGTTTTTCATCTCGAATAAATGTAGTTAGTGAAAAATTTTGAAATGTAGCAAGTTAAAATTAGTTCTATGCATGCATTTTTAATTTTTGATGAATATTTTTTTTTAAAAAAGATGATATTCAATATCAGTGAATCGGTTTTCTTAAAACATGTTTAGAAACCTCGTACTATCGATTCGTTAAAAAATAAGATTTTTTTAATTAAACTAGATTCTGCTAAGAGTTTTTAAAGCTGTTGGATCTAAGGCAATGTACTTGTTATATTGTAAATATTACATTTTAAAAAGAGTGCTTTCTGATTCGTATAAATATTAATGTAGTTTCGTTGCAGACGTCTATGTTTCTCTTTCCTCAAACTTTGCATGTGTGTATATATATGTTAATACTCATTTATAAACAACTATATATATATATAATATATATATATATATATATATATATATATATCATATATATATCGAATGATACACACTTTTAACTTAACAGAAGAATTTATATATACTAAGTAGCAACTAGCATATATTACAAGATCGAGAAGTAGCCTACAACTATATATCATATATATATACCGAACATATATATATATATATATATATAATTTACATATTAAAGAAAGATCTAGAATAATCAAGAACATAAGGAAACAATAAGCAACATTTTTAAAATTAAAAATCCGTACTTTGGATAAACTGCAATGACAAGCATCGAACCCACAATCTCCGGGTCTGGATCGCGTGCTTTGACCATTCTGCCACTGAGACAGTTAGCTAAGCTTCTTTATGCGGCAATATTTATATATATATATATATATATATATATATATATATATATATATATATATATATATATATATATATATATATATATATATATATATATATATATATACATATATATATATATATATATATATATATATATATATATAATATATATATATATACATATATATATATATATATATATATATATATATATATATATATATATATATATATATTATATACATATATATATATATATATATATATATATATATATATATATATATATATATGTATGTATGTATATATATACATATAAATATAAATAAATATATATATATATATATATATATATATTGTAAATTAAACCTATACAGAAATATACATCTTACAACAACGTAAATTCGTGTTATTTCGTGTCATGTCTTAGTTACGAAACCTCTTTTCGATAATTATTTTCCATTTATTAATATGACTTAGGTCAACCAAATATGGCATATATCCAAAATTCTTAAACAATAGGTTGTAGGACTATCATTTCCAAGCAAAAAAAAGATACATGCATCTCCATATTTTTATTTCATTAAAAAATCTCATTAATTTTTCAATACGTTTTACTAAAACCGATGCTGCATTTGTTATCTCCCCAAAATGATTTTCTGGAATGTCAAATAAAGTTGACTGCGAAGAGAAAACAAAAGTGTTAAGAAAATAATTCCATTTTCTCCATCACAAGACGAATTTGGAAATTTAATTAATGAAATTAGAAAATGTATCCACGAATTTGTTTCAAATAGATAGCAGGGGAAGAGAGAGACAATGAGAGTCGCTAAAAGCCGGTTTACAGAAGTTTAATAAATGAAGAAAATTAATTTCGATTTATATATATTTAATGCTGAGAGAATCATCAGAAAATCTTCATACTTCACTGATCCAATTTAATATATTTAAAAAATAATGTATGTCCGTAATTGATTAAAATGTATAAAATTCAGTATTTAATAAATTGTTTCATATTTTCTGAATAAACTAATTTTTCATACTGTTTCCTTAGAGTATTTAATATAATGAATAATTGAAATTAGGATTGTTTTAAATTACTTTTTAATAACATTTTGTATCTATTCTTTCTTTGTCCATTATTGAAAACTTCGGACTTTTAATTGTATATCATCTCCCTTTATTGCTTTGTCCTAAAGCTGTTTAAAAAAATGTAGTCACATCAAAATTAATATCTCAAATGGAAAAAAAAATCAGTTTTTTAAAGATAATATATTAATGACTTATCGAAAATATTTAAAATGGATATTAAACTTATAGCATTGTTTATTGCTATAATTTGCTCACTTTCTATGTGTTTGGACAAAGTTACCCAGGTTAGACATTCACTAATGTTGTTGTACTACGTTATATTACTTGGTTGTGAGTAAAAAGTTTAAATTATGCAGCAGCACATCTAATTAAATGTTCAATGTGTAGTATTTTTTGTTAATTCACACAGGACCATCAACTGTGAAGAATGTGAGGATTTTGGGATACTAGAAAACCTTTTCTAAAGCTATTTAAAAAATATGATCACAACAATAATAAAACCTCAAGTGGAAAATAGATCAATTTTTTAAAGGTAATATATTAATGACTTATCGGAAACAATTAAAAATGCATATGGAAAATTATGGGAATTTTTATTGCTTTAATACGCTCACATTCTATCATTTTGGACTAAGTTACTCAGGTTACACATACACTAATGTTGTTGTACCACATTATATTACTTGATTTGTTGGGAGTACAAAGCTTAAATTTTGCAGCACGCATCTCGTTAAATGTTTAATGTATATTTTTTGTTAATTCGCACAGGACAATCAACTGTGAAGAATGTGAGGGTTTCTAGATACTAGATAACCTTTCCTGAAGCTATTTAAAAAATGTGTTTACAACAATAATAAAACCTCAAATGTAAAAATAATCAGCTTTTAAAGATAATATATTAATGACTTATCGTAAAAATTTTAAATGGATATTAAAATAGTAACATTGTTAACTGCTTTAGTACTCTCCCATTCTATCATTTTGGACTAAGTTACTCAGGTTGCACATACTCTAATGTTGTTGTACCACATTGTATTACTTGGTTGGTTAGGAGTAAAAAGCTTAAATTTTGAAGTTGGACATCTCATTAATTATTTAATGTGTGGTATTTTTTGTTAATTCACACAGGACCATTAACTGTGAAGAATGTGAGGATTTCGGGATACTAGGAAACCTTTCTTGAAGCTATTTAAAAATGTGGTCGGATTAATATTAAAACCTCAAATGGAAAAATCAGTTTTTTAAAGATAATATATTAATGACTTATTGTAAATATTTAAAATGAATATTAAAAATTATAGCATTGTTTATTGCTATAAATCACTCACATTCTATCTTTTTGGACTTAGCTACTCAGGTTACACATACACTAATGTTGTTATACTACATTGTATTACTTCGTTGGTTAGGAATAAAAAGCTTGAATTTTGCAGCACGCATCTCGTTAAATGTTTAATGTATATTTTTTGTTAATTCACACAGGACCATGAACTGTGAAGAATATGAGGATATCAGGATACTAAAAAACCTTTCCTGTAGGTATTTAAAATATGTGATCACAACAATAATAAAACCTCAAATGCAAAAAAAAATCAATTTTTTAAAGATAATATATTAATAACTTATCGGAAAAAATGTTAAATGGATATTAAAATTTATAGCATTGTTCATTGTTTGATACTCTCACATACTATCATTTTGGACTAAAATACTCAGGTTACACATACACTAATGTTGTTGTACCATATTGTATTACTTGTTTTGTTACGAGTAAAAAGCTTAAATTTTACAGCAGGACATGTTATTGAATGTGTATTATGTGGTATTTTTTGTTAATTCACAAAGGAGCATTAACTGTGAAGAATGTGATGTTTTCGGGATACTAGAAAAACATTTCCTGAACCTATTTAAGAATTTGGTCACATCAATATTAAAACCTCAAATGGAAAAAACATTCAGTTTTTAAAGATAATATATTAATGACTTATCGTAAAAATTTAAAATGGATATTAAAATTATAGCATTGTTTACTGCTTTAATATTCTCACATTCTATTACTTTGGACTAAGTTACTCTGGTTACACATACACTAATGTTGTTGACCATATTGTATTAGTTGACTGGTTAGGAGTAAAAAGCATACATTTTTCAGCAGGACATCTCATTGAATGTTTAATATGTGATACTTTTTGTTAATTCACACAGGACCTTTAACTGTGAAGAATGTGAGGATTTCGGGATACTAGAAAACCTTTCCTGGGGCTATTTAAAAATTTGGTCACATCAATATTAAAACCACAAATAGAAAAAAAATAAGTTTTTAAAGATAATATATTAACGACTTGTAAGAAAAAAATTTAAAATTGATTTTAAAAATTATAGCATTGTTTATTCCTTTAATACACTAACATTCTATCATTTAGGTCTAAGTTACTCAGGTTGCACATACTCTAATGTTGTTGTACCACATTGCATTAATTGGTTGGTTAGGAGTAAAAAGCTTAAATTTTGAAGCTGGACATCTCATTAAATGTTTAATGTGTGGTATTTTTTGTTAATTCACACAGGACCATTAACTGTGAAGAATGTGTGGATTTCGGGATACTAGGAAACCTTTCCTGAAGCTATTTAAAAATGTGGTCGGATTAATATTAAAACCTCAAATGGAAAAATCAGTTTTTTAAAGATAATATATTAACGACTTATCTTAAAAATTTAAAATGGATATTAAAAATTATACCATTGTTTATTGCTTTAATACGCTCACATTCTATCATTTTGGACTTAGTTACCCAGGTTACACATTCACTAATGTTGTTGTACCAAGTTATATTACTTGGTTTGTTGAGGGTAAAAAAATTAAATTTTGCAGCAGGACATGTCATTAAATGTTTAATGTATATATTTTGTTAATTCATACAGGACAATCTATTGTGAAGAATGTGAGGAAATCGGTATACTAAAAAACCTTTCCTGAAACTATTTAAAATGTGGTCATATCAATATTAAAACCTCAAATGCAAAAAAAAAAATCAATTTTTTAAAGATAATATATTAATAACTTATCGGAAAAAATGTTAAATGGATATTAAAATTTATAGCATTGTTCATTGTTTGATACTCTTACATTCTATCATTTTCGACTTAGTTACCCAGGTTACACATTCACTAATGTTGTTGTACCACGTTAAATTACTTCGTTTGTTTTGTTATAGTAAAAAAAGCTTAAATTTTGAAGCTGGACATCTCATTAAATGTTTAATGTGTAGTATTTTTTGTTAATTCACACAGGACCATTAACTGTGAAGAATGTGATGATTTCGGGATACTAGGAAACCTTTCCTGAAGCTATTTAAAAATGTGGTCGGATTAATATTAAAACCTCAAATGGCAAAAATCAGTTTTTTAAAGATAATATATTAACGACTTATCTTAAAAATTTAAAATGGATATTAAAAATTATAATATTGTTTATTGCTTTAATACGCTTACATTCTATCATTTTCGACTTAGTTACCCAGGTTACACATTCACTAATGTTGTTGTACCACGTTAAATTACTTCGTTTGTTTGGAGTAAAATTCTAAATTTTGCAGTACGACATCTCATTAAATGTTTAGCGTATTTTTTATTAATTCGCACAGGACCATCAACTTTGACGAATATGAAGATTTCGGGATACAAGAAAATGTTTTCAGTTTTTATCTTTCTAGAAAGGATAGTTTTTTATAAGAGGTAGCTTTCAGAAAACATCTCATAGAATGTCATATATTTCTCAAACTACCCGCATCACTACAAGAGGATATCTAAACCCATAAATTAATCTTGTATGTGTATACAATACTGCAATGAAATAAAATATGAAAGTGTTTCAGATATAGATGTGAGACCCCAACTTTTCGTCATGTACCTCTACTTTTTAAAGCCATTTTCCAAAAATTGTAGCCTCATATGCCAGCTGGCAATTAGTGGATGAAATATAAGAGTCGAGTTTTCAAGCCATAAACAGTCTATACAGTATCATTGGATAGGAGATTTTGTAATGCAAACCTGATATGGTCCCGTATTGCAAGTACACAATCTGGACCATGAGTTTTTCAACTTTAAAAGATGGACGAGGTGATACGAATAAGTCTCCCAATGGCAAGAAAAACTGTATAAACACAATTAGAATA
This sequence comes from Pardosa pseudoannulata, assembly GCA_032207245.1. Classification (NCBI taxonomy): domain Eukaryota; kingdom Metazoa; phylum Arthropoda; class Arachnida; order Araneae; family Lycosidae; genus Pardosa; species Pardosa pseudoannulata. Next base: position 114,076,274 of record CM063504.1, on the reverse strand, counting down.
ACCTAAGACAGCTGCCATTCTCTTCTTCCAAGAAGAAAACAAAGCGTATATATGTATAGAATCATGCATTTAGTAGCTCTTGATTGACGTTGCATTTTCTTCTGCAATACCGTGAAAGATATTAACAATTTTAATATAGATGCATCTACTAAGTGGTTAATATTATTTTTTTAAGACAAATAAATCAAACGATGTAGGTTTTCGTAATTTAAAAGAAGGGCCAAGCAGAAGATCTTAGATTTTGATCTGTCATCCCCAGAGGTATCGTTTGGGAACTTGGAGGACGTTACGACAACAAAACTTTTTAAGTTCTCCAGACGCCATTAATGATCTTTACTTCCTACAAACACACACACACACACACACACACACACACATACACACACACACACACACACACACATATATATATATATATATATATATATATATGTGTGTGTATATATATATATGTATATATATATATTATATATATGTGTGTGTGTATTTGTGTGTGTGTATATGTAATATATATATATGTGTGTGTATTTGTGTGTGTGTATATGTATATATATATATATATATATATGTATATATATATATATATATATATTATTTATATATATATATATATATATATATATATATATATACATATATATATAATATATATATATATATATATATATATATAAATATATATATATATATATATATATATATATAATATATATATATATATATATATATATATATATATATATGTATAATATGTATATATATATGTATATATACATATATATGTATGTTATATATATATATATATATATTATATATTATTATATATATATATATTATATATATATATATATATATATTTTTATATATATTATAATATATATATATATTATATATATAAATATATATATATAATATAATATATATATAATATATATTATATATATATGTGTGTTGTGTGTAAATATATATGTATATATATAATACAGGTTAGAATACAAATAGAATACAGGAAAAAAAACTTCTAGGGCTTTATTGGGCTTGTTCCTTTCGGACCGATGGTTATGATGCCTATATATTTGCGGGTTTATTCGTGTAAGAAGTATACCTTTATATAACATATATAATGAGAATAAACAAATATATAAACACCAGTGGCCATAAAGAAACTTTGCCAACATCTGCATTTTTAGCATCTGTCCCAATAAACCGATTGAGATGGAATTGCAAATATAGTTTTTCGGAGATATGCGCTCAAGTTTCTGTGAATGGGAACACAGTGGAGAGCACGATTACGGATATAGTTATACAAAACGAAAATATGGAATGATAATGCCTACTTTCTCCTCTCTCAAAATGTTCAGCGAGAGCCCTACATAGCGACGAAACGGTACCGATATGTGCAAAAACGGACGTGTCATGAATACACAACAAAGAGCTCTTAACAGGAACGGACAATAAGTGTAGGTGTTATGGCCATCATGTATATAAACATATAGCAATTACTTACATTGATACTTCACAGGAAATTAATTTCTTCTTACCTATGAAAGAGTAAAAGTATGTTAGTATGTATATATCTTAAAAAATCAAAATTTTAAACTATTGTTTACTATGTCACATCTTGTTACAGTAAAACTGGTTTATGCCAAGAAATATGTTAATGAGATATAAATGATTATTTGATATAAATACATATCCAAACTAGTCAGATATGCCATTATAATCTTTACCGTGAATGCATACCAATGAGAATACGTGGTATCATATGTACCTTATAGGTTAATACCGAATTGATTAGCTTGGGATGAATGAACCCTATTACAATATTAATTTCAATGTGTGAGGAATAATTGAAAATGATATGCATATACGTAATGCAAGGCATTCCATGTTTGAAACTGTAGCTATTCCTGATAAGCCAAATCTGCGTACGTTAAAAAGAAAGTCACTTGTGCTTACAATTAATACAAACAAATAGTTGAAATCAGTATTACAATACCATTAAGTTAGTTGCTAACTTGCTATGAAAGTTTTCACGAAAAATTAAATGTTAATTTATAGGTAAAAATTTATCACTTGTTGCAAGCATATAGAGGGAGATTTATTGGATTCTGTCCATGTGTTTGAACCCAGTACGCGGAGGTTCTAGTATTGTCTGCTAGATGGATATCAATGACCGAAAATATCAACAATATCATTCCAAAAGATATACTTTTATCATCATGGGGAAGTGATTTTAAGCCAAATAATAGTTATGGATAGTACACGGATTAAAATCCTATTACAGACACGGATAGTAATATTGCTACGTAATCAGATCAGGATCCGGGTTTGCACAGGATTAAATGAGGTTAGATTATAAACCACCTTAATCTAAAATACGAATTAATAGATTTCCGCACAAATGAAATATCTTACTAACACCCACAAAACAGTGAAGATTTTAAGAATTTACATCACCGGTATCTAAAATAATATCGGTGAATAAATTAAATACCGAAAACTCTCAACGGACATAACCACCGTGAAGCACCACTATACGGTATACTTGACCTTTATGCATACTGGAATGTTGACGTGAGATGCATAACTGTAAACAAATCTGAGTCTTGAAGAAAATGATACAAACAAATATATATGCAAACAAAAAGAAAATTTATTAAATTTAATAGGCGTACAATTAAGTTATGGGATACCTACAACAAATAATTTTGTCTTTGGGTTCTAGGGAATCCATAAATGTTTAACACATATGGATATGTGTTTATATACAGTCAAACCTGTCTATCTCGAAACCTGCTTATCTCGAAAACCTGTCTATGTCGAATTTTTTTCAATTTCCCTACATTTTGAATAAAAATTTAAGGTATTTTCCAAACCTATCTCAAATTATTTTTTCCCAAACCTGTCTATCTCGAATTTTCATAAGAAACACAACATTCCAGTTTAGAACCTTATTGGGTTGAGAATCGCACAAGTTTCCATTTACAATAAATACATTTCTAGTTTTCTCTCTCGGAGGGTTGTTTGGTCAAGGACTGGGTGAGAATTATTTTAAAATCGAGTTATCTGCTCTAAAATGAGGGATCGGGGTTGAGGAGGGGGGAATAGGAGACGGGAGAAATTTCTTTTTGGAAATAGAACTGGTTCTATGTACATAGCCTAATAACTAAAGTATCATCTCGCATCTTGCTGCCTCAATTTTAGAGCTAAAAATGGCAGGTGTTAAAAGAAAATTAAATCTTTTAACCATAAAAAAATGGAAATTCTGTCATTTATGAAGGAAAACCCTTCTATGAAAAAAAGCATAGTCGCCGCTAAATTTGGAATTCCACCCAGTACTATTTCCAATATCATGAAAAACAAAGATATCGTACAAAAGAACTTCGAAAACGGCTGCAAAATAATGAAAAAGAGCCGTGCTTGTAAATATAACTAAAAGTAGTTCAAATTTTTAATATTTTGTATTGTGTAAAGAAAATTTCTTTGTCTATTTTCATAAAATCTGCATATCTCGAAACCTGTTTATCTCGATTTTTTTTTACTCCCAAAAGATAGGCAGGTTTGACTGTGTATATATATATATATATATATATATATATATATATATATATATATATATATATATATGTGTGTGTGTGTGTGTGTGTGTGTGTGTGTGTGTGTGTGTACCAAAGAACAGCGTCGAACACATGTCATTTTCGACCATTTTGGATAGGTGAATCTAGAATATGTCAATCAATACTTTAAAAATTATAAAATTTTTTAATACGTCATAAATTTGGTTTTTGTGTTTAAGCTTAGACTGTTAGTAACTGATAGTAACTGATATAGAGATGTTATCCAAAACCGGGCACTGGATCAACCAAAAAAGACTGGTTTGATTGGTTTACATTGGAGTGCTAGTTTCTATTGTTTTGAAACAAAATGACTTATGACATCAAGACCTAGTACTTAAAACCGATCTAAAACTGTGACAAATATCATAACAATAGGGAGAATACAGCAAAATATTTCTAGCAAAATATTTGTAGATTATTAGATACGACTCCATGAAAGCAGATTTAACGAAAATAAAGTACGTTAGTAATTATTCATCAACCAACTTTTTATTCTTTATTCTTTTAGCCTTAGTAACCAAATTCTTTAAAGTGTTTCATTTTAATGATATAGATATTAATTTGCATGTTATAAAAGCTAAAACAATACATATCTTTGAAATTTATATAATAATAATAAAAGGCGATTTATGCAGAATCAATAAATTCTTAAAAATAATAATGAAATGCTCATAAAATTCTATCTCTTCGTAGTATTTTTTCTGTTTAGTTTTAAGATAATTTTTGTAAATTAGCATCACATGACAACAGAAAGAAGTATGTGGTATATAACTTTATATTATATAATATTCTAAAAGTTTTATTTCGGTTTCAAACACAGTGTGTAATCCTGTTATGAAAAATTTATTAAATGAAACAAAAAATGTATCTAAACTTTGAACTTGGTAGAAATAAATATTGTTTCCTAAATGAGAAGTACTACAATAAAAAAATCTCCTTATAAAACGAGAGGAAAGATGGTCGATTGGTTAGGGTGCTGGCCTTCGGAACCGGAGTTCGTGGGTTCGAATCCCACTCTGGCATGGATGTTCGTAGCCGTTCGGAATCGGCTTTAAGCAGTAGGTCTCGGTCTAATTAGTCCTCGTGTTGCAAAAACTAGACCGTAGCGCTCCAAAACCAAACCAAACCTTATAAAACGCTATTAGAGAATAACTACGCCAGAGCCCTAAAACATTTAAGATCAAAATGCAACAATTCATGCAACCTAGAATAAACAAAATCTTCTAACGAAAAATCAGTGTATGTGTATACTTACATATATTTGTGAGCATTTATACATACATCTATTTATCTATATATATATGCATGTGTAGTTGTATTTGATTAAATATGATTTTGCATTCGCACAAACACAAAATTTAAACATTGTCTAAACCATAGTGTTTTAAACCGTGGTAATCGTCTACAACAAGCATCGCTAATATTTTAGAAATTTTTTATATATTTTTTAAATTGTTATAATAGTTTTACTATTATAACACTATTAATTATTTACTATTATAACACTATTAATTATTTTACTATTATAACACTATTATTATTGTGCAAAAATATTTTTAACTATTACTATTAAAAATATTTTTGCACAATGTATCTGAAAATACATAACTACATTACAAACAAAGAAAAAAACGAAATAATTCCGTTGCATTTTTTTAATAGAGCCATCCATTTAACTTGCTTGGCACATAACGCTGTTAATATGTTGCACATAAAGATGTTATAAGACCCTGCGTATGGACGTAATGGTATAAGTGTGCCCCTCGTATAAGTGTGTTTGTGTGTATAAAGAGAG
>CM063504.1:114060859-114065859 GCA_032207245.1 Pardosa pseudoannulata | reverse complement strand
AACAATTACATATAGTTTTAACCTCATTATATCTCAATATATGTATGCTAACCATTTTTTACACTGAAGAGCCAAAAAACTGGTATAGGCATGCTAATACTAATAAAGGGATTAGGAACTGATCAGGATACAGCGCTGCTGTTTGCAATGCCATTCGACAAAATTGTATGTCACATTTGATAGATAGGATAATGCTTTTTTTGAGGATTGGTGTAGTCGGCTTACGAGAGATGGGATATTTAAGAGAAATTTGGATAAAGAAAGGTAATTGTCGTGTTTTAAAAATCGGTAAAACATCAAATCTCCGACATTGCAGATGATGAAATAGATCGTACAAGAACGGAAACAACGACGACTGGGAGAATCTTTAAAAGTGACAGAATAGCTACTTCTTCGGAAATTCTCTGCAAACATACTTAAAATAAGTTCTCATTTTTTCTTGACGAACAATGGCAAAATGGATAAGACACACCTTTGTACCCTTGATGACTACATGAGCGTTTTAAGATGCCTGGCCTGGAACCATCAACACCAACATTGGGCTGTTGATGACTGGAAACACAGTGCCTGGTCTGTTCAAGGTCGTATCAGTGATCTTATAGGATCCCTGATACGTCTAGATGTGACTCTTACAGGTGACACATAAGCATGTTATCTGATCACCTGCATACTAATCCAAGCCATTTAAAATGAAGTAAAATAATACCTCTGTATAGTTGTCCAAATAAACAATTTGTTTATTTTCATACTGGCCTCGAAAGTCTCCCAGTCATGAATGCATTATTGAGCAATTCACGTTTGCTAAGTGTTTTTCAGAAAGATATCGTTAAGTTCCATACTGTTTTTTTGCGTGTAATTAATAAAACTATTATTTCTACTACAATCTGGAGGAAGATAGAATTTGTTGTTAATACTGGTGATAAAATTTTCATTGCAACAAAAAATAATCGATGATTAAATTTAAAGTTACCACATATGTAACTAATCTATTATTTAAACCAAATATAAGAGAAATTTATTTACGTAATATCTAAGTTCAGTGACAAAACGTAAGAAAATACTGCAGGCGATATTTAAATAATTTAAAACAAGAAATGATTAAATGACATAGTTAAAAGAATGACGTCAGAATGCTAGAAAAAAATGTTGATTTTACATATTATGTGACAAATTGATAAAATTAATCATCTGCTCTTAACCGAAAAAATAGAGCTTTAAATAATGGTATGAAATGCTTCACAAGGAGGAAGGGGTGGATTTGAACGTTACTAACCCTAACGCATCAAGAATCCAACATGGATGCCTCTATCCATTCCAGGTACAACCACTTCATAAGTTCGAGGACACACGGACAGATAACTTAGGCTATTATTATACAGGGAGTATTTGAAGCCTTGTTACAGATGCAAACTACATTGTGCATTGCATTATTATAAACAGACATATTTTTGTGACTTTAATTTTTGATCCTTTACAATCTGCCCTGCAATGTTACATAACAATTATCTTCGAAAAATGCAATTAATATTTATATATGCAAAGCATAATTTATTTATTAAAAAAACTACTGCAAACATATATTTTTTCATAAATATCTAGACAAAAAAAAGATAATCCCATTTGAATGTATGCTGCGTTTAAAACAGTTTTTACACATTAGAAAATGTTAGTTAAGTTTTCATTTACTTGTATAATAATTCTATCACTTATATTAAAACAGATATCTTAAACAAACTATAACGTACAAAAATATTATTATAAATAAGAATTTTGACAAAACATCAATAATTGCAAGCGACACTGAAGAGGAAACACATATTTTACAAAACGTAAAATGTGATATAAATTTTAACTTAGCTATATACGTACTCAAAACAATTCGCTCCCTTATATTTGTCAGAGAATATTCCTCGTACAGAATATGCAATCAAACAATCCCTTACGAAATGAAAATGAGGAAATAAAAAACTGCTTGAAGTAGAGTACAATGTACTGGAAGCTTTCCTTCAAATAACCTCGCGGATAATGCGAGGGAATTTCGGATAAAGGGCATCGATTCTGCTAAAAATAAGTGGTGTATATTCCCTGCAGTATAACGAGGCCCACCTGCCGAATTCTCAGGACTAAACTATTCAAAAATGAATGCCATTGAATCGACCGTTCAAAGGATGCCACCGCTTGGTCAAGAAATTCTCCTGCTAAATAACAGTGGATTGGGATGGAAAAAATAGAATTTTTTCTTAAATATAACACAGTATAAAATAAATTATAAAAGAAAAATTATTTCCTAAAAGAAAGTAAAATTAGTTAGAAGTTATTTAATTTTTGAAATACTGAATTAAAATTAGAATTAAATGTATATATGTATATATTGTACAATATTTCATTCAATTTCACCTCCCGCACTCTCACTATATCTATTATATATATATATATATAAATATATATATATATATATATAATATATATAATATATATAATGTATATATATATGTTAAAATATATTATATATATTAAAATATATATATATAATTATATATATTAAAATATATATAATATATATATATATTATAATATATGAAAAGTAAAAAATATATATATATATATAAATATATATAAAATATATATAATATATATATATATATATAAATATATATATATATAAAAAATATGTATAATATAAATACAGGTAAAGGACCGAGTAATAGGATCAACTGTGAAAAAAATTAATGTCTTAATTAGTAAGGGTATGGGGCACCCTTGGTCTGAATCGACAGATAAAAGCCTTTAATGAAGTTCATTGCCGAGCGACGTCTGAATGGTAGAGTGATTCAATTCTAATCCCTCTGACGGCGTGGAAGATTATAGCTGTTAGGAATCGGCTTTAAGCAGCAAGCAGCAGTAGGTTCTGGTCTCATTATCATTTATATAGCACAAGAGTGGACCGCGAAACCCATCAAAGTTCTCAAAACCAATCAAAGTTAATCGGAATTCCATCAATCGTCCAAGGACGTCTCAAGTTAATTTGAGTTTAGGAAGATTCCGAGAATGGATTTTGTTCTCTAAATAACCCTACAAAGGCTCAATGATATGGTATACACCAAATTAGATATTCCACTTTATCATCATGCTCATGTAAACATGTTTGAACACAGCAAGATCAAACAACGTGTTAAGCAGGAGCGGTGTCATCTTGGATCATTGTACGTTCTCCCCGTAAGTGTCTGAAGTTAAGGGTGAAGTTGGTCTATGAGAATGCTTCGGTAATGGGTGTGTGTGAATATCCCTTTCAAAATAACTTGAGATCATAATGCACGGGGTGATGTTGTACTCCATAGTTAGAAGTTATTAAACTTTTGAAATAATGAATTAAATGTAGAATTAAATGTATATATGTATATATTGTACAATATTTCATTCAATTTCACCTCCCGCACTCCCACTATATATACATATATATACATATACATATATATATATATATATATATATATATATATATATATATATATATATATATATATATATATATATATATATATATATATATATATATATATATATATATATATATATATATATATATATATATATATATATATATATATATATATATATATATATATATATATATATATATATATATATATATATATATATATATATATATACATATATATATATATATATATATATATATATATATATATATATATATATATATATATATATATATATATATATATATATATATATATATATATATATATATATATATATATATATATATATATATATATATATATATATATATATATATATATATATATATATATATATATATATATATATACAGGTAAAGGACCGAGTAATAGGATCAACTGTGAAATAGATTAATGTTTTAATTAGTAAGGGTTAGGGGGCACCCTGAATTGACAGATAAAGGCCTTTAATGAAGTTCATTGCCGAGCGACATCCGAATGGTAGAGCGCTTCACTTCTAATCCCGCTGACGGCATGGAAGATTATAGCTGTTCGAAATCGGCTATAAGCAGCAAGTAGCAGTAGGTCCTGGTCTCATTATCATTTATATAGCACAAGAGTGGACCGCGAAACTAATCAAAGTTCTCAATACCAATCAAAGTTAATAGGAGTTCGCAGTCCATCCCTCGTCTCGAATTAATTTAGTTTGAGTTTAGGAAGACACCGAAAGCTGATTTTGTTCTCTAAATAACCCTACAAGGGCTCAATGATATGGTATACACCAAATTAGATGTTCCACTTTATCATCATGCTCATATAACCATGTTTGAACACAGCAAGTTCAAACGACGTGTTAAGCAGGAGCGGTGTCATCTTGGATCATTGTACGTTCTCCCCGTAAGAGTCTGAAGTTAAGGGTGAAGTTGGTCTATGAGAATGCTTCGGTAATGGTTGTCTGTGAATATCCCTTTCAAAATAACTTGAGATCATAATGCACGGGGTGATGTTGTACTCATATCCTCTATGTTTTACGGTTGGAACGAGGTAGTCAACAAGATATGTTTCTGTTGGTGTTTGCCTGACAAACACACACTCATTGGTCAGAATAATGTAAATGAGGATTCATCTAGCCAGATTTCTTGTTTTCGTTGCAGCTGTGTGCAGTTTTGGTGGTACCTGCGCCACTGATGTCTCTTCATATCATTCTGTGTTCGCTACTCTGTCACGAATATTCACAAACTACAACACTCCTTAATAGTTTTCATAGATATGGGGTATGAAAGGAGGGTGTTCATCTCGAACGTTATCTGCGGCAGTCACTCCATCTCTCTTTCTCTCTTTTGTCTCTCTTTCTCGCTTTTCTCTCTCTGTCTCACTCTCCCTCTCGCACTCTTTTTCTCTCTCATTTTCTCTCTCTCTCTCTCTCTCTCTCTCTGTATATATATATATATATATATATATATATATATATATATATATATACATATATATATATATATATTATATATATATATATAT
>CM063504.1:114033359-114053359 GCA_032207245.1 Pardosa pseudoannulata | reverse complement strand
TTAGTACTTTTTTAAGTCTCTAAAATTATTCAAGTGTTCTTCAGACAAATTATTTTTGTATTTTTAAACCAGGGATAACAGCTATAACCCCTTTTCCTCCAAAAAAGAATCTCCGATAAAGTAATTAAGGAAAAATTGTAATTTAAAAAAAAAATTAGTAATTTAATGTTTATTTTTTTATATAAAATTCTTCTGTCCTCGTGTTTCTAATTAAACGGTTGGATTGATTTTGTATAAGTAATGAAGTTGATTCGAGAATTGTTTAGATTCACAATTTGATTTCATAGATTTTTTTTATTATTAAAATTCCAGAATTGCGTGCTTATTAAGATTATTATAATGCCACTTGAAACCCTTCACTTTTAAATTCTGTGGTGCAGTGGTCGGTGCAACTAGCTTCAGTACGAGAAAGTCCCAAGTTTGAAATCCCGTACAGGCTAAGTGGGAATTTTAATTTAATCTCATTATTTTTGTGATAACTGTACGTGGGGTGGTGCCAAGTATTTTTAAAATATTTGTTTCTTTACTTTTCCATCAAAACGGTTTAATTTATAATTTATTTAAAAACATTTTACAATTTTTGTATATACAGTGTTAAAACGGGATAGAGTCTGTCGGTTCGTCTAGTAGCACTATATATTTCTAAATGTAACTAATGCAGCCAAATGTAGCTCTCAATACACATAACACATTTCATAAGTAGAAAGCTTTTTAATTCAATATATTACTATAATTTTTTATAAAAATTTTTCATTTCCTAAATTGATATATGTAGATTAAAAGTTTTCAATGACAATTTTCCTAGTAATAACCTAATGAAACCATAATATTTATTTTCGTTTTGTTCATTTTAAAAGATCAAATATTTTACGAAAATTACTCTAAAGTTCTACATTCAATTTAGGATTTAATGTTTAGTACATTATTTCTATCTTTCTTCATGAACACGTTACAAAATGTTTCTCTCATAAAAAATTCCAAATTTATTTTTCTAATCAAATAAAACACCTCTAAATCCCATTAGCAAAAATGATCCATTTGTAATAATGTCATTTTTCGCCATACATGGAAATTCTTTCTTAGCTGATGAACAAAAATCGTTCCACAATAACAAAATACATACTTTTTTTACATAAAAAATTCTGAGCCATAACATACTAGAAATTACGCTATTTGTAGTCAAAAACCAAATGCAATTTTTTTTGCGTTTTCATACTGAAATATTTCGTGATGGGAAATGAAAATTAATATATGACCCGAAGGCTCGGAGTCTAGAATATGTATTATCATTTAGATGATTTTATCATGCAAATAGCGTTACCGCTGTGCCACTAAAGTTACACGTGTCGACTGGAAATTAGTAATAATATGAAAATTTACTCTTTTGGGTGTCTCTAACACACATATATATGCAAATTAAGTTCGATTACTTCAAATATAATTGCAGATGACAATGAAGAGATATATTGGATATTTTCTTTCACTTCTAAAAGTTTTCGAAGCACTGTAAGAGGATAAATTGTCATCCATAGAAATGTAATTTTTCATAATGCTTATGGCATATCTTTTTGTATTTTCACAATAACCTAATATCTTCAGTACAGCATTCTAGATTAACTATATATATATATATATATATATATATATATATATATATATATATATATATATGTGTATATATATATATATATATAAAGTAGGATGTTGTACCTTGTTTAGGTTTTATGTTTTGTCGTATTTTCTTTTATTAAACAAAAAATATTTAATGAGTTATTTTGATGCATCGATTGTTAATTTGCCGTAACTTAAAAATTTCATACTACTTTTATTTAAGCATTTAAATTTTAAGAGTTAAAATTGCAGATGTCAATGAAGAGATATATTGGTTATTTTCTTTCACTTCTAAAATTTTTGGAATCACTGTAAGAAGATAAATTGCAATTCAGAGAAATGTGATTTTTCATAATGATTATGTCATATCTTTTCGTATTTTTGCAATAATCTAATATCTAAAGCACTGTGCTAGATTAATTTTTGATATAAAATATATATTTATATATATATATATATATATATATATATATATTATATATATATATATATATATATATATATATGTATATATATAATATATATATATATATATATATATATATATGTATATATATATATATATATATATATATAATATATATTATATATATATTATATATATCTATATATATATATATATATATAATATATATATATATATATATATATATATATATATATATATATATATATATATATATATATTATATATATATATATATATATATATATATGTATATATATATATATATATATATATATATATATATATATATATATATATATATATACATATATTATTATATATTATATATATATATTTATATATATATATATATATATATATATATATATATATATATTATATATATATATATATATTATATATATATATATATATATATTTATGTTGTTATCGATTGTTAATTTGCCGTAAATAATAATTTCATACTACTTTTATATAAGCATTTAAATTTTAAGAGTTAAATTATTTCATAGATAAAACGTCGTAATGTACATTGAACTTCAGGTAACAATGTAATTCTAACACAGATTAAAGTTACTTGTCTCTAGTAGTGAATTTCATTGCTTAAAAATGATATCCATTCTCAAAACTTATGACCTACTACTAAATTTTATTGTAATGCAAGCAGAGGTTATATGTATGAGATAGTTTTCCAACGGATGGGCTACAACTTACAAATATTCGCTTTTTTGTCTCAATTTAGAGAATTGAGTTTATATCAGCTTTGTTGATCACTCTAAAGAAGTCTTTTATTTTTCATTTTAGCATAATAAAATGAAATGGTTAACTCGGCCAACAAACTATGTTCTTTTACAGTGAAATAAAGCAAAGTTTGAACATGAGTATAATTAAGACTTGTGTAAAGATCTCCTCCACACTATGGTCCACGGCAAGCCATTACTAATGTCGGAAGGCTTTATGGCTTTTCGAGGTCGACTAGGGCAGACGATAATATGACCTTGGAGGATGGCTTTGTAAGCGGTTTTTATCCAAACATCAAAGGCAGCCAATTAAAGTGAGCAATACTCCCTATGGACGAATCCACTCGCTCGGCTCATTTAGTGGCCCAGTGTGTAAATAAAACCAGTAAATCATCGTCTAAGATCATCGTCAGGAAGTGGTGAACAGTAGCCCATAGTATGGAGGCTATATAACACCTTCGAAGCCTTGTTTTGGTAAAACATCATATAATGTCTGTATTGCCAGCTGAGTCAGGAAAAGATATTATTAAAACCTGAAATAGTAAATGAAAATCTAATCTGCTATTTTGAAAATTATAAATTTCAGTCATTATATTCATGAAATTCATATTTTTTGTCAATTCTATTAAACCATAAACCCAATGTTTATATATATTACTTTTCTTTGTGCTGTTGTGAAAGAACATTATTCACTATCGGAATGTAAGGATTTGAGGTTGCAACAACACTATAGAAAGTAAGTTAGATATATGACTCTTACAAATTTTGTTTAAGAGTATGGGAAATTACCCATGATTTATTGCAAGGTGTATTACTACATTGTAGCATTAACATTAATCTTTATATAAAACATATGACTACGTATTCAAGACTGTTTTTACATAGTATTGTTTAGATAAAATCTTTTCTATCTTAATTAAGAGTATTTTTTTTCAGTATTTATTCTGGAAAAGATTGTTATAAATAATTTTCATTGTTTAAAGATAGTTCAGGTAAGCAATTTGCATGAGATTTTAGTTTATTCACTCATTAATGGTTACCTAGACGTATAAATAGAGATTAATATTTACCCAAGAGAGTAGAATATAGTTTCGCTAATAAATAACCCAATCAGATTCTATAAAATATAAAACGTTTGTGAAAACAGAAAATTACACGAGAAACGCAGTCAAATTATAATATTTTATTTAAAATCCTAAATGTAGTCAACCTTTTAATTTATCTTCCTCTTCATTTAGTAAACCTAAATAGATGGACAAACCATTTAAAAATCCTTTTTAATAATTAAAATCTTATAAAAATTTCATAAATTAATTTTTTTATAATGTACTACTAAATTTAATTTATCATTCCTCTTTACTTTACGGTCACGGTTTTAAAAGGGCTTTTTAATGAAAGCTGAAATCAAATTGATACGATTCTTGCAATCTACTTAATTACAACTAAATGACTGATTTATTAATTTCAAACATAAAGTAATTTACGATTTTTGAACGATAAATTGATCTCTGTTAAGATTTTCTTTAATTAAACATTTCTAATTTCATATCAAGTTGTTTGAAATTTAATCATAGATCAGTGCATTTCAAATCTTAAGGGGGATTTAAATAAACATTGATACTTATTGTGATCGAAAGGTAAAATTATTCAAAGTGCATGAATTTTACAAGTTAGGAAAGCTATAATTTTTAAACAATTAATTGATTTTCGTAAATTGCAATTTTTAAACAATTGGTGGATATCAATTAAGATTTTCTTTAATTCATCGTTTCTAATTTAGTATCGAGTTGAAAATTTAACCATAGGTCAATACATTCCAAAGCTTAAAGGAGATATATAAAAAACTACTGTTTAGGAATAAAAGTTTGATAATAATTACTATATAAATATAAAATTATTGAATGTGCCTGACTTTTACAAGTCAGTCAAGTTATAAATTTTAGACGATTATTTGATGTTTGTTAACTGATTTCTGTTTAGATTTCTATTTACTGAACGTCCCTTATTTAGCATCAAGTGTGAAAGGTCAGCACATTCCAAAGTTTAAGAGAGATATTAAGAAATACTGTTGTTTAAAAATAAAATTTTGATAAACACAGCGAATGGAATTAAATGCATTCCATACGAAATATGCTATGAAATATGTTGACCATTAAAGTGAATATATTCAAGAGAGAAAAAACTCAATATATGTAAAAATTTCTAAATGAATTCGTAAAATTCACTCAAAGAATTTAAAACACAAATTATCTAACGACCATTCAATATTTTTCACGAAACAAAAGCCTCCCGATTGGTTAGGGTGCTGATCATCGGTAACGGAGTTCGTGGGTTCGAATCCCACAAGGCATGGATGTTTGTAGCTGTTCGGAATCAGCTTTAAGCAGTAGGTCCCGGTCTCATTAGCCCTCGTGTGCAAAACAGTAGACCGTAGCGCTCCAAACCAAATCAAACCAAATCACAAAACAAAATAAGCACACCATAGAAAATTTGTAAATTACTTTCCACAACAAAAAATATTTGTACATAAAGAATTAGTACCTATTTTTTAAGAATTCTAATTTTTGCTTCTCAACATTTAAAAAAGATTATAAAATAATAATTATGTAAATTCAATATTTTTAAAAGTCAGCTTATAATTTTAATAATTTTATATATCCATCTTTATATTTTCGTTTCCCTAAATACATATAAATATTACATTCAGAACTGTTGATAGTGGTAGGATATTAACATTATTTTTATTATTTTTTCAATTGCACATTATAAGCTAAAATATATAGAAAATATTAGAAAATTCTAAAATACTACAGGAACATTAAAGTAAATATATCCAAGATTGAAAAAACACAATATATGTAAAAATCACTAAATGAGTTAGTAAAATTCATTAAAAGAATTTAAAACACAATAAATTATCTATCGACAATTAAATATTTTCATCAAAACAAAATAAGCACACAGTATAAAATGTGTAAATTACTTTTCACAACAAAAAATATTTGTACATAAAGAATTAGTACCTATTTTTTAAGAATTCTAATTGAGTCTCCTACATTTAAAAATATTATAAAATAATAATTATGTAAATCCAATATATTTTTTAATTCAGTTTATATTTTTATTAATTTCATATATACATCTTTCTTTCTCCGTTTACCTAAGTACATATCAATATTGCATTTAGAACTGTTGTTAAAGGTAGGATATTAACATTATTTTTATTATTTTTTCAATTACACATTATAAGCTAAAATATATAGAAAATATTAGAAAATTCTAAAATACTAAACGAACATTAAAGTAAACGTATCCAAGATTGGAAACACAAAATATATGTAAAGTTCAGTAAATGAATTGAAAACACAAATTATATATCGAATATTAAATATTTTCACAAAACAAAATAAGCACACCATAGAAAATTTGTAAATTTCTTTGCACAACAAAAAATAATTTATACAAAAAGAGTTAGTGCCTATTTTTTAAGAATCCTAATTTTTTAGTCTCGACATTTAAAAAAGATTATAAAATAATAATTATATAAATCCAATATATTTTTTTAAATCAGCTTATATTTTTATTAATTTCATATATCCATCTTTCTGTATACGTTTTCCTAAGTACATATCCATATTACATTCAGAACTATTGATAGACGTAGGATATTAACATTATTTTATTATTTTTTCAGTTACACATTATAAGCCAAATAATATATAAAATATTAGAAAATTCTAAAATACTAAACAAATACAATTAAAATTGAGACATGTTAGTTTACTTTCATTAATTTATATGTTATATACATATTCAGTCCACAATGCATTTTCATTCAATCATAATGTTTCATAAAATTTAAGATTTCATATTATTAAATTTGGAGATTTCCTCCATTTTTATTTCCTTTGAGATTTTCAACTTGAATATATAGAATTCCTTATATTTATTCATTTAACTTCTCTCAAAAAACAGAAAAATAGTAATTAGTTTTCAGAGTCTCTGCGTGTCTTTCTTCTAGAACAAGTTAAAGAACTAAAACTAAATTAATTGGATACTTCATCTCTCCTCAGTCTGCTTCATTTATAATCTTATATGATTCCATGTCTTTAAAGTATTTTTAACTTTGCTTTAAAATCAGTATCCTTGACATTTTAACATGTGTAAAAATTCTGAATAATCTAATAAGATATTTGAGCATCTTGATCATGATGTTTTTGAATATTTAAAATACGTTTTTTTAAGATATTGATTGAAAATGTACTTAGTAAAAAACGTGATTACTTTATACGTATTTCTTAGTAAAGATTAATCAATTCTAAATGGAAATATGAAATTTATTCTGTATTTTCTTTGCTCAGTATTGATTTTATACTATGTATATAAATGAAATATATATATGGGGTTTAGTAGAAAAGAAAGTTTCAAAAAGAAACTCTGGACGTTGCGAGTCGGTTCAGACCTTCGTTGGGACGTCACTTTGACGTCAGCTTGATCATTTTTGCAAAATGTCACCAATCTGACGTCACAGTGACGTCCAAACGAATGTTTTAACTGACTTGCCACTTCCAGAGTAAGCTCCATAGACGTTAAATAACATATTTAAACACATTATTCTACGTCTTTAAACACATTATTCAACAGCTTTACATTAAATGACATATTTAAACACATTATTCAACATCTTTACATTAAATAACATGTTTAAACACAATATTCAATAATTTTACATTAAATAACATATTTAATTACATTATTCAACATCTTTACATTAAACAACATGTTTAAACACATTATTCAACATCTTTATGCCATAAGAATAAAATCGCATTTAAAGCATTCGGCTTTATCAAGAGTTGTAAAACAGTTGATAATGTCACATGTTTCGTGTTGAGTGGTCTCCAATTTGAGCTAGCTGAAGTTTGAAAATAATGGGACTTACTGTGTACGTTGAAAATCGGTTGTGAAGTCACATTGACGTCACCTTGATCGTTTTATCGCATAATGTCCGCAATCTGAAGTCAAAGTGATTTCACAAGGATTGTTTGAACTGACTAGCAACGTACAGAATAATCTACATAGACGTTAAATAACGTGTTTAAACACATTATTCAACATCTTTATGCTATAAGAATAAAATCGTATTTCAAGTATTCGGAATCATCCAGAGTTGTTAAGCAGTTGACAATGTCACAGGTTTCGTGTTGAGTGGTCTCCAATTTGAGCTATCTGAAGTTTAAAAAGAATGCGTCTTACTCTGGAAGTTACAAGTCGGTTTACATGTTTATTATGACTTCAATCTGACGTCATATTGATCGTTTTCTCGTACAATGTCCTCAATATGATGTCAAAGTGACGTCACAACGAAAGTACGAACCGTCTCACAACGTTCAGTGTGTGACATAGTTCAGTATCACAACGTTCAGTGCATAGAGGCAAAAAAGATGATTTAGCAGTTCTTGGTAATTGAAGAAACATCATTTATGTTTAAACTTTATATATAAGTTTATATTGATTTAGTATGGAAAGTCTTGATTTATGTGTACACATGTATATATATAAACGGCTAAGTGATAATTTGGTATTTTGTTTCTCTCTTAAATGCTTATTGTTTTTCAAAAGTCTACCATGGTCTAGAATGTAGAGCAAAGTCCAAGTATAAATATTCAATATTTCCTTTGTTTTCGAAAAGAATCTTCTTGAATATTTTAAACTAAACATATATTTATCAAATTCAAGCCAAATACGTAAATTTCACAAACAAAATTTAGAAGTTTAAAATTTTTATTAAAATATTGTTATTTTTATTGATACTACTTCACTTTTATTTGATTGTCTAAAGTCTTTACCACACACAAACTTATACTCTCCGAAAGAGCTTAATATTAAGGTTGCAGTTCCTTTTCCGCTGAAGAATGCTTTGATTTCTTGCAGTAACAAAAACTTTTTTACCGGTCTTGTATTGGTTTAGGTTAAAGTGTGACAAGACTTTTCAATGGATGGAATTTTTTTGCTATCACATGATATATGTGTGCATTCCTCATCAGGAAAGGAAATATTATATTTAATCTATTTTTTCTTCATAATGTACAGGTAACGTGGGATAAGGCCTTCATAAGCTTAAAGTGTAAGTATCAAACACTCTTGATCTAAGATTCCCAGAGTAAAATCAAAGTCGAATTTTATATTTCAGCTAAAATTTTATGGCAATAAGTACTTTTCAACCGAAAATAAGATAAAACTTGTGATACACTTAGCGTGTTTGAGTTTAGTTTAGACATAAACTTATGTAAGTAAGAAAGAACATATTTCAATCTAGAAATTACTTTTTCTCTCAATATATGCAGGAATGAAAACCAAATTGTGTGGTGAACGGTACAAAATGAACGGTAGTATGAAACCCAAATTGTGTAACAAATTGAAGAGGATATAACTAAGGGAAAATGAAATTTAAAGATCTAAAAAAGAGTAGGAAAAGGTAATTGTAAATAGGATGAATAGGAAAAAAACATCTCATCTTATGTAAAGTTAAATAAATTACGTGTTTATTTCTTGAACTTATATATTAGTACTTTTATCAAAGAATTTAACTGTAACCATTTACTTTTAAAAACTATTGAAGTACAACAAATTTTAAACAATGCATCAATTTTTACTTTCAAAAACCTCTAACTTCAGCATTTACTCTAAACAGGGATATGAGATTTTAAACGTAATTTATGTAACACTAAAGAAAACTCTTCGTAAAAATTTAGTATGTTTAAGACCAATAAATGTGCACCGTATCAGATTATTTAAAATGCAATGAACTGAAGCACATTTTTATTTATCTTTGAGAATGAAATCCTTTGCTCAAATGAAGTGATCTAGAAAAGTACTTAAGTAGTTTATATCCCACCTATTAAAAGCATCGTTTCATTATACTGGAGACCCTTGCAAAAAATATTAATACATTACAACAAAAATTGCCATTGATTTTATTTCCGAACGCGTTTTAGAAAGAAATAAATTTAATAGGGTTCTATAGCTTTTATGTTTACGTCGTTTGCAATAAACGGCATTTGTTGGATTTAAGAACTAAGATATATTCGATACTCCCATAAAATACAGATTTCGTGAATTTAGCAAATTTATGGTATTAGGTGCACTTTTAAAATAGGATAATATTTTACTTTTTTCCCCAAATTTTTTGGGTCATTCAAATGCTTATGTTGAATATAAAATACATGCAGTTATTTAGGTTTTAGATTGATTGAATTTTGTAAAGAAAACATATGATGTTTGCGTCAATTTCCTTTTATAACAGGTGCGAGGGATGTAGTCTGTTCGGAACAATGAACTGAGAAATCTTTAATCTTTTGTTTCCTTCAAAAAACAATTAAAGGAATTATACAATTTTTAAGTTGACAAAAAAATTCAATTTTTCAGAAAAAATACATGTGAAAAGGAATTCAGTTCTGAGCTTTTTATAGAATTAGAGTAAAAAATATTGAGGTTGGTTGGTTTGTTGGTTGGTGTTTACTGGCGCAAAATCCAAGTGAGGACAAGCTGAGCCAAACAAAATGGCACATAAAACAAAGTAATACAATTTAAAAGTAACATAAATTACTAGTCAAAATTAAAGAACGAATACAAGCGAAATCGATGTAGATACATTAGGCTCACATTAAAACAATTAAAAAACATTAAATGAGGTTTAAAACATTAATGCGGATGAGAAAATTGAAGAGTTTAGGATGCGGAGTTTGGCCTAAAAGTTCATTCAAACAAGGATGAAAAATTTTAAAATAAATATAATAAAAACGTTTTAAAGCATTACATGAATTTAAAATATGATGGACAGTCAGATGAGTGTGACAAAAGGAACATTTTGGAGCAGGCTCAGACAGTAGTAAATGTTTATGTATTAGTCTACTATGACCGATATGCAGACGAGTTAATATGACATCTAATTTGCGATAAGATAGCGATGGCCAGAATGTAATGGTTGGCCTAATAGAATGAAGTTTGTGCCCCGTTTCCTGGTTCCAGTCGGCTTTCTATCGGTCCATGGTGACCAAAGCAATAGATTTTTTTATATTTTCATAGGGAATGTGGCAAGAGTAGGGGGCAGTAGCATGTCTGGCCAGATTGGCCACCATCAAAAAATATTGAGAAGAAATAGGAGAGATCGAATATTAAGAGAAGTTATAATAAAATCGTTTTAGCTGTTTAATGTAAACAAATTTAAGGTTGCCAAACTTTAACTTCATAATAATCTAATTTTGTTGTATATTTTCAAGTGACCAGTCAATCTCAAAATGTTTTATCAGTCATTCAAATGCTTATGTTGACTGTAAAATACATGCAGTTATTTAGGTTACAGATTGATTGAATTTTGTTAAGAAAATATATGATGCTTGTGTCAATTTCCTTTTACAACAGTCGTGAAGGAAATATACTACTCGAACAATGAACTGTGAAATTTTTAATCTTTAGTTTCCCTAAAAACAACTTAAGAAATTATATGTATTTTAAATTGACAAAAAATTCGATTTTTCAGAAAAAATTACATGTGAAAAGGAACTCAGTTGCGAAAATATTTAGAGAATTAGCTTAAAAATTTTGAGATGAAATAGGAAAGATCGTATATTGAGATGAATTAAAATAAAAAAACATGGGAGGAATAAAAACGTGTCAGATGTTTACTGTACACAAATTTAAACTTGCCAAATTTTAACTTCATTTTTTTAAAATTCTGTCTTCTATTTTCACGTAACGCGTCAATCTTAAAAAGGTTTTAAAAAAGGTTCAAAAAGGTTTTTCATAAAATTTTACATGTTCTATACAATATAATTTTCATCCGTTTAAACATAAATTTTTCTGTATATCTCCATATATATATATATATATATATATATATATATATATATATATATATATATATATATATATATATATATATATATATATATATATATATATATATATATATATATATATATATATATATATATATATATATATATATATATATATATATATATATATATATATATATATATATATATACACATGTACTCCTATATATATACATCCTATATATATATTCATATATATATATATGTATATATATATGTATATATATATATATATATATATATATATATATATATATATATATATATATATTTATATATATATATATATATATATATATATATATATATATATATATATATATATATCACAGTATCGGGAAAAGAGTATAAAGATAAACAAATTATTGAGCTCGCACCAGATATTTCTCGGCCAAAAAACAAACCATTTTTTACCAGTCTCATGGTGTACTTCAAAATTCTGGAAAATTAAAAATTTTACAGATCCTGTCATATAACGGGCTATATGATAGTATGAAAAGAACTACAGTTATATTAGATAACATGATTATAATTATATTATATAATAAATAGAAATTAACTATAATTCAACTGAATTTTATTGAAAAAAAAATTTTTGTGATAATATCTGAAATTGGTTTGTATGACAGTTTAGTTTCTCACTATAAAAATTTATATAAAAAAAATCTTTTCTAGAACGAAAAAGTGCATATTTCAATTTGTCAATATATGTAGATTTAAAATATACAAAACAATGCACAATTTTTTAATCGATTTTGGTCTACAAATTGAGCATTCAGTGCTTTAAAGTGGATATTTATTGCACAACAACTGATATTTAACTTTACATACACTAGAGCTGAGCTATACATAAAAAAGGATACTATGTGCAGAAAGCATAACGGTTTTAGCATTTTCACAATACCATTACATTCCTGAAACATTTCAACAAATTTCATGCATTAAATAGTCAAAACGTCTTAAGAGCTAATACAAGTAATTTTCACTGTACCAAAATCAATAAATTCCTTTCCAATTTAAATTTTAACATAAATTTTCACAGGAATAGATTCGGAATACGATATGTTAAATAGTATGATATTGCTCATCAATTTTATCGCAAACTGAATATTCATCATTTTTCAAGGTATTCCTGTCGCATGTTTATAATTAGTCAAACCAGTAAAGCAGAGAGGCAAAATCCCATACCTCATTTATAAATGCGTTTGCATAATTCACAAGTTTTAAATTTCGTATTTGTAGGAAAAATAAATAATTTTTAAATGAAACCTACGAATGGGACGAATTCTGCGTAAGTTTTCGTTTTAAAAATCTTTGATTAGTTACAAAATGCTAATTTATTACTTATTAATTTATTAACTTAGGGATATCCTATTAGCATTTGATTGAACACTAATTAGGCATTGTGTTATAAAACTATGATACCATTAAAAATGTTTAGGTTTTCAGAATAAAGACAGTATTAAAGAAATATTTAAGAGACCATATGAGAAATAAAACAACTGATAAAGTTTATTCTGAAAAGAAAAAAAAAGAGCAAAGGGAATGTATCTTTCCAGCTCTGACGATTTTAGATATCGCCTTATTACATAAAAAAAGAACACTTTTCATTTTAGAGTATAATAATAATTTTTAGAGTAATATAATAATAACTTATCTGTTAACTGTAACTTAACCCATTTAACCAACAATTGTATAGATTAGAAAATAAAGATTTTCTGAAGAGCCTATTGTATGAAAAAAAGAGAAGTGTGCACGTAAGAAAAGTTTATCTGTAGTTCTAGTAATGATATTTCATTACTGCAGTTAATGTATATAAGGAATAAAAGTAAAATCCGGTTGAAAAAAAAAGGTGTCATCTGTTCTAATTAGAAATATTTACATATCCGTGTAACGTGCATATCACTGAAGCCTTACAACTGTTTAGGAGAGATATTAATTATCTGTGGTACAGACGTCACATCCGCCATAGATGAATCGAATACTTCTGCAACATTTACTAAACATTTATTAAAATTTAAGCAAATTGAGCAGTCAGTGGGTTAAAGTAGATAGTTATTGCACAACAACTGATATTTAACTTTACATACACTAGAGGTGAGCTACATATAAAAACGGAAACGATCTGCTGAAAGCAAACCGATTTTAATATTTTCAAAATACCATTACATTCCTGAAACGTTTAAACAAATTTCCTGCATTAAATAGTCAAAACTGCTTAAGAGCTAATACAAGTAATTTTCACTGCTTTAAAATCAATAAGTTCCTTTCCAATTTAAATTTTCCCATAAATTTTCACAGGAGTAGATTCGGAATACGATATGTTAAATAGTATGATATTGCTCATCAATTTTATCTCAAACTGAATATTCATCATTTTTCAAGGTATTCCTGTCGCATGTTTATCATTAGTCAAACCAGTAAAGCAGTGAGGCAAAATCCCAGACCTCATTTATAAATGCGTTTGCATAATTCACAAGTTTTAAATTTCGTATTTGTAGGAAAAATAAATAATTTTTAGATGAAACCTCCGAATGGAACGAATTCTGCGTAAGTTTTCGTTTTAAAAATCATTGATGTATTATAAAATGCTAATTTATTACAGTATCATGAAATTAACTTAGGGATATCCTATTAGCATTTGATTTAACACTAATTAGGCATTGTGTAATAAAACTATGAGACCATTAAAAATGTTTAGGTTTTTAGAATAAAGACAGTATTAAAGAAATATTTAAGAGACCATATCAGAAATACAACAACTGATAAAGTTTATTCTGAAAAGAAAAAAAAAAGAGCAAAGGGAATGTATCTTTATAGCTCTGACGATTTTAGATATCGCCTTATTACATAAAAAAAGAACACTTTTCATTTTAGAGTATAATAATAATTTTTAGAGTAATATAATAATAACTTATCTGTTAACTGTAACTTAACCCATTTAAAGAAACAATTGTATAGATTAGAAAATAAAGATTTTCTGAAGAGCCTATTGTATGAAAAAAAGAGAAGTGTGCACGTAAGAAAAGTTTATCTGTAGTTCTAGTAATGATATTTCATTACTGCAGTTAACAAATATAAGGAATAAAAGTAAAATCCGGTTGAAAAAAAAAGGTGTCATCTGTTCTAATTAGAAATATTTACATATCCGTGTAACGTGCATATCACTGAAGCCTTACAACTGTTTAGGAGAGATATTAATTATCTGTGGTACAGACGTCACATCCGCCATAGATGAATCGAATATTTCTGCAACATTTACTAAACATTTATTAAAATTTAAGCAAATTGAGCAGTCAGTGGGTTAAAGTAGATAGTTATTGCACAACAACTGATATTTAATTTTGCATACACTAGAGGTGAGCTACATATAAAAACGAATACAAACCGCTGAAAGCAAACCGATTTTAATATTTTCAAAATACCATTACATTCCTGAAACGTTTAAACAAATTTCCTGCATTAAATAGTCAAAACTGCTTAAGAGCTAATACAAGTAATTTTCACTGCACTAAAATCAATAAATTCCTTTCCAATTTAAATTTTCCCATAAATTTTCACAGGAGTAGATTCGGAATACGATATGTTAAATAGTATGATATTGCTCATCAATTTTATCTCAAACTGAATATTCATCATTTTTCAAGGTATTCCTGTCGCATGTTTATCATTAGTCAAACCAGTAAAGCAGTGAGGGTAAATCCCAGACCTCATTTATAAATGCGTTTGCATAATTCACAAGTTTTAAATTTCGTATTTGTAGGAAAAATACATAATTTTTAAATGAAACCTAAAATGGGAAGAATTCTGCGTAAGTTTTCGTTTTATAAATCTTTGATGAATAACAAAATGCTAATTTATTACAGTATCGTGAAATTAACTTAGGGATATCCTATTAGCATTTGATTTAACACTAATTAGGCATTGAGTTATAAAACTATGAGGCCATTAAAAATGTTTAGGTTTTCAGAATAAAGACAGAATTAAAGAAATATTTAAGAGACCATATGAGAAATAAAACAACGGATGAAGTTTATTCTGAAAAGGAAAAAAAGAACAAAACGAATGTATCTTTCCAGCTCTGAAGATTTTAAATATATCGCCTTATTACATAAAAATAAGAACATTTTTCATTTTAGAGTATAATAATAATAACTTATCTGTTAACTGTAACCTAACCAATTTAACCAACAATTGTATAGATTAGAAAATAAAGATTTTCTGAAGGGCCTATTGTATGAAGAAAAGAGAAGTGTGTATGTAAAAAAATTTATCTGTAGTTCTAGTACTGATATTTCATTACTGCAGTTAACAAATATAAGGAATAAAAGTAAAATCCGGTTGAAAAAAAAGTTGTCATCTGGTCTAATTAGAAATATTTACATATCCGTATAACGTATATATCACTGTAGCCTTACAACTGTTTAGGAGAGATATTAATTATCTGTGGTACAGACGTCCCATCCGCCATAGATGAATCGAATACTTCTGCAACATTTACTAAATATTTATTAAACGTTTAGCAAATTGAGCAGTCAGTAGTTTAAAGTAGATATTTTTTGCACAACAACTGATATTTAACTTTACATATACTAGAGGTGAGCTACATGTAAAAACGGATACGATGTGCTAAAAACCTAACGTTTTAATATTTTCACAATACCATTACATTCCTGAAACGTTTAAACAAATTTCATATATTAAATAATCAAAACAGCTTAAGAGCTAATACAAATAATTTCACTGCACTAAAATCAATAAATTCCTTTCCAATTTAAATTTTCAAGGTAATTTAAATTTTAATCATTTTTCAAGGTATTCCTGTCGCATGTTTATCATTAGTCAAACCAGTAAAGCAGAGAGGCAAAATCCCATACCTCATTTATAAATGCGTTTGCATAATTCACAAGTTTTAAATTTAGTATTTGTAGGAAAAATAAGTAATTTTTAGATGAAACCTACAAATGGGAAGAATTCTGCTTAAGTTTTAGTTTTAAAAATCTTTGATGCGTTATAAAATGCTAACTTATTTCAGAATTATGAAATTATCTTAGGGATTCCTATTAGCATTTGATTGAACACTAATTGTGCATTGTGTTATAAAACTATGAGGCCATTCAAAAATGTTTACACTTTTATAATAAAGACATTATTAAACAAATATGTATGTCCGTATGAGAAATAAAACAACTGATAGAGTTGATTCTGTTAAAGAAATAAAATAATAAACGGAATGTGTTTTTCCTTGTCTGATTTACTTTTAGTCTCCTTCTTACATAAACATAAGAAAAGTTTTCATTTTAAAGTATAATAATGTTTAGAGAAATGTAATAATATTTTCGCTGTTAACTGGAACCTAACCAATTTAACAAAAATAATAGATTTGAAAATAAAGATGTTTTAAAGGGTCTATTTCATGACTAAAAGAGAAGTGTGCACATAAATAAATGTTATCAGTAGTTCTAGTATTGATATTTCATAAATTCAGTTAACAAATATATGACATAAAAATAAAATCTGGTAGAAAAAAGTATCATCTGTTCTAATTAAAAATATTTATATATCGTTTTAAAGTACATATTACTGTAGCCGTAAAACCATTTAGGAGATACAAGATAAATTGTCTGTGATACCGACACCCCATCCACTATAGATGAATCGGATGCTTCTTACTAACACCCGTTGGTATAGGGTGAAAAAATTTAAAGGTAGATTTCATATATTCTGGATATTTGTAAGCATTACAAGAAAAATAATACACAATTGCTAAGAATGCATTAACAACATTGTTTTGTCCCATTACAACTGCAAATGCACACAAAATACTTTTTTAAACGTCAAAATAAAAGCAAAATCCAGTTGAAAAAAAAGTATCATCTGTCCTAATTAGAAATATTTATATATCCTTGTAACGTACATATCACTGTTGTCATACAACCGTTTAGGAGAGATATTAATTATCTGTGATACAGACGTCACATCCACCATAGATGAATCGAATACATCTGCAACATTTACTAAACACCTGTTGGTATAGTGTTAGAGACATTTATAGGTAGATTTCATATCTTTTGGAAATTTGTAATCATCACAATAAAAATAATACACAATTGAAAAGAATGCATTAAGAACATTATTTTGTCCCATTACAACTGCAACTGCACACTAAATACTTTAAACTTCGATAATATGATATTAATTTAAACTTCAAAATTTCAGTTTCATTATAGCTTGATGTAAAATATCATGTCAAATATAAATCATTAAATAATTCCGTGTCTTATCATAGTAAATGTATCATTACAAAATAAAAATATAAGAGGTCTTCCTACTAGACAAGAAAAATAATACACAATTAGTTTTTTTTTTTTTTTGGTTTTAGTTTGGAGTGCTACGGTCTACTTTTTGCAACACGAGGGTTAATGAGACCGGGACCTACTGCTTAAAGCCGATTCCGAACGGCTACGAACATCCATGCCACAGTGGGATTCGAACCCACGAACTCCGGTATCGAGGGCCAGCACCCTAACCAATCGGCCATCTTTCGGCAATACACAATTGAAAAGAATGTATTAAGAACATTGTGCTCCATTACAACTGCAAATACACACTAAATACTTTTTTAAACCTCAAAATAAAAGTAAAATCCGATTGAAAAAAAGTATCATGCGTCCTAATAAGAAATATTTATATATCCTTGTAACGTACATATCACTGTAGTCCTACAACCGTTTAGGAGAGACATTAACTCTCTGTGATACAGACGTCACATCTGCCATAGATAAATCGAATACTTCTGCAACGTTTAATAGACACCTTGGTATAGGGTTAGAGTCATTAAATTAGGTAGATTTCATACCTTCTGGATATTTGTAAGCATTACAAAAAAATAACACATAATTGAAATGAATGCATTAAGAACATTGTTTTGTTCTATTACAATTGCAAATACACACTAAATACTTTTTAAACTTCAAAATAAAAGTAAAATCCGGTTAAAGAAAGTATGATCTTGTCTAATTAAAAATATTTATATATCCTTGTAACGCACATATCACTGTAACATTACAGCCGTTTAGGAGAGACATTAATTATATGTGATACAGACGTCACATCTGCCATAGATAAATCGAATACTACCGCACGTTTACTAAACACCTGTTGGTGTAGAGTTAGAGACATTTAAAATTAGATTTCATATTTTCTGGATATTTGCAGGCATTACATGAAAAATAGCACACAATAGAAAAGAATGCATTAAGAACGTTGTTTTGTTCCATTACAACTGCAGATACACACTAAATACTTTTTTAAATGTCAAAATAATAGTAAAATCCGGTTGAAAAAAGTATCATCTGTCCTAAGTAGAAATATTTATATATCCTTGTGACGTACATATCACTGTAGCCTTACAACCGTTTAGGAGAGACATTAATTATCTGTGATACAGACGTCACATCCGCCATAGATGAATCGAATACTTCTGGAACACCTGTTGGTATAGAGTTAGAGCCAATAAAAGGTAGATTTCACATATTCTGGATTTTGTGAGCATTACAAGAAAAATAACACTCCATTATAAAGAATGCATCAAGAACATTGTATTGTCCTATTACAATTGCAAATACACACTAAATACTTTTTTAAACGTCAAAATGAAAGTAAAATCCTGTTGAAAAAAAGTATTATCTTGTCTAATTAGATATAGTTTTATATCCTTGTAATGTACATATCACCTTAGTCCTACAACCGTTTAGGAGAGACATTAACTCTCTGTGATACAGACGTCACAACCGCCACAGATGAATCAAATACATCTGCAACGTTTACTAAATATCTGTTGGAACTTAACGTTACTAAATAGGGTTAGAGGCATTTAAAGTTAGATTTCATATCTTCTGGATATTTGTAAGCATTACAAGAAAAATAACACAATTCAAAAGAATACATTAATAACGTTGTTTTCTCCCATTATAACTGCAAATACACACTAAATACTTTTTAAACTTCAAAATAAAGGTAATATTCGGTTGAAACAAATGTATTATCTGTCCTAATTAGAAATATTTATATATCTTTCTTGCGTAGATATCACTGTAGCCTTACAACCGTTTAGGAGAGGTATTAATTATTTGTGATACAGACGTCACAACTGCCATAGATAAATCGAATACTTCTGCATCGTTTACTAAACACCTATTGGTATAGGGTTAGAGGTATTTAAAGGTAGATTTCATATCTTCTGGATATTTGTAAGCATTACAACGGAAATAACAATCA
>CM063504.1:113948359-114028359 GCA_032207245.1 Pardosa pseudoannulata | reverse complement strand
GCCTTAACTATATTTTTAGTAATCATGCGTGTTATCCTTGATATCATTTTTGTTAATAACAATGTGTTTCTTATTTTAAACTTTCTAACAAAAAAAAGTTATTCAAAAATGAATGACATATGTTAGTAAAGATAATACTTTCTTCTAACTATGTTAGGAAAAACTATGTAAAACTGGTAGTTCTAAAGGTATGAGAAATCACATATGAAGATTATGTTACATTGTACCGACTTTTAAGAGTCGTTAACTCCTAAAATGCTATTTTAATGCTCAAAAGGCAGTATACCCATAAATACAAAAATATCCGAGACGTAAAGATAGTGTTATAGAGATAAAAAGGTGAATATAATAAAAAATAGGGTTTGCAGGTATTACGTACCAATGACTTATACCAGGCCTGCTGAGATAACACAAGGAATACGAGTTTGCAAAGTGGTAAGTCTTCGCTCACTTGTATAAAGTGAGCGAAGACTTACCACTTTGCAAACTCTTTATTTTACAATTCTATTTTTGATGAAGAAAAATCTGCGGACGCAAGTAAAACAATTAAGTATTAATATGGAGTCTAAATATACTGCGGTAATAGATGGAGCAACTGCCTGCCGCTGATGACGCTATCTGTTCAGGTAAAAAAAATGGTCTAGCACTCCCTGACTCTGAAGTTATTTGTTCGCTCCATCTTGGCCTGCATTTCCTCTGAAGGGGCCTTCAAATCTGCCGAGCAAAATAACATGACTACTGTTGCTAGGGCCAAAGACGACTGACCCGCGTTAGCAACCCCTCTTGTCCAATGGGATTGAAGGGGGGTAGTCTCCCACGCTGGCGTTGCTTAATAGTGTAATTCATTGTTACACCAGGAAATATATTCATAATTTAGTTATTATCTCACAAACTTTCAATGCCGACAAATAGGGAAATTGAGAGATTTCGAAGAGTTATGAATATCATGTAAAACTCGAATTTCAAACTATAAACACCCAAATAAAAAAAAAAATTTATTGGTTTGTTTGGCTATTAAATAGCTCTTTTGTTAGAGATCATTATTTGGTACTTACAATGCGATTGAACTATTAGTTTGGAAGAATGATACATACATAGACACGGTGGATTTTTCAAGCAGTAAGCTTCAATTTTGAATACCATCAAATGAGTATCTGTAATAAGGATAAAAATAGATCTTTTCCCCCCACCTTAGATATAACCCATTTGCCTTTCTGTATAATTACATAAAATAAACTGAAAAGTTATTTCTAAAGATTAGAATTCCGTTTATCCCTATATCCGACATTTCAACGTACAGAATTCTTTATAGAAGATATGCTGCAGTACCGCCATGATGTATTCAGAATTTTTATTTTAACTCACTTTCGCGTAGCTCTCGTGTTAGGGATACCTGATTTTTAACCCTCGCATACATTTTCAGAAAGTTTATGAGAGGAAATTAGGAGAAACACCCTTATCTATTTCAAAACATTCCTTCAAAATTCTATATTTACACATGAAGCCAAATAAACTAGTTAACACGAAAAGTATCATTTTTTTGTAAATAAAATTCTATGATGTTTAAAATGACTACCGGTGAGATTAAGAGATTATTAGTGAGTAATAACTACTAGTGAGACCCCTAGTTAATTATTAGTGATGTTAGGCTTGGAGAACTATGGTCTACTGCTTTCTTATCCGAGAACTAATGAAACAGTGACTTTCAGCTTGAAATCTATACCTAATCAATATGAACAAACATTCCTGCTGATTGAATCAATCGTACAAACTTCGGGACCGCAGAACAGCACCCTACTCTTTATTCATATTTCTAAAGAAAAACTACAATGTTGAAAGATGGTTAAATTTACTAATTGTTTTACTCCGCTCTGTCTACAATCAATAAATTTTAGTAAATTCATCAATGTCTATTTGGAAAAAATTATCCTTGCAGTTATGAATTAATTTTGAAAATTGTGTTATGGAGAAAGTTTAAAGGAACGCATAATTTATAACCTGTTTAACATTGTAGAGTAATACATTTTTTAAAGGTTGGCAAAGATTTATAGTACGTAATTTCCACTCCGTATAAGTTAACAATATAATAAATGATTTCAGACTAATATATAAAGACTTATTTCGCTCTTAATTATAAAATAAAATAATTCACAGATTATTTAATGTCAAAAATAAAAATATGTTTTGCACCCCTCTTTCCTAAATCTATCTTACAATTATAGATTTATCAGCAGCATAATCTGCTGAATAATGCATCTTTAGTGAGATAGCCTAAAGGTTTCTTGATAACTGCTGTCTATTTTATCATGGCCATTCGGAATTGGCTTTGAAGGGAAAATTCAGGTCTCCGTAGCCCTTATGAAGCAAAACTGTACACCGTTGCACTCCCAATAAACTTAAGGTTGTTAATAGTTGATAAAGATTGTACTAAAAACATGTATATCAGTAAATTTGAAAGCGTGATGAGTAAAATGTAAGGTAAAAAATCCAAATATATGTTATTTGTGACAAATGCATATTTTTTCCACCCTAAATTATATTTTTTTTCATTTTACATCTTTTACTGTAAAAATGGGAAGTATGTAAAAATAACCTTTTTTATCATATCTTTATGTATTAGTAGAAATATCATTTTTAAGTATGTTTAAATCTATTCTAAGTAGTTCAAGTACTAGTTATGTACAGGCGTGAAAAAAATTTAAAATATCTATTTTTGCGATCGCTGTATCCGATTTGCTTACTTTAGCTATAAGTCTTAGCTATAGTACCTCACATAACTCCAAAAGATATAGAGATCTCATAAGGCCTCGTGTTGCAAGAACGTAGACCGTAGCACTCCAAAACAAATTCAAAAGGTATAGACGTTGATTCTTGTAATTTTGTAATTTGGTCCAATAATACTAACTTTCATTGGGGACTAAATCAATTACGACTATTGTAATATTGACCATTGTATTTAAGACTATTGTAATATTTAGTCCTGAACCTCCCTTTCTGAATGCAATGTGTGCTATATACAACAAAAAACTTCACTAAAAGACATATTAAAGATTCCTAGTTTTTGTTTTGAGGTACGCGAATGAAATCTTCAAGCGTATATTAAAATATTGTATTTAAAATTATTGTAACATCTAGTTGTGGAAATACCCTTGATTGTAATCTGCCCTTTATATGGTACAAACTCAAACTAAAAGAAGTAAAAAATATATTTAAAGAGAATAATTTTGAACTTAATTTTTTTAATATTTCCAGATAAGGATAAAATAAATACTGGGATCATAAAAATTTTCCATTTTTACAGAAATATCTATAGAACTAAATATATCGCACTCCAAATAACTGTTGAACTAAAACAACAACAACAAATAAAGAAGGGGTTTACATTCAGGGTATTTTATATCAATATTTCCTTACCCATATTTTCTACCATAAAATCAATACATTAAATATAATAGCATAATACATTCATAAAGAGAACACAATACACTAATAAAAATATTCAAATTTAAGCATACTATAAAAACAATTTATATTTCATGTAAAACACTCTTTTAATTGGAAGTGTAAGTCTAAGGCTAACGTGTTGGAGAAAGTTTCTAGTCGAGGAGTTTACATTACTCCCTGTTTATGCATATCAACGTCAGTTGATCGACTAAGAAATGTTCGTTACAGTAAGCCCTCCTTGTAGAATCATTTAGACCAGAATATCTTGATTAATGCCTATTGGGAAGGGTTTCAAATAAAGATTATTACAGAAATACTAGAATCTATTCCCTTCAAATCCTCAAGGAGAGAATTTATCAGACATAACCTAAAGGAAGACCAAGGTTAAACTGTCTGATAGTGTTAAATATAGTTCATTGTATCACTTAATATAGTATCCAGGTTATAAAATAGCATGATAATACTCGAAAGAGATGTTTCATGTAATACATGTATTGTGTATAGGGCATATAACTGTTCATGATGTAAGAGTACAAGTAGAATTTTAATTTTATGCTTATAAGGTGTTAATTTTTCCCCTTTCATTATAATTGACTATAATATTGGGATTGCATTCAGTGACAGATTTTGGACTCTATAAAAACCTATAAGACGATGAAAACGCTTTATATAACTAAGCCATAAAAATGTAGCTTGGATTAAAAAAAAATACGTAGCATTAGCATATGCAGGGTGTTCCAAAACTTTCGCATAAACTCTGCACAGCTAGATTCCTCATTGGGAGTACATAAAAACTGCTCAAAGAAGCGTTCCTGTACAATCCACAGTTTATAAAACAAATGCGAAAAGCAAAGTACGACGTCACTTCCAGTGAAAGAAAAAACACTTTATTGGACATATCAACAACAGTATTTGCATATCTTTCCAGACGATAATGTTTAAAACGTTTGCCATGCATGCACGCGCCATGGAATGGCGTTCAGCCGCCGTTGAACTAGTATTTAAAAGACTGTATCTTGCAGTTACCTGCATTTTTCGTATGGTGGCCATGTATTCCGTTCGTGATTACTGCAACATGTACCTGATGTACAGCCAATGTAATGGAATGTCATACAAACTGTTAGGCAGGTAGTGTACCCGTGCATATGTTCAATAAAGTGTTTCTTCTTGCAACGGAAGTGACGTCTTGTAAACTATGCAACGTACATGAACGATTCTTTGGGCAGTTTTTATTCTACGGTACATCACCTAGGACAGCTATCAGCCTCCTCGTGGTGCCCCCTGGTAACTAGGAGTGTCCCTCCTAGGCCAATGATAGCCGTCTGACAACCCTAAGGGGTATACCTCCTTTAGGTATACTCGGGCTTCACGAACCCGGGGTTTCCTGAGTGATCCTTCTCTTCCAAATTCCCTGGTAGTCCCGAACTTGCCGAATTGGTATTGTTCCTTACTGGGGTCGTCTACATTAATTTCGAGCCACGACGGAGCCTCTCGTAGGTCAGCAGCAGCTTTGTAGCTGTTGTGGTTGCTGTCGCGGCGACGGTCTTCAGTAGTTGCTGCTGTATGGGCGAAAAGCCTGGGTCAGCGTGGTGAAATTCTCTTACTCTCAAATTACATAAAAACTGCCCAAACATACAGGGCGTTTTGGGACATCCTGTATACCGTATTTTTGTGAAAACATAACAAAGATACAAATCTAAAAATATTACTTTATGTCATAATCCTTAACGCATGATGTAAATATAGTCAAGGCCATAAATTATCAATACCAGTTCAACTTTTATTTCGAAATCAGAGTAAAATAAGTTTTAGAAAGCCCACATAATTTCTTGCCAATTTACAAATTTCTTAGTTATTCAAACAGACGCTGAATTATTATTCTGAGGAAATATATCATCAAATTAAGATTATTTCTTACAATTAAGAATTTAATAGTTAAATTATTGATAGAAGTTTAATATGGAATAATTATAATACTATAATATGTTAATATTTTTACTGCTTTTTACAAAAAATTCTGTAATCGCAAAAAACTTTTGGTTTTAAGATATTAAAAGAAATACATATCTTGACCATGCGTCAAACTCTTATTTTGAAACTCTAAACAGCCATTTAGTATATCTCTGAATAAATTTAGAATCGTTTCACCGTGATATCTGAACATACGTATCTGCATACGTATATATCTCGCATAACTCTAACACTTTGTCGTAAAATACAATTAAACATTTTACAACAAATGTCATAAAATAATAGTCGTAAAATGTTGTAATTATATTTAAGAAAGGTGAAACATCTGAATTTCAACATGTATATTTCGTTGTAATTTGCACTCTATATAATGAAAATTTCGATAAAATAGGTATGAAAATACTGCCCATATTAGAATAATACAAAATTACAATAAAATTATACATACATATATGTAAGTATATATATATATATATATATATATATATATATATATATATATATATATATATATATATATATATATATATTAAATATATATATATGTAATATATCAAAATTATTTAACTTTAATATTTCTTCAAAACACTCCTCTCTTCCATTCTAATTCATCTAAATATCATTACCAGTCTCAACATTGTGTGATCAACGGAGTATTTTTTCCACTTAACATTCCTTTCTGTCATAAAACTGTAAACTTTCTGTCTATACAGCAGTTTCCCAGGTGTTGGTGGAACATGTTTTCGCGTTTTGCTGATATTGCAGTCAATTCGCTTATTAAGCTGTGTTTTTGTTGTGGGAAAAATTCTTGTTGTCAGCGCTTTTGGGTGTACTTGTGTGAGAGCAGAGTGAACTCTGTGGCTTTTGAATGTGTATTGTCCAGAAGGACAGACGTGTCGTGTTGCCGCTCTGAAATAAAGTTTTAAATTAGACTTCTGAGTTCTCTTGAATATGAGACCCGACTGCATCTTTGTACTTTATGAATGCTAGCTGTTGAACTTTCTCCTTGTGAAGGAGTTTTATAAAAAATGGATTACATATATATATATATATATATATATATATATATATAAATATATATATATATATATATATATATATATATATATATATATATATATATATATATATATGTGTGAGTGTGTGTGTGTGTTTGCTTCTGGTACGGAGAAAAGGTTAGTATTACTAAAACTTTTTCGTTTTATAATTAAATAGTCTTCTTTAGTAACGATCACCCAATAGTTTGAGTGAGACAACACCATTAACTTAAGCAATAAAACTAACTTTCAACCTTGAAGTGAATGCTCAAAAAGGATTCTCATGACGCAATATGTAATTGAAATAAAAATTTGATATTAAAAGATATACAAGATAATGAGCGATGTCCACATCAGATTATCAAATTAAATATTCTGCTACTCAAAATATTTTAATTTGAAGTTTTTATGAATATAAAACGAAATAATTTTAAAGTTACAATAAATTAAAAATATAATAAAATTCTGAATTATTTTAAGCTACCATTAAGATAGTTTAGATCAAACTCCTTTGGAAAAAAATTACTTTACATAAAATCCGTCAGTTTGACTATTTAAAAAAGCAGCACATTGGATTCTTTTACTATTCGTTTTCCACATATGTTAGATAAATTCAAAAAGATTAGACCAATAAAACAGTAAATGTTTCGTAATATTTTTATAAATCTGTTCATTTATATTAACCGGTAGAGAAAAAAAGAAAAATTTAATCTCGAAATCTTGAACGTTGTATTTGTGTGTCTCGTACACAAAGGTAAATTTTCCTTGTTATTGACGAAAACATTTTAATTTATCATTACGAAACCCCCCTGGAAATATATTTCTGAAGTTTTTTCTTCAATGATAAAAGGAATAACGTTTCGTGAGGTACATTCTGCTAAATTTATAAGGAGGATTGCTTTCCTTAAATAGTTTCCTTAACAGAAAAATTAATTTATGACCTGAAATACTTACATATTAGTAAAGTACTTTTTATTTGCATGACTAATATGTTATACTTTGACTTTATACATTTCGCTTACCTATGTTATTTCTCTGTCTTTTTTTTATTACATGACCAATGTGTGATGTTTTAAATTTATACATTTAGGTTACCTATGTTAATTTTCAGTCTTTTTTATGCGTGGCAGATATGTGATATTTTGACATTGCACTTATCTTATCTATGTAATGTTTCATTCTTTATTTTCTTTGGAAGGCAAAAGTGTGATGTTTTGACTTTACACATTTCGCTTAACTGTGTTTTTCTCACTTTATTAAACATAATAAGGATCCTCTAATAACATAAAAATGGTTATCGTTTTTTTAAAATACTGTAAAATATCAGAATTCTACGAAAGAAACACTAAATGTTTCCTAAATTACCGTTTCTGAAAGATTTCTTTGTATTATAAAAATGTAGCATATTCGAATATTTTACTAAACGATTTCCACACATCTTAGATAAACTCTGAAAATTTGGACCAATAAAAGAGTAACTGATTCGTAATATTTTTATAAATGTGTTTTTTTTATATTAACCGGTAGAGAAAAAAGAAAAATTTAATCTCGAAATCTCGAATGTTGTCTTTGTGAGTCTCGTAAACAAAGGTAATTTTTCCTTGTTATTGATGGAAAACATTTTTACTTAATCATTAGGAAATCTCGCTGAATATCTATCTCTAAAGTTTTTTCTTCAATGATAAAAGAAATAATGTTTCATGAAGTAAATTCCGG
Source organism: Pardosa pseudoannulata (assembly GCA_032207245.1). Taxonomy (NCBI): domain Eukaryota; kingdom Metazoa; phylum Arthropoda; class Arachnida; order Araneae; family Lycosidae; genus Pardosa; species Pardosa pseudoannulata. Next base: position 114,020,191 of record CM063504.1, on the reverse strand, counting down.
TGAATTTATAGGGAGGATTGAATGCCTCTTGAATTTTCATTAACAGAAAAATTAATTTATGACCTGAAATACTTACATATAAGTAAAGTACTTTTTATTTGCATGAAAAATATGTGATACTTTGACTTTATACATTTCCCCTACCTATGTTATTTCTCAGTCTTTTTTCTTTACATGAGAAATGTGTGATATCTTAACTTTCTACATTTCGCTTACCGGTGTTAATTCTCAGTCTTTTTTATGCATGGCAGATATGGGATATTTTGACATTACCTTTAACTTATCTATGTAATCTTTCAGACATTTTTCTTTGAAAGAGAAACTGTAATGTTTTGACTTTATACATTTCTCCTACCTATGTTATTTTTCAGTTTTTCTTCTTTACATGGTAAATGTGTAATGTTTTAACATTATACATTTCGCCTACCTATGTTAATTCTCAGTCTTTTTTATACATGGAAGATATGTTATGATTTGACATTACATTTCGCTTATTTATGTAATTTCTCAGTCTTTTTTAGTTGGAAGGCAAAATTATGATATTTTGACTTCCCACATTTTGCTTAACTGTGTTTTTCTTTGTTTATTAAGCACAATTAAGCGTCATCTAATAACATAAAAATGGTTTTCGTTTTATTTTTTTCTAAATACTGTAAAATATCATAATTGTACGAAAGAAACACTAAATGTTTCCTAAGTTACCGTTTCTGAAAAATTTCTTTGTATTATAAAAACGCAGCATATTCGATTCTTTTACTAAACGTTTTCCGCATAACTTAGATAAACTCTGAAAAATTGGACCAATAAAACAGTAAATACTTTTATAAATCTGTTCATTTATATTAACCTGTAGCGAAAAAAAGAAAAATTTAATCTCGAAATCTCGAATGTTGTGTTTGTGAGTCTGATAAACAAAGGTAATTTTTCCTTTTTATTGACGGAAAACATTTTTACTTAATCGTTGGGAAACCTCCCTGGAAATCTATTTCTAAAGTTTTTTCTTGAATGATAAAAGAAATACCGTTTCATGAAGTGAATTCCTGTGAATTTATAGGGAGAATTGAATGCTTCTTGTATTTTCATTAACAGAAAAATTAATTTATGACCTGACACACTTACATATTAGTAAAGTACTTTTTATTTTCATGACAAATATGTGATACTTTGACTTTATACAATTCAACTACCTATGTTAGTACTCAGTCGTTCTTTTTTTTACATCGTTAATATGTGATGTTTTAACCATATACATTTGGCTTACCTTTGTTAATTATCCGTCTTTTTTATGCATGGAAGATATGTGATATTTTGATATTACCTTTAATTTATCAATGTAATAACTTAGTCTTTTTTCTTTGGAAGACAAAAGTGTGATGTTTTGACTTTACACATTTCGTTTAACTATGTTTTTTTTAGTTTACTAAGCACAATTAAGGATCATCTAATAACATAAAAATGGTTTTTGTTTCACATATCTTAGATAAGGATCATCTAATAACATAAAAATGGTTTTCGGTTCATATATCTTACATTAATTCAAAAATATTAGACCAATAAAACAGTAAATATTTCGTAATACTTTTATAAATCTGTTCATTTATATCAACTGGTAGAGAAAAAAAGGGAAAATTTAATCTCGAAATCTCGAATGTTGTCTTTGTGAGTCTTGTAAACAAAGGCAATTTTTCCTTGTTATTGACGAAAACATTTTTACTTAATCATTACGAAACCTCCCTGGAAATATATTTCTAAAGTTTTTTCTCTTAAATGATAAAAGAAACAGCGTTTTATGAAGTACATTCCTGCGAATTTATAGGAAGGATTGAATTCTTCTTGTATTTTCCTTAACAAAATATTATATTATGACCTAAAATATTTACAAATTAGTACAGCACTTTTTATTTGCATGAAAATATGTGATACCTCAACTTTTTACATTTCGATTACCTATGTTATTTCCAAGTTTTCTATCTTTACATGAAACATATTTGATGTCTTAACTTTATACATTTCTCTTACCTATGTTAATTCTCAGTCTTTTTTATACAAGGCAGATATGTAATATTTTGACATTACCTTTAACTTATCTATGTAATCTTTCAGTCTTTTTTCTTTAGAGGGTAATGTTTTGACTTTATACATTTCGTCTACCTACGTTATTTCCCAGTCTTTCTTTCTTTACATGGTAAATGCGTTATGTCTTAACTTTATACATTTCGCTTACCAACGTTAATTCTCAGTCTTTTTTTATGCATGGCAGAGAGCATTGAGATCATGCATTGAGAGATTATACAGATAAGCGAAAGCGTATCTGTGTAATCTCTCATTCTTTTTTCTTTAGAAGGCAAAAGTGTGATGTTTTGAATTTACATTTCGCTTACCTATTTAATTCTCAGTATATTTTTACCTATTTTATTTCTCTGTCTATTTTTCATTACATGACCAATGTGTGATGTCTTAAATTATACATTTCGCTTACCAATGTTAATTCTCAGTCTTTTTTATGCATGGAAGATATGTGAAAATTTTACATTACCTTTAACTTATCTATGTAATCTTTTAATCTTTTTTTCTTTGGAAGGCAAAAGTGTGATGTTTTAACTTAACACATTTCGCCTAAAGTTCTCAGTTTATTAAGAACAATTAAAGATCCTCTAATAACATATAAAATTTATTTCTTTTTTATAAATACTGTAAAATATCATAATTGTAAGAAGGATACACTAAATGTTTCCTAAGTCGCCTTTGGGTAATTCCATACCAAATCAACACAAGGTTTCTACCTGACCCCCTCCAATTTTGATTAAATTTGGTACAGTAAGTGACTTCATGGTAATAAAGAAAATCCCCAAATATTATGTTCAAATAATAATTGGTAATCTGTTCATTTATATTAACCGGTAGAGAAAAAAAGAAAAATTTAATCTCGAAATCTCGAATGTTGTCTTTGTGAGTCTCGTAAAGAAAGGTAATTTTCCTTGTTATTGACGGAAAATATTTTTACTTAATCATTATGAAACCTCTCTATTTCTAAAGTTTTCTCTTCAATGATAAAATAAATAACGATTTGTTAAGTACATTCCGGTGAATGTATAGGGAGGATTGATTTCCGATGTATTTACCTTGACAGAAAAATTAATTTATAGCCTAAAACACTTACATATTAGTAAAGCACTTTTTATTTGCATGACAAATATGTGATACTTTGACTTTATATATTTCGCCTACCTATGTTATTTTTCAGTCTTTTTTATTTTACATGACATATGTGGGATGTTTTAACTTTATACATTTCACTTACCTATGTTAATTCTCAGTCTTTTTTTATGAAAGGCAAATATGTGATGTTTTGACTTTACATTTCGCTTATCTATGTAATCTCTCATTCTTTTTTCTTTGGAAGGCAAACGTGTGATGTTTTTACTTCAATTTTCGCTAAACTATGTTTTTCTCAGTTTATAAGCACAATAAGTATCCTCTAATATCATAAAAAATGGTTTTCGTTTTTTTAATACTGTAAAGTATCATAATTGTAAGAAGGATACACTAAATGTTTCCTATGTCACAGTTTCTGAAAGATTTATTTGTATTATAAAAGAGCAGCATATTCGAATCTTTTACTAAACTTTTTCCACATATGTTAGATAAATTTGAAAAGACTGTACCAATAAAACAGTAAATATTTAGTAATATTTTTATAATTTTGTTCATTTACATTAACCGGTAGAGAAAAAGGAAAAATTTAATCTCAAAATCCCGAATGTTGTCTTTGTGAGTCTCATAAAGAAAGGTAATTTTCCTTGTTATTGAAGGAAAACATTTTTACTTAATCCTTATGAAACCTCTCTATTTCTAACTTTTTTTTCAATGATAAAAGAAATAACGATTCGTTACGTACATTCAGGTGAATGTATAGGAAGGATTGAATTCTTCTTGTATTTTCCTTAAACGAAAAATTAATTTATGACCTGAACTACTTACATATTAGTAAAGTTCTTTTTTATGTTTCTTCTATGTGCATGGAAAAGTGTAACGTTTTAACTTTAAAAAATTCGCTTACCTATATTAAATATTAGACTTTTTTATGCATGGCAGATATGTGATGTTTTTACATTACCTTTCACTTACCTAAGTAACCTCTCATTCTTTTTTTTTTTGAAGTCAAAAGTGTGATATTTTGACTTTAAACACATTTCGCTTAACTATGATTTTCTCAGTTTTTAAAGCACAATCATCCTCTAATTACATAAAAATAGTTTTCGTTTTTTTTAAATACTGTAAAATATCATAATTGTACCAAAGAAATACTAAATGTTTCTTAAGTTACCATGTCTGACAGATTTCTTTAACATTTTAAAAATTAAAATCTTTCAAAGATTTAAAATTACTTTAAAAGTTAAATTTCTTTGTAAGAAATATGCATTTTACTATATATTCAGTAAACGTAGTTATTTGGAGATTTGATTTTAGAATGTATATTTTTATTCTAAAGGTGTGTATGCCTTTGTATCACTGCGAACCTACTAGGTTAAGAACTGTTGGACTTTCAAATCTGTTCGTGCAATATCAGAGTACTGATTTTGTTAGAGCCATTCAACTTTATATTAGAATATTTAATAGAAGTATAAAAAATTTGTAAACCGTTTACAATTTGTTTTAACTCTTATAAAATTGTGGAATAATCCGTGTTAATATCCTTGTGATGTTTTGACTTTACACATTTGTTTAACTACGGTTTTCTCAGTTTATTTACCACAAGCATCCTCTAATAACATAAAAAATGGTTGTTTTTATTTAAATACTGAAAAATATCATAATTGTACGAAGGAAACACTAAATGTTTCCTAACTTACCGTTTCTGACCGATTTCGTTAGCGTTTTAAGAAATTAAAAACATTAAAAGATTTAAAATTCTTTTAAAATTTATATTTGTTTGAAAGAAGTATGTATTTTACTATATTCAGAAAACGTAGTTATTGCCATATTTGATTTTAGAATGCATAACTTTCTTCTAAAGGTGTGCATTCTTTTGTATCACTGCGAAATTACATGGTTAAAAACTGATAGGACGTTTAGATCCACTCGTACTCTGTCAATATCAAAGTGTTGACTAGAACATTAATCTTGAAATATTTAATAGAAGTATAAAAAAATTTGTGAAACATTTATAATTTGTTTCAATTCTTATAAAATTATAGAATAATCCGTGCTAATTATTTATGATGAAAAATGGATATTATTTAATATATTAAAATTTGTAATATTACGGTCCACTCATAACTTAAATTAGAATACAAGTACTAACATAAAATTTAACGAGTCTCAAAACTACATTCTATATAATGAATTAATAATACAGATATATATTCATATACTATACCTTAAAAAGCACCAGTAAATTAGAAAAAAGAGATTATAAATAACTATTCATTAAAATTAACTTCAGTGTTTTACTAAATAACTAATATTAATTCACCGCATACCATTATAAACGCAACAGAAAATATCAGTTAATTTATTGCTTGTTTGTTTAAAAAATATATTACAAATAATGATGTAACTTAGTTTCATTTTCTTCTGTAACAATATGTTTATTTTATTTTAATTGCTAAAGAAGAAGACTATCATTATTATATAACAAATGGAATAACTCTAGAATGTATCATAAATTATTCTGTAATTTAATTAAGTACTTAGTAATTTATGATACGTGAAACCATATATATTTTCAGCATTCTCATATTTTATCTAGAAGACATGGGCCTCTTAAGATCATGGTCTACATTACCCTCTTGTAAAAATTTCAAAATATTGCTTTTATACGACAGACTTAACTTAGGGGGTGGGGAATATTTTCATGAGGATTACTGCTAAAATTATTTCATATAATAAGTTAAAATTATAAAATCATACAACAAACAGCACGTCTTATCCAGAAATGGCTGACATTTCTTCAAATGTGTGGTGATTACGCAATTACCACTAAAGTCCTTGCCTCGTTTTGATTCGCCGAAGATTGACGTCATAAGCATCATTTTCGATTAAGACCGTTGACGTAATATTCAGCCTTTGGATTTGATTTGGAGCGCTAATATCTACTTTTTGCAACGCGAGGACTAATGAGACAGGGACCGACTGTTTAAAGCCGATTCCGAACGGCTACGAACATCCATGCCACAGTGGGATTCGAACCCACAAACTCCGGTTCCGAAGGCCAGCACCCTAGCCATTCGGCCATCGTTTGGTTCAGCCTTTGTAAATAGTCTTGTATATATTTTTAATATTGTAATGTATTTTCACATATTATTGTAACATGAATTCATTGATCTGTATTGATATTTGTTATGAGTAAAGTTTTATAATTATCATATTTTTATTTATGGCAACACAGCATCTTTTTAAATATTCAGATATCTGTAATGTATGTATATGTTGTCTGCCTGTATAAGAGTCAGTGTGACAGTAGCAGAGAGATCGGCTGTATCGAAGGTACTGATGTTTGTTTATGTGACTTGTATGTACTTTCAGTATTTAAAATTCTGTAACGTTACTTCAGTTTGATATCCAGAGCTATACGTCATTCATTATACAATCTTAAATAAATGCCAGTGTCTAAATCTAGTTTTATTTAACTGCACCCTGGGAATCTCTTCTGAGCAGAGTTTTAAATATGATTTGATCCCTGCGGATACTTCTTTAAGAATTGTCAAGCCATAGCAGGGGTTTTAATAAATGAATATCTTATAATGATTACACCATATAAACTTTTTTTTTCTATTTTTAAAATACATTTATCTATCACTCTTAATATAATATTTTCCCTTGAAAACCAGTTGTCTCAAACAAGAGTATCTAATTTTCAAAGATATTTTTTCAGATATTCTCTTTTTTTCGATGCAATCTTTAACATTCTTTTGATTTATTGTGTATTTCATAGACAAATTTAGCTTTACCCGACTTTATTCATGTCATAATTTGAATATTATAATAAAAATATCGTAAGCCATTTAAATGAATGTAGACAAAGGGATTGTGAACGTGCACTTATTAAAAGAGTGCTTTTGATTTTGCAATAATATAATTTATCTCTATCTCGGAAAAAGAAATATCTGTATACATAAGAATTTCTCAGAGTTATAAATTGCTACACAGTCTTAATAGTACAATATATTCCTGACACTCTTGCGCAAAACTCTAGGTAAAAACTATAAACTTAAATATCTTGGCTTTATTGTAAACATGAATATTTTTAAAATGCCAATTAGCACTTAATGTTGAAGTCATATTAAAAAGAGCACGCTAAATAATTAGGAGCTCATAATAGTAAATAGTTCTTTGTGTGAAAATTATTCTCGAATTTATAGTAATCTAAGAGCATTTGTAGACATAAACAATATCAAAATTATTTTTTTAATTCAGCAAAAATGTTCCATTTTATATCAAGATTTATCATTGCACTTGGCTAACCAAAATTTATCTACGATACAAAGAGAATGTTAAAATCTTAATATTGTAAACAACAACGTCTTTTCATCTGACAACAGAATAACGAAACTAATTCTTTATTATTTCACATATATTCACTAGGAAATATATTTACTTAAAGTTTTAATATATTCAGAATATAATTAAAATTAAACAGAAAATTTGTGAAATGATGCCCTAAGATACTCATGAAATAATAATGAAATAATATTCCTGAGACTCTTACGCAAGACTGTAGGTAAATCTTGGCTTTATTGTAAACATGAATGTTTTTAAAATACCGATTAGCACTTGAGGTTGAAGCCATATGAAAAAGATCCTGCTTAATAATTAGGAGCTCATAATAGTAAATAGTTCTTTGTGTGAAAATTATTCTCGAATTTATAGTAATCTAAGAGCATTTGTAGACATAAACAATATCAAAATTATTTTTTTAACCTCAGTAAAAATGTTTCGCTTTACATTACGATTTATTCTTTCACTTGGCTAAAGAAAATTTATCTACGATACATAGTGAATGTTAAAAATTCTTAATATTGTAAACAACAACGTCTTTTCATCTCACAACATAATACAAGTAAATAGGTTAAATTTATTGAAATAGAAATAAATAAAACTAAGTTTAAAAGTATTAACTAAAGTAAGTCAAAATACAGCAAAACTGATTCTTTATTATTTCGCATTTATTCACTAAGAAATAGATTTACATAAAAGTTTTGATATATTCAGCATATAATTAAAATTAAAAATGTATGAAATGATGCCCTAAGATACTCATGAAATAATAATGAAATAATATATTCCTGAGACTCTTTCGCAAAACTGTAGGTAAATCTTGCCTTTATTGTAAACATAAATGTTTTTAAAATGCCTATTAGCAATTGAGGTTGAAATCATATTAAAAAGATCACGCTCAATATTTAGGAGCTCGTAATTGTAAATAGTTGTTTGTGAGAAAATTGATTCTTGAATTTATAGTAATCTAAGAGTTTGTTAAACACAAACAATATCAAAGTTATTTTTTTAACTCAATAAAAATGTTTCGTGTTACATTATGATTTATTCTTGCTATTGGCTAAGAAAAATTTATCTATGATACAAAGAGAATGTTAAAAAATCTTAATATTGTAAACAACAACGCCTTTTCATCTGACAACCTAATACAATGAAATAAGTTAAATTTATTAAAATAGAAATAAATAAATGTAAGTCTAAAAGTGTTAACTAAAGTAAGTCAAAATACAGCAAAACTAATGTTTTATTATTTCACATTTATTCACTGTCAAATATATTTACTTTAAAGTTTTGATATATTCAGAATATAATTAAAATTAAAAAGAAAATGTGTGAAATAATGCCCTAAGATACTAATGAAATAATAATGAAGTAATATATTCCTGAGACTCTTACTCAAAATTGTAGGTAAATCTTGTCTTTATTGTCAACATGAATATTTTAAAAATGCCGAACAGCACTTAAGGTTGAAGTCATATTAAAAAGAGTCCGCTCAATATTTAGGAACTCATAATTGTAAATAGTTGTTTGTGTGATAATTAATTCTTGAATTTATAGCAATCTAAGAGGATGTTTAGACACAAACAATATCAAAATTATTTTTTTAAACTCAGTAAAAATGTTTCGTTTTAAATAACGATTGATTCTTGCACTTTAGTAACCAAAATTTATCTACGATACAAAGAGAATGTTAAAAATTCTTAATATTGTAAACACCAGCGCCTTTTCATATGACAACAGAATACAAATAAATAGGTTAAATTTATTGAAATAGAAATAAATAAATGTAAGTCTAAAAGTATTAACTAACGTAAATCAAAATATAGCGAAACTAATTCTTTATTATTTCACATTTATTCACTATCAAATAGATTTATAGGAAAGTTTTGATATATTCAGCATATAATTAGAATTAAAAAGAAAATGTTTGAAATAATGCCCTAAGATACTCATGAAATAATAATGAATAATATATTCCTGAGACTCTTACGCAAAACTGTAGGTAAATCTTGCCTTTACTGTAAACATGAATATTTTTAAAATGCCGATTAGCACTTAAGGTTGAAGTCATATTAAAAAGTGCACGCTCAGTATTTAGGAGCTCGTAATTGTAAATAGTTGTTTGTGAAAAAAATAATTCTTGAATTTATAGTAATCTAAGATCATTGTTAGACACAAATAATATCAAAGTTATTTTTTTGAACTCAGTAAAAATGTTTAGCTTTACATTATGATTTGTTCTTGCACTTGACTAACGAAAATTTATCTACGATACAAAGAGAATGTTAAAAGATCTTAATATTATAAACGACATTACCTTTTCATCTAACAACAGAATACAAGGAAATGGGTTAACTTTATTGAAATAGAAATAAATAAAAGTAAGTCAAAAAGTATTAACAAAAGTAATTCAAAATATAGCGAAACTAATTCTTTATTATTTCACATTTATTCACTATCAAATAGATTTATAGGAAAGTTTTGATATATTCAGCATATAATTAGAATTAAAAAGAAAATGTTTGAAATAATGCCCTAAGATACTCATGAAATAATAATGAATAATATATTCCTGAGACTCTTACGCAAAACTGTAGGTAAATCTTGCCTTTACTGTAAACATGAATATTTTTAAAATGCAGAATAGCATTTAAGGTTGAAGTCATATTAAAAAGAGCACGCTCAGTATTTAGGAGCTCGTAATTGTAAATAGTTGTTTGTGAAAAAAATAATTCTTGAATTTATAGTAATCTAAGATCATTGTTAGACACAAATAATATCAAAGTTACTTTTTTAACTCAGTAAAAATGTTTTGTTTTACATTACGATTTGTTGTTGCACTTGGCTAACGAAAATTTATCTACAAGAAAATGAGAATGCTAAAAAAATCTTAATATTGTAAACAACAGCACCTTTTCATCCGTCAGCATAATACAAGGAAATAGGTTAAATTTATTGAAATAGAAAGAAATAAATGTAAGTCTAAAAGTATTAACTAACGTAAATCAAAATACAGCAAAACTAATTCTTTATTGTTTCACATTTATTCACTATCAAATATATTTACTTAAAAGTTTTGATATAGTCAGTATATAATTAAAATTAAAAAGGAAAATATATGACACGATGCCCTAGATTCATGAAATAATAATGAAAATATATTCTGAGACTCTTACGCAAGACTGTAGGTAAATCTTGATTTATTGTAAACATGAATGTTTTTAAATACTGAAAAAATTTAAGGTTAAAATTCATTTAAAAAGAGCCAAATATTTAGGAGCTCGTAATTGTAAATAGTTGTTTGTGAGAAAAATAATTCTTGAATTTATAGTAATCTAAGATTATTGTTAGACACAAATAATATCAAAGTTACTTTTTTAACTCAGTAAAAATGTTTCGTTTTACATTACGATATATTCTTGCACTTGGCTAACGAAAATTTATCTACAAGAAAATGAGAATGCTAAAAAAATCTTAATATTGTAAACAACAGCACCTTTTCATCCGTCAGCATAATACAAGGAATATTAAATTTTTAAACAGAAAATTAAGGTAAGTCTAAAAGTATTGTAAAGTAAGTCAAAATACAGCAAAATAATTTTTATTATTTCATGTATTCACTATGAAATATATTTACATGTTTTGATATATTCAGCATAAATTAAAATTAAAAAGAAAATATTACATATCCCTAGCATTCTTATTAAACATTTATTTTTAAGCCAAAACGTTTATCTTTATCATGACTTCGAAAATTTTATATTTATTTCAAGAAAATTCCTTGTTACCTATATTATGTGAAATGTATTGATTCATTTAGCCATTTCGGAATGCTTAGCTAATATATAAAAATATATGCGAACATATTTTTTAATATAAAATTCTTTGTATGTATGCTTGCTATACATTCCGGATTGGATAGCCAATCCTAAAACATAATTAGTCTAAAACTTTAATGGTGTAACATTCAAATTTTTAAATAGATAATAGCGATAGATTTTTTCTTTAAATAAAGGTTTTATATATAAAAATAAAAATATTATTGTGGCATTATTTCATGTAATTATTATTTTTTTTTATCACATGATGTATTTTCTCTTTAATTTTAATTTTGAGCTGAATTTATTTATTTTTTAATATAAAATTTATAAGAAATTTAATAGCTATACACTTGGTAAATAATATTAATAAAAATAACAAATATTTACACTTAAGATATAAATATTCTACATCATTATACTTCTCTTTTAATTATAAGCTCAAATAATTAAAATCTTTTAAACAATTTAAGTCATGTGGTAAGAATTAAAATGTGTTGTAAATATATGTAAAATTTGATGGTTTATAAAAGTTTTAATTTAGTGTTTTAATTTTAATTTATTTTGGTATGTTTCTTTGTTTTTAATTTCATTTCACATTTTTATCTCTTGTCAATCCTTTTCTATACCATAGGAAACAGAATAAACGATTGAAAAATCAAACATATTTCCCTGTTTGTCTTAAACGATTAATATTTTTTGTATGTATCTTGGTTATCGTTAAATTAGATCTCTGAAATATATTTACATTAGAAAATTATATAATTTTATGTAACTCACCAAAAGTAAATTGTATAATCTTATATTAGTGAAGCGTAATGATTAATAGCCTTATAAATCCTTATAATTTTTAGTTTATAAGGATAGTTTATATTTATAAATTCTGGTATTCAATATAATCTATAAATTATGAAATATATGCAATCTTAATTATTCAGATGGAAAGCTAGCCTACTACTCTATGAAACATAAATTAGCAAAATATTTTTTACTGTAGAAATTCACGTATTAAAAGACATCACTACGAAATTTGATAGAGGATTGCGTCATGTTGTAGAGTCTAATGAAATCCATGTATCAAAATACATCAGTACAATGTTTAATGAGCGGTTGCAAAATATCGTAGAGAAAATAGTGGCATTTGATATGATATCAGGTTCATGGGTAGCACTATACATGTACATATTTTTTACTGGGAATACCTGTCAGTATTATATTTTCATAATTTCCAAGAATCACCAATTATTTAACACTTTTATTGTTTCGTTTATCTTTATAGATGTTCTAAAATTTTATTAAGAATATTAATAGCTAAATATTAATTTTCATGCTCTTAAAATCATCTTTATAGTACTTATAAATATACTGCTTATAGACAATTACGAAAATCTATATAATATATATATATATATATAAAAAAACAAATACCTCACAGGCATGGACAGCATCCTGCTATAATACTTGACAGAAAGGTAAAGCAATAAACTCATTTCAAATACACAAAAAATTCATAGTCAAGGGAATTGAATGATCACAAAAATGAAGCATATAATTTTATGTATCTAATTTACATTCTATCTGGTTTAATAATGTTATAATATATATTAGTCAATAGAAGAATAGCTAGATTTATTTACTGTTCCTTTAAAATATCTTTTTTCTCAGCTTTACTTATCTTTTTTTTTTAGCACAAGGGATACTTAGTACCTAGTGCTTACAGACAATTACGAAAATCTAGACACACGCGTACTAACACTGAGATATAAACTCATTGGAAGACTGAAACGAAAACCCCTCACAGGTATAGACAGCATTCTGCTGTAATACTTGACAGAAAGGTAAAACAATAGGCTGTTTTCAAACACACAAAAAATTCATAGTCAAGGGAATTGAATGATCACAAAAACAAAGCATACAATTTGATGTCTCAAATTTACATTCTATCGGGTTTAATAATGTTATATAAAAGCATTGAATGTCTGAAACGAAAACGCCTCACAGGTATAGACAGCATCTTGCAACAACACTTGACAGAAAGGTAAAACAATAGACTCTTTCCAAACACACAAAAAATTCATAGTGAAGAGAATTGAATAACCACAAAAACGACGCATACAATTTGATGTATCTAATTTACATTCTATCGGGTTTAATAATGTTATAATATATATTAGTCAATAGAAAAATAGCTAGATTTATTTAATGTTCCTTTTAAATATCTTTTTTCTCAGCTTTATTTTTTTCAACACAAAGAATACTTAGTACCTACTGCTTATAGACAATTACGAAAATCTAGATACACGCATACTAACACTGAGATATAAACTCATTGAATGACTGAAACGAATACCCCTCACAGGTATAGACAGCATCCTGGTATAATACTTGACAGAAAGGTAAAACAATATTCTGTTTTCAAACACACAAAAAATTCATAGGCAAGGGAACTGAATGACCATAAAAACGACTTATAAAATATTATGTATCTAATTTACATTCTATCGAGTTTAAGATTGTTATAATATATATCAGTTAATACAAGAATAGCAAGTGTCGATTATGAGAGAGATATTTGTACTTCAGATTTAATGATGGCGCAACAATGACAAATAGGTGGAGCACCATGTCACATCGCCAAACACTAAAAATTTCTACCTTTACTACTTTTTTTTTTATATTTCTATATTACATACCTTTTCCAGACTGGCCGGGTAATGCCTTAGTCTTAATATAATAGCTAATTTGTAATAAATAATAATATTAGCCTATAAAGCTAATTCGAAAATAAAATAATGGTTTTGATTCACATATAATTATTTCTTGCCTAAAAGAATTAAAAGTATGTAAAAAATTTCCTAAATGTCAAATGATATTATGACCAAGAACTGTTTATACATATATACAAAGGGAATTATGTATATAAAAGATTAAAGATTATGTTTTGAAGTTCAATAAGTAATAATTTTTATCTTTAAAAAAAGAAGTTATACAACAATCTGATTCAAATGAAAATTAGTGAATTTCAATAAATAAAATGTAAAAAAAAAACTTAAAAAATCTTAACTTTAATAGAGTTTATAAGCTAATAATACAGCTGAAATTGTAAAAATAAATGCATGCATTGTTAAAACTGCATTGTAAAATGGACTGAAATATTTCTCACATGTTTCTTAATAATCAATTAAGCCTTTTTAAACTTTTTGTAAACACAGAGAATTTCCAGAGAATCCTTAATCATTTCACTGTTAAACTTAAGACTTAATTAGCATTCAAGCTCATAGCGCTGAAAACGGTGATAACCAACTCTCGTGAATTTTTGATTCATTTATACAAAGTTTACTTTTCTGAATAGCTTTAACAAATGTCAAGCGGATTATTCTAAAGCGTATATAATGCAGGAAAATATATGTAGGATTTAGGAATTTCCGTGAAATAGCCTGTAAATCAAAATAATTCGGGTAACTCCCATACATATCTGTGTACATTCTTTTGCAGAATTTATTCTGTACATATTCATGCTACTGAAAATTCATTTTCTGCAGATTATGTATTTTGTTCAAGGTAATACGCCTACTTTAAATAATGCAATGTACAACATAAATTCCCTTTGCATTGCAGTTTTTACCTTATTTACTGAGATTTATCCAATTTGCTGTGCCAGCTTTCAAAGATAACAGAATAAATATGCGCTCTGTTAGAAGCTTTTGATTTCTAAAGAAAATAATTTGCTTTTTGGAAATTTTATGCAATGAAAAAAATTACTTTATACCTTTTTCCTTTTTGAAACTCTCATTTTCAAATCCTCAATAAAATATATTTATTCTTCTTAGATTTGATTAAAACATTGAAAGCTAATTTTATTTCATGCACCTTTAAAACATTTTGCTTAAACAAGCTTTTTTTTTCTTTTGGCAACAGAAGGAATACTTAGAATGTGAATTGGAGAATGTGACTATACTTATAGATGATTCATATAAAAACATCTTTATTTATTCCTATATTTAAACTAACATACAGACACAAATATAAACATATTTCATATTTCTACGGTATTCTTGCTATAATATTTCACAAAATTATAAAACAAAAGCCTACAAATATAAAATATCAATAGTCAAACGAATAGAATGATAGCAAAAATAGTGCATAGAATTTGCGTTACCTAATTTATATTCTATCAGGTACAAAATTGTTATATTTTTTCCTAATTAAGTCATCTAGGCTTCTTCGAAACTTCACAGTAGGCACACATTTCCATTTGGACGTAAATATATCTGTATATGCCTCTTCTCTACATTGAAGTCAGGGTTGACTCGGATTTAAAATGGTATATGATTTGGGATAGCCATAAGCATCACTTTACCGAAATGCCACCTTAAGTAAAATATATATTTTTACTAAATAGATAAGACTCAACATTTAATGAACATTTCCCCTTAGACGTACTTTTTAGTTAATAGTATAAAAAGGAGAATGAAGCTATTGATTTTTAGTTGTGTTACTATAGTTATAAATCAGACAGTTCAAATTGATGGCTAACGGGCAGTAGGTAATTTTATTTGTTTTGAAATTTCACCTGACCCGTGTGACATTTAAATTGAAGTAAGGGGAACAGTTTTGAATACCCACATTCAGCCCAAGGACATTAAGGGCTAAAAGCGATACTTAATTGTCCTCACGAATTGCTGTAAACTTCTCATCCATGGCCAATTTAACTTATCAATGGAAAGGATTCCATCACTTTTGGTTTGTTATATCACACAAACCTTCGTTGACTAAAACCAGAAACTGTCTTGAATCGCTTTCTCTAGTTGCAAGAAGAATTTTGGAAATTTATTAATCAGAAAATCCTTGAAATTTAAAAATACAGTATGCTTTTGAAGTTTTGGTTTTATGGAAGACATAAGAGAACTCCAAAATGTCTTAAAATTGCAAGGATGGGATTTTCTTATCTCTCTTATACATTATGATAACAGAAATATATGAATTTCAAGGGATACTTCTACTATGGCCTATCACTCTGTATCATATTTGGTACATTTTCTACAGTTGAAATCGATTTGGAAATTTTCGGTCTTAAAACAAGAACAAATGTCATTCAGTGATATCAGACAGCAACATGAACCCTGAAAACTCATAGAACTCAGTTTTAACAGTGTTCTTAAATTGGTTTTTATTTTGTGATCCCAAAATTTATACTTGTTTCCACTTACCAAATTAAAAATAAAAATATTCGTGTAAAAACTCAAGAAAACGCTTTTAACCGTATCTTCTTCTTCTTCAATGGCCAGGATGAGTCCTTGCCTTCCTCAGAAACCATCAATTCCAACCGCTTCTGTTCCTGGCAATTGACATCCAGTTAGTAATTATTAAAAGTTTTAAGTCTGATTCCAAGTAGTCGATAAACCTAAGGTTAGGTCTCCCTCTTTTTCGGGAGTCAAATGGTCTAGCGGAGAAGATCTTCCTCTGATAAAAGTGAAAAAAGTTAAAAAAGAAAAGAAAAAAGTCTGAGCTCACACGTGCCATTAAAATTCCCCACTGAAAGTGGCTACTGAACTATTTTTCACCAAAATGATGCCAATCAAACTTTCATCAACTTATAAAGAATACGATTACGTTTATATAATTTAGATTATATTAAAGTCACTCCGTACGATGGTCGAATGAATATCGTGTGCTATTCGATGCATACGTAATTCGTGGATTCCACTCACACTACTGACATAGTCATTTGTAGCTTTTTGGAATCAATGTTAACCCTTTAATGGTCACCAAAATAAATTCATTGGAATTCATTGTTATTAGTTTATAAATGTTATCTGTGAACCTTGTAAATGTAAAATATATGATAAGTTTTCTTTACATTCCTTAGGAGGGTTTGAGGAGTTGTTTAACTGACTAACCCCTCCGCTTGTACAGTTTGAACATCATACTTTTACTTTTGAAAATTTTAACTATACTAAAAGAACAATAAATAAAAATCCTTAAAATGGTATAATAAATAAATAGCTTAACAATTTATAAATGTTTGTATAGATACTTTTATTTGGGGTCATAAGAATGATAATTTGAATTACTGACTTCTAAGGTACAGCAAATTTAAATAAATGTATTTAAAAAAATTAAATGTAGAGTTATCATTTGTTAAAAATTTAAACTGTCAAAACATTAAAAAAAATCAAAAAATCATCCATGTCTCTAAAAAGTTTTTTTTAATTGCAGAAGCTCTTGATTCTACATCATTGGCTCCCATACCTCACAGATGTATGAGATTTAAGTTGTAAATAATTATAAGAATATAAAGTAAATTACTCCAAAAAGTATAGTTAAAAAAAATATGTTTAATAGGTGGTTTCGCTACGAAACCACTGTCCGCTAAAGGGTTAATTCATTGCATACAGTAATCGTAGTATATGACTCATCTTTGCCAACAGCTCAATATAGTCCAGTTATATTGATTTGTTATCTGGAGTACACCTATGGTCAATATAAAATCTGTCATCCACTTTTATAAAAATCAATGGTCTTTCAGGTAATTTTGATCACTCTTTCCTGTTATATCCCCTAGGCATCCGTTCGAGTGTGAAAGAAGACTTAGGAACATCGCCGGCGGAGATAGTTTATGGAGCGCCCTTAAAACTGCCTGGATAGTTTTTTATTGATTCCAAACCTTCTCCATCAGTGCCATTTTTCTTGCAGCAGCTACGTCTCCATATCAGATCTTTGCGACCTACTCCGGCTTCAAGGCATTTTAAACAATCTACATTCGTGAATAAAGATCTTTTCTCTTCCAGTTACGTCTTCCTTAGAGTAGACAAACTGCGCAAATCTTTAGAGCAACCATATTCTGGACCTTTTAAAGTTATTTCCAGGACTGATAAAGTTTTCAAGATTTTGATGGACGGAAAGGAGACCACAGTTTCAGTGGATAGACTCAAGCCGGCCTACCTCGATCCAGAGACTTTTTCTTCGGACCAAACCAAGTACAAGACTGCCCTTAGTAACTGCCCGGATGTCGTGACTCGGACTCGTTATGGCAGGCGTTCCAAGCCAGTTGTTCGTTTCGTTCCCTGAATCTGGACTTTCTAACTGCGAGGGGGAGTACTGTAGTGCCGACAAAGATGCACACAGATTAACTTTAATCCTAATTTCAAGTTTTTTTTCAGGCAAACTTCTTCGTTAATTATTCATTTATATTTTGTAGAATAAATGTTGTGGCAACGGCGACAGAAGAAGATTCATTTTTTTCTCTGGCAGTCTAATGCGTTGTCTATATAACGAAATGTGTTAAAGTTTGATCGGTTGTCTTTTTTTCCCGTAATAAAATGTTTGTTCGTTTTTTAAACTCTGAATTTTTATTACCTGCTGCACAGTTCCTTGGGAGTATCTGACCAACACCGCCGACCACAAATCCATACTTTTAGACACACACTTAATCAAACTTTGATAATATGTGTATATGTACTATGCATTGTGTTTATTCTTTTCCACGTCATATAAAACTAAGAAAATTTTATGCATTTTTTCCTACCCATAAAGCTCCAATTACAAAATCGATTAGTTCTGTATGTGTACCATTTCCTCAGTTTACTCTTATTCAAAAGTGAATATTGATTATTTCACTTCACTTCTCTTTTGTTTAAATCCCGAGAACTGGAGCTGTATGATAATTTTTCTTGCTCTGCAGCTGTCAATCAGCGGAAATGACAAGCATTAATGAATCTTTCCGGCCATGTAACTTTCAGATCTCTTCCGGTTAAATGATATTTATTTGTCGTTGAATTGCTGAGCAAATGACGATATTGAATGGTGTAAAAATAAATTACTTCAAATCATTACTTGTAATCCGCGGTTTCTGAGAAGCAATAAAGGTATTTTTTTCACTTTAAACAATGAAAGTAGTACGATGGGAATTGTTCCCACTGCAAATTCATTACAATTATTTTACTTATTTTATTATCACTAAGGTTACAGTTTTTGTACGTGAAATACGATGGACCCAACTGCATTTGCATAAGCAGTGAACTTAACAAAATGTTTTTTGAAATTGAGAACTTAACCCTCTCGCTGCCCTTTTTTTTAATAAAAATAGGTTCAAAAATTGCATATTTTTTATTACATATTTCTAATCTACATACATTTTAGAGTTAAAATATACAAAACATTTTTGTAACAGACTTTTTTTATAGAATTAGGTTATAAAAAAAGGTGTTCAGAATAATGAAATTGAAAAATAATGATATAAAAGCTGAATTTTATAAGCTAAATTGATTTTATAAAATACAAAAGCAAAACCTATATATTAATAAAAAAATGCAAAAGACTTACAAAATACTTATTAGAAATGTCTTGTATGAAAAATTTCGAAACAAGACTCGAGGCAAAGTCCTACCTTTCAATCCTTGAACCAAATTCGCGTTTCTTTTTGAGTTTTTTTCCACCTTCAGTTTAAAAAAAAACTGAAGGTGGAAAAAACTTCAAACCGACAGCCAGAATTGTTTTCAGGTTGAGGAAGAAACTCTTGTCAGATGTAGCCGTATCAGAAGAATAGAGTGATTGAAGAAGAATTTCAAATTTTAATTCACAGAGTTTTTCAACACAATGTCAGTCTTGTGGGTGGAAGCATTGACCTTGTGAAACAGGACTTCCAAAACACTTCTCCAAAAGATTTTCCTAATACTCAGATTTGATGGTTCTGCTTTATTCTAGCATAGGGCCAAACATTGATTCGATATCTCCATGCGATGCAGGTTTTCTTCAAACGGGGAACCCATCGTGGTGACAAATTTCTCATGCTCAAAATATCGGTTTAAATGTGATGTGATAGTTCTTTAGATAAACTTGTAGTCTCAGCAACCTCTACAATTTCAATCGGCTATCGTGCATAATAATTTTGTAATTTTCTAACGATTACTTCTGTAATGGCTGGTTTTGGTCGTCCACAGCAATCAGCATCCAGAGAACTTGTACAAGAAAAGTTAAAATATGGAACCCTAGTTTTAGCTGTTGTAAACGAAGGAGAATATTCCCCCAGTGTTACGTCGGGCTCAGTTTTAATATCCGATTAATATAAGCATTTTATAGAAAAAAAATATTTTATCACAGCTCGCACTACAGTTTCCTTCATACTCGATTGACTGCAAAACAAGAAAATTTGAAAACAGCACAGTATATAAACAACGAAACAGAAAACCTTTGAAACATTCCAAAAGTGCCAGAGCAGGAAGCTGTTTAATGGTCTCTGTGGAAGTAAATTTCAGAACGCCATTTCTAGGTGAGGCCGGAAACTTTTCATATCACCCTTTTATAATAATATGTATTCCATAAATGCCATTAAATCTATCTTTATGAAAACTACAATAAACAGTCACGGATAAATACTATTAATTCTACAAAGATAGTGTTTTTAGAGCATAAATTTTTAGTAGTATTAATTCATCTCTATATTTCTTTCACTTAAGTTTCCAAAATCCAAGAAATGCTTAAAAAGTTACTATGTTACCTTAAGGTCTTTGTGATTTTTATTCTTATGTCGTATACATCATTGTTGTAAGATGAAAGCAGGAAACTTTTTTTTGAAAAAATGGAAACATACATGACTGTATTCTTAAATCGGTTGCGATATTGTCACGTTTCCGTGTCTGTTTAAAGATAGAGTTAAAAAATAAGTTATAGTTTGCACACTATTTTTGAATGCTCTTTTTAAATATATATTAATATTTCAAAGATTTAAGGATGTTAAAAATAAAACTATTTATACTCACTGCTATTAAATAAGTCATATGTTTGTGATAGCTATATAATTAAATAAAATAATGGCATAAAATTAATTATATATTACGTAAGTTTGTTTACAACATTTCTTGTTTATCAAAAAGTAACTCATATAGTATATATTTATATATACTGTGTAATACCAAAGGTTTTTCATGGGCAATTAAAAAAAATATTTTATTTTATACTAAATTGAAAACAATTTTTAATAAATTATTTAATACTTTAAAAAGTTATTATATTCTAATTCCCAAGCATTTTAAAATATTAGCAATATTTCTTTTCTTTCTATATAGAGCAAAGTACGTTTGAAAAAAAATTCTTATCTAAGAAGACCTATACACTCTCAATTTAAATTGATAAATACACTTCGATAATTCTAAAATATAATACTTCAGTCACTATTAAATAAGTCATATGTTTGTGATAGCTATATAATTAAATAAAATAATGGCATAAAATTAATTATATATTACGTAAGTTTGTTTACAACATTTCTTGTTTATCAAAAAGTAACTCATATAGTATATATTTATATATACTGTGTAATACCAAAGGTTTTTCATGGGCAATTATAAAAAAATATTTTATTTTATCCTAGATTGAAAACAATTTTTAATAAAACTTTTATACTTTAAAAGTTAATATAATCTAATTCGAAAGCATTTTAAAAAATGAGCAATAATTTTTTTCTTTCAATAGGAGACAAAGTACGTTTGAAAAACAAAATTTCAAATCTCTTACTAAGAAGACCTTTATACTCTAACATTTCGAGTTGATAAATAGTCTTCAATAATATTAAAACATAATACTTCAATCACGCTGTTAAATAAGTCATCCGTTTTTGATAATATAATTAAATAAAATTATGGCATAAAAATTAGTTATATTTTACTTAAGTCTGTTTATAACGCTTCTTATTTATCTGAAACTAACTCATTTATTCTATATTTATATAAACAGTGTAATACCAAACGTTTTTCAAGTGCAATTATAAGAAATAAAATATTTTATTTTATCCTAAATTGAAAACAGTTTTAATAAAATCTTTTATACATTAAAAAGTTAATATAATCTAATTCCAAAGTATTTTTAAAAAATAGCAATATTTTTTCTTTTAATATGGAGACAAAGTACGATTGAGAAGCTAAATTGCAAATCTCTTATTAAGAAGACCTATAAACTATCACTTTCAGAATTGATAAATACATTTCGATAATTTTAAAACATAATACTTCAATCAGGCTATTAAATAAGTCTTATGTTTATGACAGTTATATAATTAAATAAAATTAAGGCATAAAAATTAGTTATATATTACTTAAGTCTGTTTACAATACTTCTTATTTATCAGAAACTAAATAATTTTTTATATATTTATATATACAATATAATACCAAACGTTTTTCATGGGCAATTATAAGAAATAAAATATTTTATTTTATCCTAAATTGAAACAGTTTTTAATAAAGTATTTAAACTTTAAAAAGTTAATCTAATTCCAGAGTATTTTTTAAAAATAGCAAATTTTTTTTCTTTCAATATGGAGACAAAGTACGTTTGAAAAACTAAATTGCAAATCTCTTATTAAGAAGACCTATACACTATTACTTTCAGATTTGATAAATACACTTCGATAATTCTAAAACATAATACTTCAATCCCACTATTAAATAAGTCATGTTTGTGACAGTCATATAATAAAATAAAATAAGGGCTTAAAAGTCAGTGATATATTACTTAAGTCTGTTTAAAATACTTCTTATTTATCAGAAACTAAGTCATTTAATATATATTTATATATACGGTGTATTACCAAAAGCTTTTTATGGGCACTTATAAAAAAATATTCAATTTTATCCTAAATTGAAAACAGTTTTTAATAAAATATTTTATATTATAAAAAGTTAGCATAATCTAATTCCTAAGCGTTTTCAAAAATTAGCAATATATTTTTTCTTACAATATACAGACAAAGTACGTTTGAAAAACTAAATTGCAAATCTCTTAGTGAGAAGACTTAAATACTCTCAATTTTAGAAGTGATAAATACACTTTGATAATTCTAAAACATAATACTACAATCAAACAATTAAATAAGTCATATTTTTATGATAGTTATATAATTAAATAAAATAATGGCATAAAAACTAGTTATATATTACTTAAGTCTGTTTACAATACTTCTTATTTATCAGTAACACATTTATTATATACTTATATATATACAGTATAACACCAAACGTTTTTCATGGTAAATTATAAAAAAAAATGATTTATTTTATCCTAAATTGAAAACAGTTTTTAATAAAATCTTTTATACTTTTAAAAAGTTAATATAATCTAATTCTAAAGCATTTTAAAAAATAGCAATATTTTTTTTCATTCAAAATCGAGAATAATCACATTTGAGAAACTAAAGTGCAAATCACTTCTTAAGAAGACCTATACACTGTCAATTTTAGAATTGGTAAACACACTTCGATAATTCTAAAATATAATACTTCAATAACACTATTAAATAAGTCATCCGTTTATGATAGTTATATAATTGAATAAAATAAGGGCATAAAAATTAATTATATATTACTTAAGTCTGTTTACAATACTTCTTATTTTTCAGAAACTAACTCATTTATCATATATTTATATAAACAGTGTAATACCAAACTTTTTTATGGGCAATTATAAAAAACAAAATATTTTATTTTATCCTAAATTGAAAACAGTTTTTAATAAAATCTTTTATACTTTAAAAGTTTATATAATCTAATTCCAAAGTATTTTTATAAAATAGCAATTTTTTTTCATTCAATATGAAGACGTTTGAAAAACTAAATTGCAAATCTCTTATTAAGAAGACCTAACGCTCTCACTTTTAGAACTGATAAATATACTTCGATAATTCTAAAATGTAATACTTCAATCCACCCTGATATTATTTTAACACAGCTATTTAAACAATTTATTATTATAAATGACATTACCACAGTCATACTGGCGTTACTTTATATGTCTTGCTTTACTTTTCATCTTAACTAATGATTTCAGTGGATTATCTGGATTAAATTAGACGCGTCCTAACAATTCCACTTTTTTCTTGTTACTTTAATGGAGCTACAGAACAAATACATCCGGTATAATTTGCTAACGAAATATATCAAATAGCATATCACTTGAACCTTAGCGATCTACGTAATTGTTCACCAAGAAAACTTTTGGAATTCATTAAGCACCTAATTACATTATAACGATGCTCTCGGTTATAGCTCTGAGTAGGGTTTATATATAATTCACCCCTTCCGGAGATATTGACAGGTGTTTCCACAGATCTCGAGTTCATTCATCAAATGCAAAGAAATTATAATATCTTGGAAGATGAATTCGGAGAAAGCCTTTTCCTGTTTCATAATCACAAAGCCGGTTACTCAACCCATAATTCATAATTGAATAGATATTTCTTTTTTTCGGCCGTGCACAGTGATGGATTGCATAATCATTTCACAGTTGACTTCACAGTTATGAGATTGATGGCACAGTTAGAATGCCATAATGCAGATTATTTATTCGTTATCAGAAACATTTCCTTTACGAACTTCCCGCGGTAGTATATGGTAATCGATAAATGGTTTGTACTTCAGATTAGAATCTTTTATCTTCTAGATATTTTGAATCAGTGCGTTTTACCTCAACATTTGGTTTACTAAATTTTTATAAATGTCAGTCATACTTGATTATACTAATTTATCGTCGGATATTTAAAGGGAGTGGTATATATATATATATATATATATATATATATATATATATATATATATATATATATATTATTAAGAAGAACTATATTCTCTAACATATAGAACTGATAAATACACTTAGATAATTCTAACATATAATACTTCAATCACGCTATTAAATAAGTCATATGTTTCAGATAGTTATGTAATTAAGTAAAATAATGGCATAAAAATTAGTTATATATTACTTACGTCTGTTTATAACAATTTTATTTATCAGAAACTAAATTATTTATTATATATTTATATATACAGTGCACTACCAAAAGTTTTCATGGGGAATTATAAAAAAAATATTTTATTTTATCCTAAATTGAAAACAGTTTTTATTAAATTATTTAATACTTTAAAAAGTTAATATAATCTAATTCCCAAACATTTTAAAATATTAGCAATATTTATTTTCTTTCAATATAGAGCAAAGTACGTTTGAAACACAAAATTGCAAATCTCTTATTAAAAAGGCCTATACATTTTCACTATTAGAATTGAAAAATAAACTTCGATAATTCTAAAATATAATACTCCAATCCAGGCTGATATTATTTTAACATAGCTATTTAAACAAGTTATTACTATAAATGACATTACCCAGTCATATTGGCATTACTTTACATGTCTTGCTTTACTTTTAATCTTAACTAATGATTTCACTGGATTATCTAGATTAAATTAGACTAGTCCTAACAATTTCAGTTTTTGCTTGTTACTTTAATGGAACTACATAACAAATACATCCGGTATAATTTGCTAACGAAATATATCAAATAGCATATCACTTGAACCTAAGTGATCTACGTAATTGTTCACCAAGAAAACTTTTGGAATTCATTAAGCACCTAATTACATTATAACGATGCTCTCGGTTATAGCTCTGAGTAGGGTTTATATATACATTATGTACCAATAATTCACCCCTTCCGGAGATATTGACAGGTGTTTCCACAGATCTCGAGTTCATTCATCAAATGCAAAGAAATTATAATATCTTGGAAGATGAATTCGGAGAAAGCCTTTTCCTGTTTCATAATCACAAAGCCGGTTACTCAACCTATAATTCATAATTGAATAGATATTTCTTTTTTTCGGCCGTGCACAGTGATGGATTGCATAATCATTTCACAGTTGACTTCACAGTTATGAGATTGATGGTTCAACTAGAATGCCATAATGCAGATTATTTATTCGTTATCAGAAACATTTCCTTTACGCACTTCCCGCCGTAGTATATGATAATCGATAAATGGTTTGTACTTCAGATTAGAATCTTTTATCTTCTAGAGATTTTGAATCAGTGCGTTTTACCAGTGCATAAACATTTGGTTTACTAAATTTTATAAGTGTCAGTCATACTTGATCATATTATATTATGGGCGGACATTTAAAGTGAGTGGAATATATATATATATATATATATATATATATATATATATATATATATATATATATATATATATATATATATATATATATATATATATATATATATATATATATATATATATATATATATATATATATATATATATATATATATATATATATATATATATATATAAATATATACATATATATATATACATATATATATATATATATATATATATATATATATATATATATATAATATATATATATATATATATATATATATATATATATATATATATATATATATATATATATATAATATATATATATATATATAATATAATATATATATATATATATATATATATATATATATATATATATATATATATATATATATATATATATATATATATATATATATATATATATATATATATATATATATATATATATATATATATATACATGTATATATTTATTTCGTGACGTATTGAGTAAGGGTATGCAAGGCCGTCAAAGATACAGGCTGAAACTCGATTTAATCTAGAGTAAATGCTTTATTCATGGGAATAGCTATGTACATTTATGTACATAAATTCATTAATTCAATTTGTCATCTGATCTTGTGCTGAGATAAAAGTTTTACCTTACGTGGGTTCAGTGAAACTAGTAACACAGAAACAGTCGCTGTAGAGTGCCAGTACGGGACTCAGGCACTATAATCTTTCGGTGTGATGACCGGAACAGTTGACTGAGGCTTAAAACACTCAGAGTGCGTATAGTTTCGTAGAGAATCGATGGATGAAAGATGATCCAAAAGGAGAGCAAGTCTCACTCTCGGCGATCTACTTTTAAGCGCGAAGTAAAAAAAAATATTATAGGTAGCGGGAATGAGATCCCTAAGTCGAAGGTTCACTTGTTAGTAGAAAGAACGTTGGCGGTCTCTGATGGGAAGTAAGCTTTGGCAATTCAGAGAGAGGTCGACACTTCTCGAGTGCCCACAAAACAAAAAACAACTCCAAACTCCGCTTTCTTGGCTAAGCCAATCTCTTTTCCGGTTGCCCCTCGCATTATTCTTATGGAACCTTCCAGAAACTGGGTGACACAATCTTGGGGTCAACCGACCCACCTAGATCAGCTGACTCGTTTCCAGACGTGGCCGCAGTTCTTCTTGAAGTTCACCGACCAACCATCCTAAATCTATTAGCGGCACCAATAACTTGGGGACCCACCATCACACGATTAACAATTATTATCCGAGTCTTGACGGCAGTAGACAGCATAAAGGAGTAGACACACTGGCTCCGGCGTACTGACAGTTCTTAAATTTCCTCCGGTTAATCTACAGCCGCGACTTTGTGCCGGAGACCTAGTACACAAACGGTTTTGTCGGGACCACGCGTGTCTACCTACAGCTAACCTTAGTTGTCCGCTGCAAAAGTCACTTTCCGTTCTTCTCTCGCTCAGGTCATCTAAAGGATAGTTACAATATATATATATATATATATATATATATATATATATATATATATATATATATATATATATATATATATGTGTGTGTGTGTGTGTGTGTGTGTGTGTGTGTGTGTGTGTGTGCGTGTGGTTAGATAATATTTTGATGATCCAAGAATTGTAGATTATAGAAATTATGAACCAATAGACTTGTAAATGTTTTGGATTAATAAATTACTTTCAAAATGAACTTAAAACCGTTTCTTAATATATGTCTAGATTGTATGGTACGAAACATTCCCTCCTCTGTTTTACGCGGTATATGATGCATACACTTTTTAAAAATATTCTTTCAATAATTCGAGGAATCTCTAACGTGGACTACTAATCTGAAGTCTACAAGAAATACAATATATAGAGCTATTAAAATCAGCATTTCACAGTAAGTTCAAATATACACAGCTGATAGTATGGATATTAATGAATCTATAAATTCTGTCAAACATGAACAGCTGAACAATAAGCAGACATTAGGAATGCTATATATAGCAACTGAAATTTTTATTTTCAAAATCAGTTATTGGCATAGATGTTGGCAGTCGTTCGTAATCGACCTTAATTTATAAATCTCCATTTCATCATTCTCGGTTGGATTAAAAAATTATACCATAAAGATTCTAATAAAACTAATCCCCTTACCTGGTGCTAAGTATGATTTTTAATCATAAGTTAAGTTTTAAACATATGTTAAGTTAGCTTTATTTACTACCATAGTTTCACCTAAAACTACTTATTGTAGTGAAACAAATTCATTGGATATAGATTTCCTTAGCTAGCCACAGCAGTTCACCATACAGGACATAGAACTACCATCTGATAGATATACGCGTATTATTTTTAATAAACATACCATATAAGTCAAATGACCCATAAGTTTTATGTAAAAAATGCGATGGGAAATGAATTAAACTTATTCTTTGTAGTGAATACAAAAAATTGACAATATACAATTTTGGAAATTATAATAAAGCTTATTTGTCTATTCCCTTAGCCAATTTTCAGCAGTCCACCATACAGGACATAGAACTACCATCTGATAAATATACGCGTATTATTTTTAATATATTTTGGCTGTTCATTAAGATAAGATATAAAATGTATTTGGTAAATCACTCCACAATCCTTTTGTTATACTTTTCAAATTTAAAGAACAAGGTCATATTTTTGGGTTTTTCACAATAAGGAAATTAACGGAAGTGAGTCTTATGCTACCTAGAATAGTTGAAATAATGTCGAGATGATGACATTATTTACCATATAAACCAAATTTGGTGACTAAATTTAGTCTCCAAATATTGAGGCTTCCTTCCGATGAAATAAATATTATCAAAGAAGAAAAATAAAAAATGCATGTATATTTTTAAACAGTTTAGTTTCATTAGCACGCCTTTTATTTAAAAAATATATTTTTAGGTAGAGTGTAAAGATAATAATCTGTGGTTGTAAATAGCAGCATAATCTATATAAGAACTGAATATAATAATAATAAGTTATTCAGTTCGTGTTCTTGAAAGTATGATTTCTCAAATACCAGTCACTGAGCTTTGGAACTTTATGTCTCGGGATTATGACATACCCTCTTCGAAATTCTTCTGATATTATACTCTAAAAATTCATATTTTCATATTTATAAGGCTTCCTTCATATTTCAAAATAAACCTGAACAGCATAACTTCAAAAAAACTCCGCAAAATAAAGCGATCAGTGCATATAAGTTTACATATAATTCGGATTGTTGTTCCATTGTACGCCTTGTTATTTCCGAATTTATTTTTGAAATCATATATACATAGAGTTGACACAAAAATATTGGATTTAAAAATTCAAATCGCTGTCTAAATAGATTTACACTGCGGCAGAGAAATGCGATAGTAAAAAATATAAAGCAATAAATTATATTTGCGAAAATTCATGCGTTTGTATAAAATATGCATTAAGGAAACTACAAGTAAAACAAACTGAAGAAATATTTTTGATTTTCTACATTTTTGATGCAAACTCTATTGTTTTATAGTTCAATCCCCAAAGTTTAGTTTATTCAAAAGTATGTTAAACAGATTTCCTAAATATCATATTTGAATATTTCTTGCTATAAAATAAATGATTCTCTCATAAAAATGTAGAATTTCTTTCATATGCGATACTCATTATTCATAAAATTGTCGGTGAAACAGAATATATCTCTTATTAAACCTTTATATTATTCAATTTTAAAAATACCCACAGAATACTAGTCCTTGTTGCATAACAAGTAACAAAGTCAGCATTATTTTCATACCGTAATTTAAAACAGTTTTAAAAAATCAGTATTAAAATTAATAATGCTTTTGTCGACTGAGATAAATCAATACTATATACTTTAATATAAAATAAGTGGTTTTTATTATTTACGTCTAAATTTAAAATTATGTTATGCAATGTGTTTCATAGGTTAACATGTAATCTAAATTCTTTTTATGAATCAGTGATTAGCTAAACCATAAATTAACATAAATAAATTTATAAAGATGATTATATTTTAAAATCATATAATATTACCAACCCTAATTTCATTTTTAATCATGCTGTTTTCTTTAAATAGTTTTATTTACAATATATGCTGTTAAAATTCTGCCTGCTTATATATTTGATCTTCTGCTTTGGTTTGGTTTGGAGTGCTACTGTCTACTTTTTGCAATACGAGGGCTAATGAGACCGGGACCTACTGCTTAAAGCCGATTCCGAACGGCTACGAACATTCATGCCATAGTGGGATTCGAACCCACGAACTCCGGATCCGAAGGCGAGCACCCTAACCAATCGGCCATCGTTCGGCATTTGATCTTCTGGATGATATCAAATACAAGAAAAACTCAGCCGAAAATATAAATGAACTCTTCATATAAAACATAAAGAAATAAAGAAAAACAATAAGCATATAATCTAGCAATATGATACTATGTGGCATAATTAAAGCAAAATAAAATGTAAACATATCTAGAACACATACCATATATAGCTTCAGACCATAGGAAATTAATATCAAATAGAACAGTTAGAATATTTATAGCTTTATACCATCAGAAATCTTTATTCTGCTCATTTTGCGTTTTCATGTTCTTCAATTGCTGGTTTAGATAAGTTTAATTTATATTCAGAATATAAAATCAGCTAAAAACATTTATCTCTTACTGTTCAACCAATTTTCTTACTTTATGTAATGTTTAATGTACGAAATTTATGTAATAAAGCATGAAACTATAGCATATTTAGCTTCATATCATTAGAAATCTTTTTGGGCTCATTTTGCATTTCCCTGTTCTTCAATTTGCTGGTTTAGATAAGTTTATTTTCTATTCAGAATATAATATCAGCTAAAAACTTCTATCTCGTACTGTTAAAGAAATT
This sequence comes from Pardosa pseudoannulata, assembly GCA_032207245.1. NCBI lineage: Eukaryota > Metazoa > Arthropoda > Arachnida > Araneae > Lycosidae > Pardosa > Pardosa pseudoannulata. Next base: position 113,989,026 of record CM063504.1, on the reverse strand, counting down.
ATCTTACTTTATATAATGTTTGATTTCAGAAAGTTATGTAATAAAGCATTAAACTATAGCACATTTTGCTTCATACCATAAGAAACTAATAGCATATATTGTTTCAGATAATAAGAAATCTTTTTCGGGCTCATTTTGCAAATTTCCTGCTCTTTAAATTGCTTTATGATAAGTTTAATTTATATTCAGAATATAAAATCAGCTAAAAACATTTATCTCTTACTGTTCAACCAATTTTCTGACTTTATGTAATGTTTAATTTAAGAAAGTTATATAATAAAGCATTAAACTATAGCATATTTAGCTTCATATCATTAGAAATCTTTTTGGGCTCATTTTGCATTTTTCTGTTCTTCAATTTGCTGGTTTAGATAAGTTTGTTTTCTATTCAGAATATAATATCAGCTAAAACCTTCTATCTCGTACTGTTAAAGAAGTTATCTTACTTTATATAATGTTTGATTTACGAAAGTTATGTAATAAAGCATTAAACTATAGCACATTTTGCTTTATACCATAAGAAACTAATAGCATATATTGTTTCAGATAATAAGAAATCTTTTTCGGGCTCATTTTGCAAATTTCCTGCTCTTTAATTGCTACTTCATATAAGTTTATTTACTATTCAAAATATAAAATCAGCTAAAAACTTCTATTTCGTACTGTTTAACCAATTTTCTTACTATATATAATGTTTGATTTACGAAAGTTATGTAATAAAGCATTCAGCTATAGCATATTTAGCTCCGTACCATAAGAAACTACTAGCATATAGAACTTTTAGAATAGTTATAGCTTCATATCATAAGAAATCTTTTCCTGGCTAATTTTGCATTTTATTGCTCTCTAATTGCTAGTTTAGATAAGTTTATTTCCTTTTCAGAATATAAAATCAGCTAAAAACTTCTATCTCGTACTGCTCAAGAAATTATCTTTCTTTATATAATGTTTAATTTACGAAAGTTGTGTAATAAAGCATTAAACTATAGCATATTTAACTTCATATCATAAGAAACTAATAGCATATAGAACTACCACCATATTTAGCTTCATACCATAAGAACTATTTTTCGGGTTCATTTTGTATTTTCCTGCTCTTCAATTGCTTGTTTAGATCCTATTCAAGTTTATTCAGAATAAAATATCAACTAAAAGTTTCTCTCTCGTACTTCTCAAACAAATCAAGAAATTATCTTATTGTATGTAATGTCTAATTTACGAAAGTTTTGTAATAAGCATTAAATTATTAAGATTATTTTAAAAGACGCTTTAAATTGCATTAAACCTGACATCATATCACTTGAAAGAGAAAAACAAAGCCTCTTATCATTACCTATGTAAAAAATATTCGTTCTAAGATTTATCTAACTTATTTCCTTCGAGCTCAGTTAACAGGTCCGCGGATGCTTAAATAAATCACAGTAAGTAAAATGTCCGAAATCCAAATCTCTACGGAGGGCACTCAGAAAAATTTCCGTGTAACCTTAAGGAATCACAGCAACCACAATCAAAGAACGAAACAAAATAAAAAAAACTGTAAGATTCTCTCCCGAGAAGCAATCAGGATGTATTCCTGCAGGAATTGTTTATCTCTTAATGTATTTTATATCCTTAAGTAAGGGGCATATATTAGTGTATATTTTCCGAGTTTAACATCTTCAAACCTGCTAGATTTTGTATCATTTTATTTTTATGTAATTTTATGCTTTTAGTCTATATTATTTTAAGAAAGCAAGGGATAACTCTCGATTTTTAAAATTTTTGACTTTTATCGGTATTGTAGCTAATATTATTTTAAATAAATAGAAAGGTAAAACATAATTTTAGGTTAAACTAGAAGTATTTTACAGAAGATTTAAATCATTCAATAGTTTTTAAATAATATCACGATAAATTGCATAGTATAAAATTAGCTCATTTTTACTGACCGTTTAGTTTTGCAATTAAAAATATCACTTCATACTGAATTCTACTACAAAAAAATATTTTTATAAAATAGATTTAGCTTAATTTCCATGCTATTTCTGTAGATTTTGTTTTGTTTTATATCATATTATTCAATCTACAATAAAGGGGAAATTTAAGTATAAAGAGTAGAAGATAGGGTAGTAACAGTTTATTTTATATTCATTAAAAAAAGTATATTACGAATTACTAAGTGCTACGTATTGGTAATTAGGAACTGCAAAATATAGGTTTTTGTATCTAGAACTCCATGATTAATGTTTAAACTTCATTTCTAATTAAACGTTTCAAATACAGTAACGAGTTGGATTCGTCATTCATTTCATGCTCTATTTCAAATGTTAACCCCTTCCATGTGAGTCAAAAAGAAGCGTAAATGTAAGAAAAATACGTGAATCATACTAATCTTTCCATATTTTCCCTAGCTACGGAACAAAATTGAGGTTTAAAAAAATTCTAACTTTTAACCATGGTAATCGCAGAATTTAAACTCCTTTCCCGTGACACTTTATATTTGCTGGTTTTTAAAAGGCTGACTTCGGTGCTGCAAGAAGTACAGTAATAAAAATACATTTGAAAATTATTCACAAATCCAAATTCAAGTAAAGATAGCAGGGTAGCTGATTGAAATAAATCTTTCATTATCTTGCTTTACTATTCTGCTTTTGAATGTCCATCATAACTTAATTATTGTTTCAAGTAATTTCTTAAAAATAGTAAAAAAATGTAGCTGTAGTATTTTTTACCAAGTAAAACAAAATACACAGAATGAAGGAATTGTACTCCAATATGATCACGTAACTTCTAAAGACAATCTCAGCAAATGAAAGGTTGAAATCAATACTCATGTAAACGAGTTTTTCTTACATTCAAGTAATATTTCTTTTACCAATTAAAATGAACGCAATTTTTCTGGCACATGTAAGCAATGGTTTTCTCGAGTCTACCTCACCAAGAACTGTTTTCAGTAAATGTTTGATTACTAAGTTTCTTTACTCGCGAGTTGCATCTAATTTTTTACTACAACGTTCAAACTGCCCATCCACGCACCTTCTCAAAATATTAAAAAAATCTCAGCAAAAACAAAGATTGAAATAATTACTCATGTAAACACATTTTTCTTGCCATTCAAGTAATATCTCTTTTACTTGTTAAAATGAAGGAAACTTGACTAGCACATATAAACAAGGGTTTTGTCGATTCTGCCTCGTCAAGAACTGTATTTAGTATATATTTAGATTACTCGACTTGTTTCTAACCTCAATTCAACTAAATTATATAAAATTTTAAGGAGCATCAAATCTCTTTTTATTTGCATGTCAAGGCTGTAGAGTTCTGGTTCTAACAGGGTAATGAAGAAACTTTTACTAAGAAGACTAGTGTCTTTTACAAGACTAAACAAAAAACTGGTCATTTTCTAGGCCTAAAAATCAGAATCGGCCATTATTAATAGGTAAAAGAGTTAACGCAAGAAGTTAATATCCTTCATAGTCAAATCAAAAAACTCTGCATCCTACAATGGATTCTAACTTAAGTGGAAAATGAAGGGATTCAATGCTCAAATATTCTTGTAAAATTGCAGATTTGGGTCAAACAATCAACCCTACACCTGGAAAAGCAAAAATTGTTGCCAAACGTAGGACCTTTAATCTGCGTTTAAGAGAGAATAATCTCAGATCTTGACTGCCGTAGAAATCAAGATTACTCATCGGCCGTTTTAAAGGAATGCAAATATTTTCAGGCAGTACTAGATCCTAATCCCTCTGCAGATATTTTCCACCAGCCCCATTCCCTGCAGACTATATTTCTAAATTCCCAGTCCTCGCATTCAACTTGGTTTACCAACCATTTTATGAAATCCTTGAGATTCATCAGGCTTGAATACATGCGACTCTTTTTATCAATACTTTTATAGACATTTAATTCTCATACATTAACCAACAACAAGAAAAGCTACTGTCCTGGCGACTGAGTTCCTGCTAAAGTAACAATAATCTTAATATTATGATCTTTCTTAAAGTATATATCCTGTCATTCTTGAAAAGTTTTTAAAATATTTAAAATAATAATTTATTAAAACTATATTAGTTCTTATTACTATGGGAATTAGGGAATTTTACTAAAATGAATGAAGTGGTTTAATGCAACAAATTTCAAATTATACCGAATCTATTCCTCTACATTTAAATATTAATTTTGAGTTATCTAAAAATAAAAGAGTAAAAATAAGGCTTTTATTCTTTGCTATAAAAATACGTTAAGGATACATACTATTAACCATTTTTTTTAATATTTAATAATTTCGCAGTAAATCTGAATTAATTTTTAATTTCCAGTAGTAAACTGCACTGGAATATTATAATTTTTAATCATCTATTCTATCACAGTTTTAAAAGCATATTTATTAGTGTGAATTATATTTACATGATATTCAAATAAAGTAAATTATTTGTGTGATAAAAATTTAAAATATCAAAAGAATAAGGCTAAAATGTAACAAATATCAGCACAGACATACAGTAAATAAATATTGAAATCAATATTAAGCCTTAATCTGTTCAAGGGGCTATGAAAATCTAATTTTTAATAAATGCAATAGATTAAAGCATAGGTTAAAATATATGTTTAATTTCATTTTCGCTACAAATTAAAATTTGATCTATTTAATGGCAACGCTGTTACATAAAATCACCATTTGTTTGAGTAACATGTTTTAAAATAAAATACTCACACTAGAAATCTATTTTTATAAAAAATATTTTTTAGAAACAAACTGTAGAAAATTCTTACGACCATTTATTTTCTGAAAGAATTGAATAATATTTCCAAAGTCGAAAATAAATTTTATGCTTATAAGAAATATAAAATAGATACAGATAATATACACAAATCTAATAGAAGTCGAAAATGCAATAACGAAAAGATCACGCATTTTTTGCTAATCTTGCAAAAATTGTATCAACAATGAAACTGATTCATATTTATTTAAAAAGTCTTTTAAAATCTATATATATTTAAATAAAACTATCGTTTTGTATCGTTTTGTCAAAGCTGTTATTTAACTATTATAAAATTATTTTTTATCTAAAATAGACATTTGCTGTTATATTTTAATAACTTTTATCTGGACAGACAGTTTGCAGTTCAAAGGCTGTGAGGAAAGGCTATCAAGAATTTCACTATTAGACTCTTTTCCTAATTATATTCAATAATTTAATCAATGATTCTCGAAAGGAGTTTAGAGCTAAAAACTCCTTTGGAGAAAATTTACATTGGTTTTTATAGCTCAATGGACTTATTTAACTATAATAACGTTATTTTTTTTAATCTAAAATAGCCATTTGCTGTTATATTTTAATAATTTTATCATTACAGCCAGTTTGCAGTAAAAAGGCTGCGAGAAAGGATACCAAGAATTTCACTATTAGATTCTTCTCTTAATTGTATTCAATAATTTAATCACTGATTCTCGAAAGGAGTTTAGAGTTAAAAACTCCTTTGGAGAAAATTGAATATAAATTTTTATGTCTTCCCAATAGAAAAAAATAACTAAGCCTTTTAATCTATAAAATCTATATAGTTTTTAATAAAACTATCGTTTTGTAATGTGCGTTGGTTTTTATGGTACAAAGCTGTTATTTAAATATTATAAAGTTATTTTTTATCTAAAATAGACATTCGCTGTTATCTTTTAATAATTTTTATCTGAACAGCTAGTTTGCAGTCCAAAGGATGTGAGGAAAGGTTATCAAGAATTTATTATTAGATTCTTTTTCTAATTATATTCAATAATTTAATCAATGAATCTCGAAAGGTGTTTAGAGCTAAAATCTCCTTTGGAGAAAATTAAGAATAACTTTTTTATATCTTCCCAATAAAAAAAATAACTAAGCCATTTAATCTATATAATCTATATAATTTTAAATAAAACTGATGTTTTGTAATGTACGTTGGTTTTTATAGCTCAAAGGGCTTATTTAACTATTATAAAGTTATTTTTTTATCTAAAATAGCCATTTGCTGTTATATTTTAATAATTTTATCATTACAGCCAGTTTGCAGTTTAAAGGCTGTGAGAAAGGATATCAAGAATTTCACTATTAGATTATTTTCTTAATTGTATTCAATAATTTAATCACTGTTTCTCGAAAGGAGGTTAGAGCTAAAAACTCCTTTGGAGAAAATTAAATATAATTTTTTATGTCTTCCGAATAGAAAAAATAACTAAGCCTTCTAATCTATGAAATCTATATAGTTTTAAATAAAACTATCGTTTTGTAATGTACGTTGGTTTTTATGTCACAAAGCTGTTATTTAAATATTATAAAGTTATTTTTTTATGTAAAATAGACATTCGCTGTTATATTTTAATAATTTTCATCTGGACAGCCAGTTTGAAATCCAAAGGATGTGAGAAAGGGTATCAAGAATTTCACTATTAGATTCTTTTCCTAATTGTATTCAATAATTTAATCACTGATTCTCGAGAGGAGTTTAGTGCTAAAAACTCCTTTGGAGAAAATTAAAAATAATTTTTTATATCTTCCCAACAAAATAAAAATAACTAAGCATTTTAATCTATATAATCTATATAATTTTAAACAAAACTATCGTTTTGTAATGTACATTGGCTTTTACAGCTCAAGGCTGGTATTTAACTATTATAACGTTATTTTTTTTATCTAAAATAGCCACTTTCTGTTTTATTTTAATAATTTTATCAGGGCAGCTAGTTTGCAGTTTAAATACTGTGAGAAAGAATATCAAGAATTTCACTATTAGATTCTTAACCTAATTATATTTAATAATTTACTCACGGAAAGAAATTTAGACTTAAAAAATTCTTTGGAGAATAGTAAAAATATCTTTTTTATGTCTTCCTAATAAAAGAAAATAACTAAATCTTTTAAAGATTTAAGTTATGTTACACACCTGGTGTAAATCATTTATGTTTGATTTAACTTATGACATATATATTAAGTCAAAGACATATTTAAGTCAGAAAGCTTCTATGCCTTACATGTTTACTGATTTTCAGTTTTACTGGAAGAGAAATTAAGATTTAAGTTACTGTTGTAAATACATGACACACAATACTAATAATTGAAAAAAATGTTTTCTTATACATTAATTGATTCTCCCTTAGATTTGTTTAAGCCAAAGCTATCCAATATAAAAAACTAGGCTAAGCCTTGGCCACAATCATTGATTTAATTCAAAGAGACAGTAATATGAAATTTCAGCCAAGTTGTGTCTTCTACGATATTTACTATAATATTAAATATTAATTAATTTTATAATATAATTTTTTAAGGACAGCTAGTTTGCAATTTAAAGGCAGTAAAATTATATTAATTAATATAATTTTATAAGGTCAGCTAGTTTGCAGTTTAAAGGCTGTGAGAAAGGATATTCACTATTAGATTCCTTTCCTAATTATATTTAATAATTTAATCACTGATTCTCGAAAAGTGTTTAGAGCTATAAACTCCTTAGAAGAAAATTGAAAATAACTTTTTTATGTCTTCCCAATAAAAAAAAATAAGCCTTTTAATGATTGAAGTTATGTTACACACCTAGTATAAGTTATTTATATTTGATTTAACTTTTGTCATATACATTAGGTCAAAGATATATTTAAATCCAACATCTTCGATGCCTTTCATGTTAGGTGATTTTCAGTTTTATTGGAAGAGAAATTGGGATTTAAGTTACTGTTCTAAATGTATGGCACAGACTACTAATAATTGAAAAAAATGTTTTCTTATACATTGATTCATTCTCCTTAAGACTTGCTTAAGCCAAATCTATCCAATATGAAAAAAAAAAACTAAGCTAAGCCTTTTCCACAGTCATTGATTTAATTCAAGAAGACAGAAATATGAAATTTCAGCTAATTTGTGTCTTCTAAGATATTTACTATAATATTAAATATTATCTCTTTTGCTCTGATATGTGATGTAACCAATTTTCTCTTGTATGATGAGGCTAAATTATAATGTAACATTTGTTGTTATATATTGCACTTTTAATAATCTGACTTAGTAAATCCCTATTCTAGTGAACTCTAAGTATGTACATTACGTTTAAACCCAAATTCGATGAAGTATGTGAAACTGAATTCATAGATAGTTTACTTTACCTCAGATTAAATGTTTCCGAAGACTGGCGTTAAAGTGAAATCATTATAATTGAAATTATCTCCATTCTACTCATTTGAAACCTTTAACGAATATATTTATATGTATTAATTTCCAATGGCTTAATTGAATTTTTGATTATGCTGTAAAATATATAAACATCGATAAAATTTCTACTCGACAATACATACTTCCATATACAGTAGTTTACAAAGAGCAAGTTTTTCACAAAGAATAGAAATTTTATCAAAGAATTGCCATGTTATTTTCTCCAAATTTAATGTGTACTGCAGTTAAATATCACTAGAATAAATCAAATACATATGAGAAAAAAAGCCATCATATTTATAGTGCTTAGCAGGCTTTCTTCAAACTCTACCTAAAATTTACATTGAATGCAGTAAAATTTTAACCTTATTCTAATTAGTATGATTCGTTCAAGAAATTGCAGATTTCCTTTATAAAATGTCAAAGAGTACTTTCATAGTTAGATATTACAAAGAGTTACATTAATAAACTCCTTCGCTGCTGTCAGTGGGTGCCGAAAGGGAGATTGTTTCCATAATTCATAAAATTAAAATACATTAATAACATTTTAAAATAAACTGTCAATGTCTTCTTTTATGTCTTCTTTTTTTTCTTTTATTTTAGTTGCAACATTTTAATTGCTTCGTATATGGTGTGTTGTGTGGTTACAGTTTCATTCTTTCATTAAACTCCCATACAATTGGGTATTGTTCCGTTCAGCAGCCATGATGCTGGATCAGCGGCAGCAATTGCTTAATATAGTTGTTCAGTCCAGCAGCCATGATGCGACAGCAATTACTTAAAAGTTACCGTTGAGCTTAGCGCCATCTGTAAAAAAAAAATTACAATAATGTTCGCTGAGAGCGCTGAGCGAGGGGATTAAATCGGCTATATATTCTGTTTTTTCTTGGTTTCTTTAAAGTGGATGGTTTGGACGACGTTTGGAGTGAAAACATTCAAAGTCACTGTAGTAAGTAAATTCTTATTTCCTTTAATCATAAATCTTATAGGGTGTTCATTTTCCCAACGCTGATCCAATCCATATACATTTAATTCTATTTCATTGTGTTTATGTATTTTGTATCCCCCTCGCTCATATTATTATCTATTATACATTCCACTTATTCTTAACATCTCACAATAGTTTTGTTTGCTTAATAGTTACCGTTGAGCGTAGCGTCATCTAAAAAAATACAATAGTGTGTTCGCTGAGAGCGCGTAGCGAGGGGATTAAATCGGCTATATACTCTGTTTTTTCTTGAAGTTTATTTAAAGCGGAAGGTTTGGAGTGAAAATATTCAAAGTCATTGTAGTAAGTAAATTCTTAATTCCTTTAATCATAAATCTTATTGGGTTTTCATTTTCCCAAAGCTGATCCAATCCATATACATTTAATTTTATTTGATTGTGTTTATATATTATGTATCCCCCTCTTTCATATTATTCTTATCTATTGTACCGTGTTAAAATCTTAAATGTTAGTAGTCATTAATTCTCTATTCGTAGTAATATATTTGCTTTGTAATATCAAATTCGAATCTACAATAAACTGTTATCAAATCCCTTTCCTTTGGTCATTTCTCAATCACAAAGTCTTTATTTTAGTTTATATATTTAATTATACATTCCACTAAATCTTAACATCTCACAGGTTGTTGTGGTGTTGTTATTGCAAAGTCATTTATAACCTAAAGTTTATATCGTCTTTAGTTATAGTTTAATACCCCTGATCTATATTACAATGTTCAAATATAGAACAAATGACTAGGAAATATATATATAAAAAATAAAAATGTGAAAGAAGCACTCCACGAGCTAAGCCTGAAAAAAAAATTCCAATGTCCAATAGAACGCTGCATTCTTTTCATTCCTTCTTTCTACTCAGGCAACCCTATACTTTTTCCATTATCCTGTGCTGATGTGTTTCAAGGACTCCAAGGATGGTCCTGAATCACATCCTGAAGACCAATCACAATTCTCCAAAACTTGGTGAAGTTTAAGTGCAATTGTTTTCACTGGCCACACCATACGCTTCCTGGAGTCGCGAAAATAACTTCAGCATTCAACCCACAACGTGTTAGTGCGGCGAGCAAATCAGTTTCGCAAACCTTATGTCAAATATAGCATCACTCTCACACAGGTATAATATTAGAACTTTCCTAAAATCTAGTTGAGAAAATTCCCTATAGTGAACATTAGGGCTTTCAGTCTTAACTTGCAAAAACTCCATGTATTCATTAGAAATTGTTACAGTACTTTTCTAAAACAGTTGTAACAATGCTTTTATAAACCATTACATCAGTAATGATGTATGATAAACACTTAAATTCTTGTCTTAAAATAAAGTATGTATATGACAAATAATTCTCAGTATTTTGATGATAATACTGCAGGTCTCTGCTCGAACTCTGCTCACGCAGATTCATTACCTTAAAGATTTTAAATAATTAAAAATCTTACAGCGAATTCTAAAACGATAGCTGATAACACCTTATAGCATCAAAATAAAATTTGTGTACAATTTAAAAGGCTTCTGAATAAGTGATATGGTCAAAGTCTTATCACACCGCATCAAACATTTTATATGTCATTACTCTTAAAAACAGTCTTACATAAAGATATTCCTAATAATCTATGCATAAATAAAAGACTTGGGATATTGTTTCTCGGAGTCCCATAAGATTTTTTTTCTAGATCTGTGCATGTGACTAACCGGATAAAATTGAGGTTCTTACACAAATTTATAACTGCAACTCAGAAAAAGAGGAAGTCGATCATGTGTTTGAACACGAAAATCCATATTGACTGTCATAACCAGTTGCACGGGAAGATAAATGGGTTTCCTACGTTTTATATAGTGTGCTTATAAATATTTTCGAGGCAAAATGTAAAAACTTTCAGATTTTATCTTAGCACGACATACAAACTATTTACTAGAAATAAATACACTAAATATGTACCCATGCGCGTTTAAGATATTAAAATTATCGACTAAAGGAGGGAGCAAAATATTTAACTGAAAATTATTACAAAATGATATTTTAAAACTTAAGGAACATAAAACTTATGATATAAACAGCTTAAATTCCCTTTTCGGTTTGACAAAAAGGAAAACAAATACTAAATATTTTCTTTCTTTACAATATAATGCACTCAATCATATATATATATATATATATATATATATATATATATATTCGTTCAAAGTGAATATGATTAAATACATAAGTATTTAGATACAAAATTTGTGACATTTTCAACACCTATTTCTGGTGTCATAAAATCTGAAATTAATTTATGTTATTAATAAATATGTAAAGCGTAGAATAGTTAATGAAGAAGAATTTTAAAAGAGCATTTTGTTAACGATACAAATCAACAAGATCGTTTAATTAATATAAATGCTAGCATGTGAATCAAATGTAAGTGTGTTTAATCTACATTTTATAGAATGAATTAATACAGAAAACCTTTTTGATATAAGGTGATTAAAATCTCAACAAAATCTGACGGGAAGTAGAAGTAATATAAAGTCAGAAATAATTCTATATTAAAAATTACTTACATGTTTACTTTTATAAAATTATTATTTCATTTCCTACGGGAATCAAGTACACACGTACATAAATTATTATAGTGTTTATATTAAGCAGATGTTTGTTACATTAAGAATCGCGGGTATTGTATGATTTTCAGTCTATTTCAGTTTTTTATATGTATTGTTCCCTATTTTATTGAATTCACTTAAAATCTGCATTTTTTAATACTATAAGAGTTGAATTCAGTAATGTAGAATTAGAATAAAATTAAAATCAGTTACACATTGAAATTAGTTAAATGCCTAATTATTTGAAAAATTTTTTATTCCATAGGGAATAAAGGTATCAGAATGCAAAAAAGAATGTAGTTTTCTCTATTGAGTATAATTCTTTGATTTTAAATATCGCATAACATAGGAGTTTATATCCTCTTAGTTATTCGTTTTATATTTTTATTGAAATCAATTAAGAGATATAATTTCTAATTTTATAAATTTTTTTAAATAATTGTCTTAAATATCATACATATTTTGTATTCTTTTAAGATATTAAAATTATCAACTAAATGAAGGAGCAAAATTTTGCAAAACATTTTTTTTTTTGCAAAACAAATTTTGCAAAATTTTGCATGCAAGCACTTACGATCGGTTAAGTTAGACCCATTCTCTGCACTCAAAAATACTCTCCTACAAAAATGAGACATCTTAAAACTTTTAAACTACATTATAAATGAATAAATGCAAAATGTTCAGTGACTATTGTGCAATCCAAGTGTCAAAATCGTTGACACTTGGATAAATAATACTTTAACGAACCACATTTTAAAGGAATTAGTAGAAACTGATAGATTAATGAACCAATAACTTGAAATGATTTACTACGACGTTCGGCAGCAAATGGAATATATATTACAGTGTCTCCGTTGGCAATTGTGAAAAAAAATACGGTTTGAAAGCCAACACAACCAGGTAGAATTCTTTTGATAATTTAGTGATTTTCCTTTGTTTGGTAAAACGGAAAAAAAAACATGAAAATAAACGGGAAAAAGCAGTTTCGAAAATGGTGACAGTTGCTCTCTTTTACAAAAGGTAATCTTTCAAGTCACAAATTGAATGTCTTGATGTCTTACTCTTAGCAAAGGTGAAAATTTGGAATGGTTTATTTTTCAGAAAAATAATATATCTTTTTATTCTCGGAAAATAGAGTGATATTTCTCATTTCAGGTAATTTATTTCACAAAAAATAGAATTTCCATTGACTAATAAAAAGAAGAAATATTTTTATTGATTTTCTTTTGAATACGGGAGAAAGTATTTTAATTGAAAAAATATTACACAAATTCTCATAGGTGTTACAATCTTTTGTAAATAAAAATTTACTAGATGAAATTTTCAATTTCTTTTTAATCTCTTTTATACATGAAATTTAACTGTATGATTAATGAATTTCTTTTTTAAATACTAATTAAACTACTATATGACTTCACACTAGCAGCTTAGCTTCCAGTATCTGGTCTATATATTAAAGGTTCCCAAATGTTTGTATTTATTTCAATATTTAAATTAAATTTTAAAATACATTACAGAAACAGTTTTAATAGTCCAAAATATAACGTAACTTCTTTTCAAAAGTCAAATAATACATTGCATTTTTTCTTCAAATTATAACACTATTTTACAAAATATAACACTAAAGGAAAAGTAATTATATTTTTTACACTATTATTAAAGAGAATCAAGGTATATATAAAAATATAAGTATCAATGCCTGGTATCACGAATGACAATACGAATTTTACTAGATTTTCATAGTAAACATTCGATGATTAGCTCCAATTGACTTTCGAAAGAATGGACAAAAGTTGGAAACAAAATTAAAGTGGAAAGTACTTTTAATATTTCAAATCATCCCTGACTTAGCTTCACAAAGAAATAATTATTTAATCGAAAAAAAAGTGAAATATAAGATTAAAAGAAATATATATGAAAAATATTTAATATTAAGTAATTCATCAAGTAAATCCCGCAAAAACCTTAAAAATGTATTATCTTAAAGCACATTTTAGACACTATATTATGAATTTAATCACTTAAAAATATAATTATTTTAGTAGTTAAAAGAATTATATGTGAAATGCTGCCAAAGAAGGCTTTCCTAAATAAGGGTTAGAGAAATAATATTGGAGACCAAAAATTCAAAAAATGAAAATGGTGACGCTGAATTCTAAATGAAAGAAATAATCAACTTTAAAACTGTTTAAATGAAGTAATAAAAGTTGTAATACCTGTATCAGCATATTTTAACAGTCTCTAAACTAAACTACTATTTTATTTTAGCATTTCTATAAATATTTTAGCATTTCATTAAAAGGTAAATATATCAAATGGAACCAATAAAAAAAACAGTCGAATTTAATTTAAAAAAGGCTCCGTATTTCCACAATTCTTTGACATGTTAAACGTTTGACCTGCTTATATCCTTCCCAGTTATTAATTAAATAAATTTTTAAAACCTCATTATTATTGGCCTAGAAATGTACCGGGAAAAAACATGTACACTCACATGCACATACAAAGGATTATATAGATTACTATAATATATAATTTGAATACTGTCTGGGCTAGTTTTCCGAGAAAGCTACAGTGGCCCTTTTCAAAGATCTGAATGGACATGACTGTTTACAAAACTAACTCTACAGGATCGTGGTGGTGGTTTCATTGGATTGGGTTTTGTGTGACTGTAGTCTTGCAATGACTTTTGAACATTTAAATAATTCTGTTGTTACTTCTCTGTATGGGGATATTTAAAAAAGTATTAGAGAGCCCTGAATTAATGGCTTAGGCGCTAATTTTTCTGCATTTGTAAAATAAATAAATACATACACACACATACACACACACACACACACACACACACATATATATATATATATATATATATATATATATATATATATATATATATATATATATATATATATATATATATATATAATTTTATAACGATTTAACTGAAAATTTACATTCTTAAGATTAAAAGACAAAAGAATCAGCTGAACAAATGTTTAAGTAGATTAAATTTAACCTGTAATTTGTAAAAAAGCTATTATCTAACCTCCCTTTAACACGTAAATTTAATAATGATTATTAAATTCACACATATTTTTCAATCCTTAATAATTAGGATTGCTAATGAGTTCTTAAATTAGTTATTAATCCTTATTAATGTACAAAACCATAAAAGTTTTTATCTACCTGCTCTGTAAAGGGAATTTTTCTGGATATATAAGGAATAATATATTTTGCTACATTGATGTATTCTGTAACTGAATGACATTAATTTTCTTTGGTGGCACTAATCTTAATTATTTGTGGTAATAAAAGTGATGTAGATATCTGTTAGGGCAAAGTACCTAATATTTCTCCATTTAGTACAGTTAATTCACTTCCTTAGGAATATACTAGTTTATTGTCTTACTACTAATTTTTCTGACCTTTTGATTCTAGACTAACATACTATACTAATCCTATAGACTATTCTCATGAACTGGTTTTTACTATAAAATGTTAAATGGCCACTCTTTATATTCACAAATTAAGATTAGACATCCTACTCAATACATGAAGAATCATAAAGACCAAAGACCATTTTTATGTAGGCTCATATTATCACACATAAATTCTACTATATATATGGTATTACACGACAGTTAGTGTATTTCACTCATAAACCTGTTTTTACTGTAAAATGTTAAATGACATTTCTTTATATTCAGAAATTATTATTAGACATCCCACTGGATACATGAATAATAATAAATACCAGTTTTATGTAGGCTCATATTATCACACATTAATTGTACAATAGATATGGTATTACAATACGGTTAGTGTATTGTTACTCCATACCGGCCTAAGCTCTTTTCAAAAATCAAATTATACATAGCATTTTTCCTTCAAAATATAACACTATTTTTAGTCATTAATCTCTCCTCTTGTTTAAAGAAGACACTGTCTACCAATTACGGATTTAACAGCTTATATACTGAGTATGTTTGAGCTAATGCTATTAAAAGCCTGGAACATCTCTAACTATCTTTTAAACTGATAACAAATTTAATGAAGGAATTAATCGTAGGAAAGAAGTTCTAATAATCACCAATATGGGAGAATATAAAGCTGTTGTACTTTACGGCAATTAACCACTTCTCTTACAAATGTTTTTGAAAAAAATTGCAAAAATCATCCAATTTTTATTTTATTATTAAATACAAGAAAAGGTTACAAAACAAAATATGTAGGTTTTCAGTTAAATTTTTAATTTTTTTAGAGGCGTAAAAACATTTAGTTTTAATATTAGTTTACTAGCCCGAGTTATCACAGGCAAATGGAAAAAAAGTTAAACTTTAATCTTTGAATGATAGTTTTTGAAACAAGGGACAACACAAAGTGATACCTGACATTCTCAACACTGGTATCTGGTCTCTTTTCTTATTGGTTTGCCTCTGAAATCTGTTTTACGGGATCACAAAGACACTGTCTCGTTGGATTTAAGTTTTTTTTCAGTAGCAAGAACAGCATCTGTAAAATGCCTTGAGGTTAACCTGAGTTATAAAGGATGTGGCAGAAAACGCTTCACGATAATTTTCTGAAATTAGTTTTCTAATCAGTGGAAAACACGTGTCCAGTTTCGCCAAAATGACCGCGAAACTACCAAAACTTGGCAAAGTACCTATCAAAGCTGAATATTTCTTTTCATTTCCTCCAGACCGAGTAAAACCGTGATAAAACGAATAGTATAGACAAATTCTGCTTCACCCGAGTTTTCTCGCAATAATAATTAACTGCAATATATACGTACCCGAGATAACTCGCGATAATCAGGTAAGCGGTTAAGATAAATGAATGATAACTGCAATAATGCAAACTTACAAAACATCTTGACTCATCTGCAATAGACCTACTTTGGAAGATTCAAGCTACTCAGCTGCTTAAGTAATCCGTAAACATATGTAACAAAAAGTGAAGAAAGTTTAATCATGTCAAATTATCTTTTAATAGAAAATTAAATAAAATAATTAAAATGTATATGCTTAAACTAAAATATAAAATACACAAATTTATGTTTATCCAATTATTTCCTCTGGCCTTTAAAAATTGTGAACTATTAGTTATGCAATATCCTGCAAATTATCAAATCAATAAAATAAATTTATACAATAAACACAACAACAAATTATAGCGTGGATGCGAGATGATGTTTTTTATATTACTATTCGGAAGAATTTAATGGCACTTAAATTAATTTATTACGATAAACTGAAAGCTTTTATTGATATAGAATAGAAAATTCAGAAATATTTTAACTAGTTATAATTGCTTAATCTTACCCAAGATACACAATAGTACATTCAGAAAATGAGCTCACCTGAAAAGATAAAAAAAAAATACATGTTTAATATCATTTATAAATTATTCAATTAAATCAATTAAGTTGATTTTTATATCATAACACGAATGCCTTTATTAAAATGTAAAATTCATCTACATTTAAAAAAATACTTAGTATAAACTAAGTATTATCTTAAAAGAACAGAAAAAAAATTCATCACTTTATGACTAAAATAGATTTCACACAATTTTGTAACATTATCAAGAGTCAGCAACCTTATTAACTATAACCTGTTTTACTGGTGATATGAAAAAGTAATAAGACATGCATTGAAGTTATTTTTTTCATAAAACAATGTTTAATCCATTAACAAGAGTAAATTCTTAATTTTGATAATTGAAATTATGTTCTATCAATCAACTCGTTCACTCTTAAGTGAAACATAAGTATTTTAATGCGAGAGAATCAATTCATTGCTGTAGTAACATGCTTAAAACATCAAACGCATTGAAAAAGGATATTGTTCATTGAAAATTTGTAGTCAAAATTATGTAATCTGGGACCTTCCAAACATAGTCAGTAACTTCAAGAGTACAAGTTTTACATAACCAATAAAAACGTTTAACACCACGTTACATATTTATGCATATTGCACTTCTTTATACTTCATATATAAAGCACTGTGTGTCTCGTTACTACAGAAGTGGAAGGAAGCAATCTTGTAATCTGTGGGGTCTCGAAATTTGTGGTTTCCAGACCGTAAAAGGCACTGGACTAAGGTAATGCCCATAGAGTTGACATCTTAAGCTCGATGGCAACATTGTTTTTCCTTACAGATCTTTGATAGATATGTTACTGCATTAAAATATCGAGATTGCGTTTCAAACTGCAAGAATTATGAAATAATATCATAAAAATTACTTTGATTCTTAAAGAGATGGTGTAAATTAATGAATGAATGTACAACTATAATAATGTTTTATATATCCTAGGAAAACAAACACATCTGGAGTCCGCAAATACAGTGATCCATAAACCGGAGGGTAGCGAGAATGAAGATAGGGCTAGCCAAAGATCCGTAGTGTTCATGAATACCGGCTAAAGAATATAAAACATGGCAGTGATCACAATATACACCGAATTCTCAAACTGTGGTCTTTTGATTAGTCTTTGCTTCTAATTTAAAAGCAAGTCATTCTAATCAAAACAAATACAAACCCTATCTTGAAGTTTAGGCAGTCTTGAGTCATATATAAAATGGTTAATCAGCCGCTAAAGATTAATATCAACGTTTGGTTATTTGATATATTATTAAATATATACAAAGTGCTTAGTATAATTAATTTAAAATGCTTTAGAATAATAATGACTGTTCTACTAGAAGGCAGTATCTAGTATTCACTACCAGATTAAGCTTTTCAACTACCATCCAGTCATGAAATTGGAATAAAATATTTATGTGCCTTACTTTTTGTTTACTCCATATTCTTGTTTATTTAACGATAATTTAACTGTGTAGCACGTTGAATTTAAATGAGCAATAATATATAGTTGTTTGCTCCTGTAGTAAAAATCATTTCCTATTACGATAATTCCATACTGGAGATGTATGCACATATAAAAGACCGAATATTATTTTTCGTTTAATAGTTTTCATCGTCTAAATATCTGTGATTTAAGAAATAGCTTACTTCTTAAACCTGGTAAAAATTTTCCTTCTTTTTCATGGCCATGTAGCAAACTATACCAGAATAACAGGGATCATACTATATTTAAATATATAACTATAAAATGATAGAGTTCCATATCCTTTCCTCTGCAGAGAAGTGTATCATATAACCAGTATATTTTAAATAAACTCAGTTAATCTGTAGTAATGAAATGTCAAATTCCACTATATTATACATAGTTATAATTATAGAGGGAATAAAAAATATTAATAAAAAAATCTAATTAATATATCATGTGATATATTCGATCTCAAAGTTAAAATTTTAGCACAAGCTATTGACTGTCTGATCAGAAAACTCCAGAATAAAAAAAGCTATCTTGCTGAGTCATGGTAATCAAAAGGACTTATTGTTTTTAAGTAGTTCATACAGGTAATTATAGTATCCTATACGTACTCCTTACTCAGAAAATATTATATTTCTGTTATAGATCTACCTAGATTGATTATTGAATGCTATGTATAGTTTTTTTATGGGAACGTTTTGCTTCATATAAATTACTTTCTATACGTTTAAATGTTTAGTACATTCTTGTTTGTTTTAAATTTGAAATATTTAGACAATTAGCAATTGATTTTAATTAAAGTACGAATAGTGTATAATGTTTAATAGAGTTAAAATCAAACAAAAGTTTTTTACCTAAAAAATGATAAAGATATTTTTTCTACAACTTTGTATATATATTATGAGACGATTTTAAAAGAATACCGTGTATTCTTATCAACTTCTGTAGAATAATTATTGTACCGAGTGATCATGCTCGGAACATACATTTTATTTGAAATGACTTAAATGGAATTAGTATCAAATATATTTTACGTATAAAAGTAATAAAAAAAAACTCTGATATCAAAATTCTTGTTTATTAAGGTATACCTAAAAGACGTTTTAATAGTATAAATCAAAATAACCAGAAAAAAAATATTTCATCTATGGAAACCACTACTGTAAGTCAATGAAAAAAAAAGTCCTCATAACTTGTTAACTTGATATTTTAGTTTTCAATCGGCAATAGGAAATAAATCCTTCCGCGAAATATCGACTGGAAATAATTGTCGGCCAGGTCATGGGCTAAAATGCCGGAAATGACTTCTCAGTGCGACTCAATCGTTGATTCCAGAGAGGTAAAGAGATAGAAGAAATGAAGTAAATAAAAAAGGAAAGCGGCTGAGAGCTCGGGTATTAAGGAAAGATTTATGTTGTCCACATGAAATGAAATAGAGTACGAGAGAAACGAGCCGTTTTTAAATGAGTGTAAAACGTACAATTTTACGAAGTCGGTTCCTGTGAAATTTAACGTTACATTAACTTTGGATTCGGATTTAATCTGGGTAGGGCAAATGTAATACTTCATAAATTTCATTATTTGTTCGACAAAAGGATACAGCCATGTTATATTTCCCTTAAATTTAACAATGTTTTATATACCAACAAATGGTTCACTACGACTTTTATTTGTTCTGATAATCTAAAAGATATATGCCTCTTTAGTAATCCGTTTGCAATATAAACGTTTTATAGGTGCTTATTTAACTATATAGAGATTTGATGAGCCTTATTTAAGGATGTTATTATGGTTTACTGAGTTTAAATTTTATATTTTGTGTTATACATACACTCCCATTGACGAAGTATTATAGTTTATTGCCTCCTATATTTGACGATAATAGGGAGATCTCTATATCTTAACTTACTCTAAAGATTCGAATATGCCGGATAATTTAACTTTACATTAACTTTGGATCCGGATTTAATCGGGGTAGGGCAAATGTAATACTTCATAAATTCCATTCTTTGTTTGACAAAACTATACAGCCATGTTACATTTCCCTTAAATTTAACAACGTTATATATACCCACAAATGGTTCACTACGAATTTTACTCGTTCTGATAATCTAAAAGATATATACCTCTTTAGTATAATCCGATTGTTATATAAACTTTTTATAGATCTTTACTTAACTATATAGAGATCTGATGCGCCTTATTTATTTACATTATTATAGTTTATTGCTTTTAAATTTTAAATTTCGTATTATACACACACTCTCACTGGAGAAGTAGTGCAGTTAATTGTCTGCGATATCTAACGATAATCGAGAGATCACTATATCTTAACTTACTCTAAAAACTCGAATTATGCCGGATAATAAATGTGTACTAAGGATAAGATCTAAACCTACAACTCTTTATGGCATTTCCTGTATCTACTCTAACGTTACTGATCTATTGTATAAATTTCTACAGATCTCAATTTTATACGTGTTTTGTGTTAACTGCTTTACAAACTGTTTTAGTCAACTTATCTTTTATTTTAATTTTTTTCCTCAAAACTTTTATTAAATTAAATTTCGTCTTTTGAATTTTATTTTCACATCTTGTTTGGCGCAGTTTTCCCCTAGAGGATTTAGTACCACTAAGTTCCTATCAATCAACTAATCAACTATCATGTATCTACTCTATCAGGGCATGGAAAATATTTTGTAAAATGTTTATTTATTAAGTTTCGGTCTTTAAATTAATATGGATTATCATGTGTTCAAAACATACAGTACAGCTATAATGTTTGAATGAACTGTAATATAGTATACAATGTCAATAATTTACATATTTGGACATCCTTCCCTAGTTTGGTTTGGTTTGTAGAGCTACGGTCTACTTTTTACTTACATGAGCGCTAATGAGACCAGGACCTACTTCTTAAAGATTTCGAATGGCAACGAACATCCATGCCATAGTGAAATGACATCTTTCCCTGATTCATGTGAAGACAATACACGTTTATTTGGCTTTAATAACTCCTGTTTTCTTTTGTAATATGATTGCCTAGTTTATAGAATAACTACTGCTATTTGTATTCTAGATGATTTATATGAGCTGGACAAGGAATAAACAAATCATGATTTAATCTTAAGATAGATTTTAAACAGCTTCTATACAGTAATGTACGAGCAGTAGTCTTGACTTATAGTATTTCAGGGTAGTGTTGTACGCATTGAGAATTATTCCTGCTAAAAAAATTTGAAACCACTAACTGTATCATTCAACAAGGTTTTTGAATCTTTTATAAGTAGGAATTATTTGACTTCAATAACTCATGTTTCCTTCTGTAATATGTTTACCTGGTTTATTGAAATAACTACTGCTATTTGTATTCTAGACGATTTATATGGGCTGGACAAGGAATAAACAAATCATGATTTAATTTTAAGATAGATTTTAAACTGCTTCTATATAGTAATGTACGAGCAATAGTCTTGACTTATAGTATTTCAGGGAAATGTTGTACGCATTGAGATTTATTCCTGCTAGAAAATTGTGAAACCACTAACTGTATCATTCAACAAGGTTTTTGAATCTTTTATAAGAAGGGATTATTATACTTTGAAACACTTTTTACTCTTGTTTAGGACATATAACGTATTTTACAACTTTTTTAACAACATCTTTACTTGATTTACCTCGAATACAAATAATTTTAACCTTACTGATTTCACTATTGCATTACTGCCTAAAGTTAGTTCAGAGGAATATTGATTCTAAGATTGTAACGCATGATTGCTGATAATTTACATTTACCACGGTGAGAAATGTTCAAGATAAACATTCTTATCAAATTTAGAAATTTCCTGTTAAAATTCCGTTCCGGCATTTTGTACATTTGTCCGTTAATTACCATTTTTATCAGAGAAACCGAAATGTTTCAACGTCATGAGATTTACTCAGGCGTTTGCAAGTGAAAATAATATAATGTAATATGCGTTTTAACATACTTAAGAGGGAGATTGTAATCAAGAAGTGAAATTTTGAATTTTTACCCCGGCCGTAAATGAAATTGCACAAATAGCTCATTTTTATTGTTAATAAAAAGAAAAATACCTTTTGGATATTTTATTTTTTGTTCATCTTTATAAAGTTACATTTAACAATATAAACTTCCTAAATTCTATACTATATGAGCTGGTAGATTTATCTTATTGTGTTAAAATCTGGAAGCTGAAAATCTCATTAATTTTATGGATATTTAAAACTGCTGGAAATGAACATTAACTCCAACTTTCGTTTTAAACAGGCTTTGTATAAGAAACCTGGAACAGCAAAAACCAAAGATAAATTTTATGTTGCATAAGTTTTGAGATATTTATATGTTTTAGTAAGGGGTTTTGATTTGTGATCTTGTTAGTTAGTTGCAATATATCTTTTGTTATTACACGTATTGCTGTTTAAAGTCTGAATAGTTGTATATATCTCAGGTTAATAATGTTTATATGTAAAGGGGGATTAAGTACAGTTCATATGTCTTATTGTAGATCATAATTGACGTTTTCTACTCTTTAAGACTATGTTATAATTGATAATAGTTCATTTGAAATAGTTCATCATCTTACATTAAGTAATAATACCATGCACAAGGGCTATAAAGTGAATAATATCACTGTATTTATAGAGAAAATATATTACTATTAATAGTCTTTATTAATGTACTATTTTTCAGCATCTATCTTGAGATAGTGTTCTAACATTTTATCCATTTCATTAACACTTGTAAAAGTCTATTTGTGGGAGATAATTAAAAATCGTGTTTGCATTTTTGATACATCCTTTGTTTTATCTTCAGCTGTGGAGACTCCAGAAATCAACCCGAGTGAGATCAGGACTTTATTTATTTAGTAGTATTTTATCTTACATGCAGTGCTTAACCATATATACGTGACCTAGTATTATTGTGGTGTCTTGCCTGTATAGGCCATCCATCGACCACTCTTGACGATTTTAAGCATTGTATTTTACTATACATAAATTATTATTATGATGACAAGTTTCTTGTTAAAAAATAGTCTTGCTGAAAACCCTAAATACATCTTTCTTGAACTTCTATGAAGTTACCAGCTAAAAGTTATGATTTACGTGATTAAATTAATGTGTAAGAAACGAAGATTTTTTTTCAAGGAAGAGTGCATGGCATGTGACTTGATTTTGATATTCAGTTTCATCGCTATAAAATTAGTTCTCAGCTATAATGTCTATCACTTTTGGAGTAAAAATTATATTCTACATTATTAAATAGAACTTCAGTACTTTCTCATGGAAAGAGGATAGCTATTGTTTGGACAAGTTTGAAATTTAACAGTAAACCCTCGAAATTTGGAGAGAGAGACCAAGGGCAAAACCTTTCAGTATTGGCCTAACATCTCCATAAGTATCGTTTGATATTGACCGATTGATTAAGGTAGTTAACGTATTTTTTTAGTCTCAGCTATCATTAGTGAACACGACATTTTTGACCAACTGGACCCCGAACTCACTACCTTCCGGCTATTTACACTAGGCTACCTAGGCCCATTTAGCTACAATTTGTCTAAAGATAGATACATTCAACATTTTTTTAATTTATTTAAGAACAGAAGCAATTAATAAATATGTATTAGATGGTCAATGTTCTGTTACTAATTTGTGTCATTTGAATAGTTATGTAACAAAATATAATTGTAAAGAAGTACACGTTACCTAAGCCCATTTAGACACAATGTTTCCAATGATAGATACAATGTTTTTCTACTTTATTTAAGAATAGAAACAATTAAGAAATATGTATGGGATGGTAAATATTCTGTTACTAATTTGCATACTTTAAATAGTTATATAAGAAAATATAATTGTAAACAAATACATGTTACCTAGGCCTATTTAGTTTCAATGTTTCCAGTGATAGATACAATGTTTTACTACTGTATTTAAGAATAGAAGCAATTAAGAAATATGTATGAGATGGTAAATGTTCTGTTACTAATTTGCATCGTTTAAATAATTATGTAACAAATTATAATTGTAAACAACTACACGTTACCTAAGCCCATTTAGACACAATGTTTCCAATGATAGATACAATGTTTTTCTACTTTATTTAAGAATAGAAACAATTAAGAAATATGTATGAGATAGTAAATATTCTGTTACTAATTTGCATACTTTAAATAGTTATATAAGAAAATATAATTGTAAACAAATACATGTTGCCTAGGCCTATTTAGACTCAATGTTTCCAGTAATAGATACAATGTTTTTCTTCTGTATTTAAGAATAGAAGCAATTAAGAAATATGTATGAGATGGTAAATGTTCTGTTACTAATCTGCGTCATTTGAATAATTATGTAACAAATGATTATTGTAAACAAGTACATATTACCTAGGCATATTTAGATACAACATTTCCAATGATAGATACATTCAATGTGTTTCTACTTTATTTAAGAATAGAAGAAATGATTTAATATGTATGACATTGTTAATTTTCTGTTATTAATTTGCTCCATTTAAATAGTTATGTAACAATATATAATTATAAACAAGTCCATGTTACCTAAGCCCATTTAGACATAATGTTTCCAATGGTAGATACAATGATTTTCTACTTTGTTTAAGAATAGAAGCAATTAAGAAATATGTATGGGATGGTAAATGTTCTGTTACTAATTTGTGTCATTTAAATAATTATGTAACAAATGATAATTGTAAATAAGTACATATTACCTAGGCCTATTTAGATACAACGTTTCCAATTATGGATACATTCAATGTTTTTCTACTTTATTTAAGAATAGAAGCAATTAAGAAATATGTATGAGGTGGTAAATGTTCTGTTACTAATTTGCGTCATTTAAATAATTATGTAACAAATGATAATTGTAAACAAGTACATATTAGCTAGGCCTATTTAGATACAACGTTTCCAATTATAGATACATTCAATGTTTTTCTACTTTATTTAAGAATAGAAGCAATTAAGAAATATGTATGAGGTGGTAAATGTTCTGTTACTAATTTGCATCCTTTAAATAGTTATTAACAAAATATAGTTATAAACAAGTACATGTTACTATCTAAAATTATAAGTACGATATATCTATCAATAACGAGGAAAATTATAAAAATTAGTATTTTAAAGGTAGGTTTTTACATTTAGAAAATGCAACAGAGTAGTTCTACTCAATCTAAAAGTACTTTAGCTACTTTAAATACCTTTCAAAAGGGCTATAAAAGCTTTTAAAACATATAATCCTCAATGTTCACTCTAAAATATTAAAGAAAATACTTGATATTTTTACGCAAAATAATCTTCTCAACTAGATGTAAATTTCTGTATAAATGAAAAATAGTTATTTATACATTTTCCCATTTTCATTACTCCGAACGATTATTTGTAATGGCATTTTGAATTTATTTTTCTAAATTTTCCGATCTATTGTAGTTTAAAAATATGCAATGTAAAATTAATGCATAATAATACTTTGGAGAGAATTGGGAATTAAATCCGTAGTAAACCAAAAGGACGGTAGTTGTCTGTAGAATATGTAATAGTTCTTTAAAATCTTTTGAATATAAATAAACATTTTAAAACCTAAAATCTCAATTTATGTGATAAAATTGCTTCAAAATACTGAAAACAAAATCATATAACTACAGTATGGAAAATCCAAACAAGGCGCAACGGGTAAATTTTTTTAAGTTGTATAAAATATGAATACTTGATCCAGGTCAGAGTAATATTTTGTATATCGAAAGAAAAATAATAATTTATTTTAGGTGCTTTAATATTCTGTGCTACAAAAGATAGTTGAGAATTTTCCTTCATGATGAACAGCTATCCAGAAAATACTATTTTTTCCTTCCTGGAAATCACTCTATGAACATTTAAGTTTAATACGAAGTAAGAAAGTTTACATTAAGAAGGATGAATTGATTTACTAACATTTCATGAGAAACTTTAATGTCTGCATGTAAACTTGCTCACAGCACAAAGCTCTACATATGTTATGAGTGGATTACGGAAAATAAGAGCCACGGTAGCTCAGTCGGTAAATCACTTTATGAATATTTACGTTTAATAGGAAGTAGGAAAGTTTACATTTAGAAGGATGAATTGATTTATTAACATTTCATGAGAAACTTTAATGTCTGCAAGTAAACTTGATAACAGCACAAAGCTCTAAAATGTTATGAGTGGATTACGAAAAATTTGAGCCGCGGTAGCTCAGTCGGTAAATCACTCTATGAATATTTACGTTTAATAGGAAGTAAGAAAGTTTACATTAAGAAGGATGAATTGATTTACTAACATTTCATGAGAAACTTTAATGTCTGCATGTAAACTTGCTAACAGCACAAAGCTCTAAAATGTTATGAGTGGATTACGAAAAATTTGAGCCGCGGTAGCTCAGTCGGTAAATCACTCTATGAATATTTACGTTTAATAGGAAGTAAGAAAGTTTACATTAAAAAAGATGAATTGATTTACTAACATTTCATGAGAAACTTTAGTGTCTGCAAGTAAATTTGCTCACAGCACAAAGCTCTAAATATGTTATGAGTGGATTACGGAAAATGGGAGCCACGGTACCTCAGTCGGTAAATCACTCTATGAATATTTAAGTTTAATACGAAGTAAGAAAGTTTACATTAAGGTGGATGAATTGATTTACTAACATTTCATGAGAAACTTCAATGCCTGCATGTAAACTTGCTCACAGCATGAAGCTCTAAATATATTATGAGTGGATTACGGAAAATGGAAGCCATGGTAGATCAGTCGGTAAATCACTCTATGAATATTTAAGTTTAATACGAAGTACGAAAGTTTACATTAAGGTGGATGAATTGATTTACTAACATTTTATGAGAAGCTTTAATGTCTGCTTGATCACAGTACAAAGCTCTAAATATGTTATGAGTGGATTACGAAAAATAGGAGCCACGGTAGCTCAGTTTGTAAAGACATCGTTCTCGTAACTGGGGTGTTGTGGGTTCGTAGCCCGAGCCAGCCTAAGATCCGAAGTGTTCGTTAAAGGTGATTGGGGCACATAAAATATGTTCCTGGTCACAATATCCTCCAAGTTCTCCAAGCTTTTTATCGAAAACATGACATTGATAACAATACTATATACGTGTACACATGGTAATAACATTTTTTTAGTGGCGCATGTCATCTTCCAGAATATTCACACTGCCTTCATTCTCTAATTCTGGAAAAGAAATTGTATTTTACCTTTTACCTTTTTACCTTTTTTATCATTTGTTGCAGTATTTATTTCGTCTTAAACGGGAAATTCCCTGCTCGGCAAGGTTGATTCAGTCTTCCATCCCTCCAGTGGTTAGACATACTGAGGACCAAACATGCTTGGGTTTGGTTTAGTTTTGGAGAGCTACGGTCTACTTTTTGCAACATGAAGGCTAATGAGACCAGGACCTACTGCTTAAAGACGATTCCGAAAGGCTACGAACATCCATGCCGTAGTGGGATTTGAAACCAAGAACTCTGATTCAGAAGGCCAACACCGTAACCATTCAAAAATGCTTGGGAACTAAACACTGGGAGTACCACTGTAGTTTGACCACCTAACCGAAACATATGCTTTGCACCCCAGGTATCTTGATCTCTTAAAATGAGATTGGAGCTGTAGGCCCCACGGAGGGTTATTTTTTATTAAAGGAGAATTTTTTTCATGTTCTTATTAAAGAATATCATAACTATTAAGCATTATGAAATTTTTTTACTCCTTTAGGTTGTATTAAGCATTAGTACAACATTAAGGGGTAACAAAATTTCATATTAAGCGTTTTAGACGTAACGAGGTTAGACTCTATATTTATTGTTGTTTACACTAGTACGGTTTAATAATGCATTAAAATTAGATAAAATATTAAACACATGCGATATACGGAAATATGTTTTCGTTTTTATTCAAACTAGTTTGATTAAATTAATTGTTTGTACGATTTTGGTTAATCATTGAAAACTATATTTTTTAATTATGTAGATAAAAATGAATTTATATCTGTTTACAGTCATTTTAGAGAAAAAAAATACAAATAAAACTCCAAAACATACCATATATATTTTATTTGAAAGCAAATGGAAATCATTATTTCTGAAAATAATATATATGTATATTCGAACAAAAACTGAACATGTTTAACAACACACAAATATTTATTTCAAATATGTCAAATGCAGAGCTTAAAAGTCACCAAAGAATATATCGAAAGTTTTTGAAAGTCTAATAAAAGAACACCGAGTTGTTGACAAAAATTTCGAATTTGTCATTTTAGATTATCTATATTTCTATTAATGTTTATTGATTTTGAATTTTATGCAAATTCATGCTGTTTGTTGTACATTCACAAAATTTTGAACTTGCATTCCTTTATACCACTATATGATAACTGTCAATATTAAAATAGCTTTCACCCATTGTATTAGGTAATATGACAGTGTAAGGAATATTAACGTTCAGGATCAAATGGTAGTACAAAGATTTTCATGTTGTATTTTACCAAGAAAAAAATAATGCGCAACCAGTAATGTATTGAAAGATAAAAAAATTGTGTTTCTTCAAAATATTATTTGTTTTAAAATATAAATAAAAATTCATTAAAAAAACATAGTATAGTAAAAATTATGCAAAAATAAATGTTTATTTTTTTTTCTTAAAAACAGGTCATACAATTACTTTTATATATGATTACAAATAATATCTTACCAGTGTCATAAATTGTTATTGTACTCTACTTTTGTTCTGTGTATAGCATTAAAGATTATGAAAGGGGTTTCTAACATACAAAAAATGGTATTTTTGATCTATGTACAGATGTAAATCAGTTATGTCTCTTTATACGCAATAATGTATTTCATATTAAATAAGCCACGACGTTAACATGAGATGACTAATTTTGTATTCCTAGCGCAAAGACTGTGGGAGAGATTATTCTGTATAATTACAATTATAACAAATATATTTATATGTCTGACAAAGAAATCTGAAACACGAATATAAATTTCAAAGAAATCTAACTCATAAATGAGCTATCCTGTATACGGAAAATGCTCTTGATTGATATTAATATTATATCAAATATAACTAAATTTAATAACAAGTATTTTAATCCAATATCTCAAGATGGATGGATGATCTGTAAATGAGATTCTTTTAGGTCCATATAAACCTATGTTTTACCTGTTAATGTCGTCGGTTAATAGGTTCATTAAATGAAAATCAACATAGGATATATTTTAAAGTTCAATTACTTCCTACCACCAATCTATTTGAGAAAATGTCAAAAACAGTTATTTTGATTTCAATTTGTTTCTAGAAGGTTTTCTGTAATCAATTATTATATTTTATTTAGTAAATTTAGTTTAGCTAAAATTGTTGTATTTTTAAGAAATCGTATGTAACGTAAGTTTTATTTTTTTCTATCTCAAACGATGCATGTACTGATAATACTTTCTACTTCCAACTCCTTATAACATAACCGCAGATCAAACATATATAAAATTTTCACTTGTTAAACAAATTCAACCTCGAGATTGTCTTCCTGTGTGTTGCTGTATGAATAGAGAGGCAGTTTTCATCTATTTACGAAAATTTAGTGATTTCCTGTCAATGCAATCTATCAGTGAATAATAGAATTTTAGTGTTCGTGTTTTGAACAAAATTCTAAAATCTCATCTGAATTTTAAAACACCTGTATGAAAATAATACCCTTAAATATTTCCTGTCATCATAGATGTACATTGCTAACGGGTAGTGGGACTTCCATCAGAAAATATATAATCGTTACTATAAAGCGGATTCTGCAATATCATGATTAATAATATGAATGCTTCATATGCAGGCTACAGCCACACAGTCAACAAAGTCAAAGCATATTAAAGAAATCGGTAAATACTTATTACCAACATTTAACTATTTTTGGTACAACTTTTTATCAGTTCAATTTTATGCAAATAATAGATATTTAAAGCAAGTTACTACTATCGCACACAATGTAAACGAAACGGTTGCATATCATGTACAGCCGCTAATGACTGCATTTGGTCTTTGAGACTGTTACTATCCGAAGTGTAAAATATCAAATTTTGTGAACATAAATACGAGTTTTTATGTCTATACGTTGGATATAAGTATCTCAAAGTTCATTTTTTACTGAAAATTCTGCTTATTCACTTTGATTTTTCTTGATTTATTCTTTTTCATTTTCTCCTCTGTTATGCTATAATAGCATTATCTCCACTTCCTAAAATTTAGAGATCTAGCTTATTGATAAAACCACAACGAATCAAGAGTTTTTGACGTAAAGACTCCCTTTTGGTCAGAAACGTCTTATTTTTGCACTTTTCATACGTTTAAAGTCACTGTCTTCATTGTTAATAGAAAGACTTTTCTAAACCTTTTTAGTATATATGATCCGACTAAAACAAATCTGTGCAAAATCTTTATTATTAACACAATGTTTTCACTTCCTGTGTAAAGATACATAAATTGAGATTTTAGTTTTCAGCAAATTTAATATATAGTTTTGGAATTTTCTCAGCTTATTTTTCTCTATACAAACCCGATAACTCTAAAGCATAGTGTTTAATATAGATACAAATTCACATATTTACATGTATATTACATTTTGAATAATAGCGAATTTTGCTTTCGAGCAAAACAAGAGAGACACTTTTAAAAAAGAAATAACTTTGAAATTAAGATTATAAGAATTCATGTTTTACACAATTTAGAAAGAAACTATCATAACGATATTTATGATTTTATTCACCTGTAACCTAATAAAGAATCCATTTGCACAAAAAAGGTTATTTTTAGATTTGGTTTTGTGTAATTATTGATTTGTTATAATTTAATTATTTATTTCATTTTTACTGCGAATTAAGGTTAATTTTGTAATTGGTGTTTTTAATAAGATTCGTAGCTTCCTGTAATTTTATTCGTACAAACCACGTTTTTTTATGACAGGATTATTATCGGAGTGCAATGATATTTCCCTTAATGTTATCTTTAATTTCTGTTTGCTAAGTTCCTGAAGAACAATAAGTATAAATTAAATGTTTAATTTAATTAGTAAAAAAGAATTGTTTTTGCTCCGAAACTGTTTATATTTCTGATATAAAATAGAAGATGTCGTTGTTTCTAATATGCTTTGAGAAGGAAAGCCTACACCAAGACCAAAAGCTACCGTTGTAACAGAGCATTACTAACACTAAGCTTAAATTTGGTTTTGTGTAATTATTGATTTGTTATAATTTAATTATTTATTTCTTTTTTACTACGATCTAACGGTTAATTTTGTAATTGGTGTTGTTAATTAGATTTGTATCTTCCTATAATTTTATGCTTGTAAACCACTTTTAATTATGATAGGATTATTATTGGAGCGCAACGATATTTCCCCAAATGTTAACTTTAATTTGTGTTTGCTAAGTTTCTGAAGAACAATAAATTTCGATTAAATGTTTAATTTAATTTCGTAAAAATGAATTATTTTTGTTCCAAAACTAATTTTATTTCTGGTATAAAATACAATATGTTGTTGTTTCTAATCTTCTTTGAGAAGAGAAGCCTACATCATGACCAAAACTACCGCTGTAAGAGAGTATCACTAACACTAAGCTTAAATTTGGTTTTATGTAATGATTGATTTGTTATGGTTAATTTTGTAATTGGTGTTTTTAATAAGATTCGTAGCTTCCTGTAATTTTATTCGTACAAACCACGTTTTAATTATGACAGGATTATTATCGGAGTGCAACGATATTTCCCCAAATGTTATCTTTAATTTATGTTTGTTAAGTTTCTAAAGAACAATAAATTTCAATTAAGTGTTTAATTTAATTCGTAAAAATGAATTATTTTGTTTCTATTACTTGCATAACATGTAAGATGTCGTTGTTTCTAATCTGCTTTGAGAAGGGAAGAGTACATCAAGACCAAAAGCTACAGCTGCAAGAGAGCATCAATAAGCTATCCCAAGGGATTCTTTATAGACCAGAAGACTGGAGAAACATTTACAGTTTTACGTAGCATCAAAATAAGTTTTTTCTATGGTCAAAGAACAATTACGGTTTTATCCACTACAAATCCGTACTCTAGTTGTTTATACGTCAAGTAAATCCGGGACTGCTTGCCCTGTTTGAGCCTGAGGGGTTATTCAAGTACAGGGATGGACAAACTTTTTCCGCCGCGGTGCCAAAAATCGAAATAAAATAAATTTGGCGGGAAAATATGAATTTTTCTAAAATTTAAAAGATAATATACAGGAATCTAACGGTTTAAATACGTTAATGAGAGGAATGAAATTGCGATTTTATTTTTAAAAGTTCCTTATACTGAGGTTCCAGGTGAGATGTACTGATTTTAAGGAAGGATGCTAAATGCTAATATCTCAGTCTACTTCTAAAATTATTCTTTCTAAGTTTCAAAGTGGAAAACACTTGTTCACATATAAGAAGCAAATATACTGCTGATCTTCTGGGCGTGAGATAATAAATTCGGAATATAATATTTAATCAAAATAGAAAAGGAGATGGATATATAATGTATAAATATATATTTCTTTTAATTTGCCTCGGACTGGCAACTTAAAATTATATCCGCGGGCCGGATAAAACCTTCCATTGCGCCGGAGTTGGCCCATCCCTGGTCAAGTAGAATTCTTCTTAATTATGTCGAAGGTAGAAAAATCTGAAGGACTCAAGGAAGAAGCAAGCTAGTATCTAGGATATCACAACTCCTGTAGACAGCCCAATGGCTGACTCATTTTCAGGTACACCCAAAAGTATATCCATTAGACAAATACTTGTTACTTCTGACATGTAAGAGAATGTCAAATAAGATAATTTATATATTTATAGAAAATATTTTGTATATCTTTTAATAAATAAAGAAAAAAAATTATAAAAATAGAATCTAAATATTTGAAAAAAATAAAAACTAGAAACTAGATTAGTCCATTATTATCGTCTGTAAAAGGAAACAATATCTAAAAGTTCCTAACGACGATACAAATGCCTTTTCATTAATAGAAAGGAATTCATGGAAGTTTTATTTTATGTTCTAGAGTCCTTAAAAATTCTTAGCTTAAAATCAAAGAATTAAGCAAAATAATACTAGTGTATTTCCCAATTTATTCTTCAAAATTCCCAATTCTTAGAACTTCAAAAACAACTTTCGAAATAAAAATGTGTTTTTCTCATAAAAAATCCTCCAGTTTCTTCCATTTTTAGTTATTTTTAGAACCTCCAATATCGTTCTTCTTTATTTATTTTTTGCTCACATTGGAATTACTCTGAACGTTACAAAAAATACTATTCTAGATCACTTTCCTAACCTAGACATATTAATTTGGATATTCAATTTTATCCAAAGAACATATTCAGAAAGTTCTTATTTTCTTTTCAACTTGCTGATTATGTGGCTGGATTAGTAACGACGTTCAGTATTGGGGTACGCACCCCTTAATGAAGTCTAACGTTTCAGATGTATTGGTTTTTCCATTTATTTGAGAAGTAATCAGAAACAGATTTTACGAAAATGATACACGTGACCATTTACAACGCTCTCGGTTTCCTTAATGCATCAGCTCAAGGATACGCAGATGCTATTTATATAACATTCAATTAATGTATATTTGGAGAAAATACGTTAGGCAGTTAATTAAAATTTATCCTATAGAATAACTGCTTAAATATTTTTAGCATTAGTGTAATTTTTGATTTTTAATGGTAAACTTACTTTTGAATTTATTTAACTTCTGAATTTTCATAATAAATATTAATATACAAATTTAAGACTAATGTTTGAAATCTAAAATCATTTACTTTATTTAAACTATTAGGATATATAATTATAAAAGATGAATGGATAAAGTAAAATCTTTACTAGGGACAAGGAATAGCTTAAAATTGAAGCTAAAGTTGCACGATTTGGTAAAAAGTAATATGAAAAAGCAGTTTAATGAATATAATAAGCCAAAATCTAGTATACCTTTAGTATGAATTAATTAAGTATAATGACTAAAGTAATAGTAATCGAAGAGAGTTTTGCTATATACTGATCTTTTATGAAATTACGATTGTTTTATTATTTTCACTTTAATAAAAGCTCACTTAATTGCAAATTTAATCACAATATGGACAATGATAAGTTTTTCAAAATAGAAGCACATTTATTAAAAAACCAAATTAATTACATAGAATGTAAAGATAAACTTTTATGTCTAGACTATTTTGAAAATATGACTAAGAGGTTGGAGGACATCTATAGACATCTATAGACATCGTTAGACATCGTTAGACATCTGTCCTTGTCATAACTTTCCATTTACTTTCTTTTAATTCTATGAAGCTTGCCTTAAACAAAAATATTCTACTCGTATCTTTCCTGCAAAGATCCCAATTATTACGTTGGTGAGACAAAAAGTGACTTTTTTTAACGCAAAAGCCGCTCAGAATTTTACCAAGAGCGTGACTTGGCGTTCTCTTTGGCGAGCGCCGGGCTGCAATAGTTTTATAAATCGCTCTTTTTATAATATGACACATCTCCACTCCGCCCATTATCGTGTTTTTAGTGCTGCGCTTAGCGATGTTCCACCGTGCCGCCATGCGAAAGGTATTTTGATGAGAAACACTTGCCGACTTGATGTCATGCAGCCAGGATAGATGCAGAAGAGAGAGACCTGCAAAAATCACGGAAAGAAGAGGAACTCGCAGCTGCATCCTCCGTAGTTTTCGTTCGCAGTCACTACAAGTGACATTTTTTTTCTTCTTTCTTGTTTTTTAATTTTTATCATTTTACATATTCAGTCAATTGGCTTCTATAAATTATTTTTTAAAATTTCATTTTAATATCTCAATAAATTATATCAATTCAATAATAACACCTACTTTCTTTTTTAATGTTCTGTTTTTTATTTTTATTTTTATTTTTATTTTTTATTTTATTTCTTTTTACAATAAGGTATCCGTCTACGTTTGGAGAAATTTTTTCTTTAAACGTAGAAACTAGTTCCTGTTTTTACATTTTTAGATTTATTTTTTTATATTATCATAGAGAATTGCACTAAAAAATTTATTCTTGTAAAAGTCTTTATAAAATTTCTAATAAATGAAGAAAATTTAGTAAAAAAAATCTGGTTTTTTCAAAAGGCCTAATTTTTTAATAAATTAAATTATTTCAATATTTTTGATGTAACACATTTCTTATACAATGTACTAATCAATCACCTAAAATCTTTGCTTAATTTACATTTGGTAAAAAATTTTGGACCTTCAAAATCATACACATTGAATTTTTAACGAATTTTCCTTACCTTTATATATATGAGTGTAACATCTATGTGCATAACTAAGAGTGTAACATCATTAAATATTATCCAAATTTAAAACTTTTAGGTCATTTATTAGTAAATAATATCAAAAGAAATCGTTTTTCAACAAAATATTTTAAGAACTTTTTGAGAAATCACATTTCAAGTTTCAACATTTTATTAAAAATACGATTCTGAGAAAAACGCATTTGAAGTTTATGAAAGCAACTTTAACTGTTAAAAATTTAAAATACATATTTAAACTTCCCCACACTTTTTTGCTTCAAAGCTTTCTAATTGAGAAATTGCTAATTATTAAAAATACTAGAAAAATGTTTCATCTAATCTTCATGAAAATTAGAAAAGTTTGACCAAGAAATGCTTTTTCAAAGGCTTTAAATTAACAACTTCCGGTTCTGAAATCGCTACTTTCGTTTTGTTTTGACAGCTGTCACTGATGTTTAAATAGCTGTAACTTTTCTTTAAAATGCCGTAATGATAAAACAAAAACAGATTTAGAAGTCTTAATTTTACAACAGAGAAATTAAAAAAAATGATTTTTTGCAAAAAATGACGTTTTTAATGTAGACGGATAGATTAAGATTTACATAAGCTGGCTAAAAGTCAAATTTAATCTAAATATTAATAAAGAGGTTATGTTCATAAGCCGTACTTCACTATACATCACTACCTCATGTAATACTATATTTTTGTCTTTTCATGATTTCTTTTTCAGGTACTAATTCTTAAAGTTTTGCCTGACGAGTAATTCCTCATAGAAAACCCCCCATAATCCTTTAGTAGTACTTTAAAAGATACAGATACATTTCCCATGTGTTAAAGCATTGTGTTTATAAGGTTTTCTTATCGTGTGTAAATGTCATTGAATTGAACATCAAAAAAGGGTATTAAGACTCAATATAAATTTATAACACGTTCCAAAAAATAGTATGTACTTACAATTCATATGATTTAGAATGTACTAATCTCCATCGTACAATTAAACCCCTCTGAC
Organism: Pardosa pseudoannulata; assembly: GCA_032207245.1. Lineage (NCBI taxonomy): Eukaryota > Metazoa > Arthropoda > Arachnida > Araneae > Lycosidae > Pardosa > Pardosa pseudoannulata. The sequence continues at coordinate 113,952,069 of CM063504.1, read as the reverse complement.
ATAGTAATAAAATGTTCATTTTGTTTACATGAAGGAGACATAAAGGAGATAATTTAGCTTGTCTCTCGCACCAGTGATTAGTCAAATATTCAACATTATAAACACTTTGATGACCATTTTCAGCTGCATTCTCATCACCAGAATAGCCTAATGTACTTTCATCGTCACTGTCATATAATGCATAAAACCTAGACATTTGAAAAGACTACTTCTGAATTTTACTTTTCTCAACTATGTACTTTGACGTTCGAGGTGCAACACCACTGCTATTCTGATTACCGCATTGTTTGCTATACTCTTCGTTTGTTTGCTTGTTGATGCGATTTTGTTTATCGGTGCTTTTGGGGAGGAGGGAGTGGGGGATGCACCTCTAAGAATCCGAACATATACCATCTATGCGACTAGCGAGAGTCGACAAATTCGACAACGGCACATGAAATGTGCCATTGGTCACATTTCATATCGACTAGTCAGAGCCGTCATTGTATGTCAAGGGGTTAAATACATTTTTCAAGTGAATCGAATTCCATCTTATTTTAATTTTAAGGTGGGTTTGACTAATTTTAATAAACATTCACGTATACCTAAATTTTCTAGAGATTTTTAACAACACTAGTAATTTTGTTTATATCTGAATGATATATTTTAACTCCCATTCCTTTACATTATAAACAAGAGAAAGATATGTAGAATTAAAATCTAGATCCTGATAGTGAGTAAGATACTATAACAGACATTGCTAATTATTTATATTAATTCTTAATTTTAGCACTACATATTACAAATATTGTGTATAACAAAATAGTAGAGAATTTTAAGATGCGCATAAAAACTGCAAAATATTGTTTTTATAAGATTTCCTTATTGTGTGTAAATATCACTGAATTGAACATCAGTACAGTGTATTAAGACTCAATATCAATTTAAAACAGGGTCAGAAATGATGCTTACTTACAATTCATATGAATTATAATATACTTTTTTCCTCGTACAATCAAATGAAGCCAGCCATATTTATTTGCTTATAAAAATTATTTTGATAGGAATATATTTCTACATTTTCTGAGAAGATATTTCCAAACATGACTTCTCTTGGGAAAGAGTAAATATTTTCTTCCCTGAAAGTGGATTACAAGAAAGTTTTAAAAAATAGATTTCCAAGAAGTACCATAATTTCCTTCTTCAAAATACCTATTTTTCCTCAAATTTAGAGTTAACTCATGACGTCCGTCATTCACGAAATAAATTTTACTGCTTTAGATAATGACATGATGAGTCAGAACTAATATTTATGAAATAAAATAAAACAGAAATTTACTCAATATACGGGTTATAACATATTTTTGTGTCATTAATATAAAGCTCATTTCTATTTCGCTTGTTTTATACGAAAGTGTTTACAATACTATTTTTTCCTTATACAGAATGACAGTTCTTAGTACATTCTCAGCTATGGATTATGGATGAAAACGTACAGATTATTTAGTTGTCAGATTTGAGGTTAAAATGAGGAGTTCTTAGAAAAAAGGGGAGATCTGTGACATATGCCATATGTGAGATAAAAACGTTCAGCAATTTTTCTTTGTAAGGAACAGGATGTGCATAAATATTATACGTTAAAGATTAAATATTATACGTTAAATATTATACGATATAAGCATAAATATTATACGTTTAAAAATCAACCAGTGGTTATCTTTCATCAATTATTTCTCTGTTGATTTTTATTACTACCGCTCATGCATTGCATCACTTCTTGTAATATAAATTAACGTGGCAATATTATTGGCTGAAATATAACATATTCCTCAGTTTATATTAGTAGAAAAAATGACTGATGTTTAGAAAGACAATTACTGTTTTAACCATATATATCGGTACAGCAAACTTTCTAAGAGTAACTCTTGTGGTGCCATTCCATTCGAAACTAGTAATAAGACATACAAATACCAATTTATGTATAAAAACATCCACGTTTTATGTAATTGTAGCAATTCACTATATCAATATGTTATGCTGCTGTTATAAATTTGTCTATTTTTCATAATTGCCTATAAACAAGCGCGTCTGAAAATTATCTTAATACATGACTTTTATATAATTTTAATGCTAATTTTATTTTTAATACAAATTTTAGAAACTGAGAATAGAAAGACATACATAAACAACAGCTTAAAAATTAAAATTAGAAATACAAACTTTACTATCGCCATTTTATACAGAGCAAAGTTTGTTTGAGGTCAGAAACACAGTTGTAGAAAATATCATTTCTTCTTCTTTAGTGGAATGACAGCTCAGAATGGGCCCTGGCCTTCTCAATAAGCTTCTTCCAAGAGATCCTTCTGGAAGCCAAATACTTCCAATTTTTTACTTTATGTACCTGAAGGTCTCTTTCCAGGCAGTCTGTCCATCTCCGGTTTGGTCTTTCCTTCGCGTTCCTGTAAGTTTTGCCTCGAATACCCTTTTTGTAGCTTGGTGACTGTCCATTCTGCCTGCCCACTTTATTCTTTGAAATTTACTATGTCAGGTTCAGTATATAAATTATATAGTTCTAAACTTGATCTCTTGAGCCATTATGATTTTTTTATACCTCGAAATATACTTCTAAGGATTTTTCTTTCAAAGGTCTCCAGTATCTTTTTATCAGACAAAGTTGTTGCCCAGGTTTTACATAAGTTAAAACTGATCTTATTAGACATTTGTAAAGTAAAATTTCTGTTTTCCTTTTTATTAATTTTCATTTTTATTATATTTTTATTTACCAACATAACTATCTTGTGGATCTCTGTCGTAACATCATTTTTGTTATTTACCTAAAATCCTAAATAGGTGAAGCAATCAACCACCTAAAATTTATATCCACTGTCACATTTAAATGTTGAGAAACTTAACATTTAAAAGTTACTCTTTCACCTTTTTCTTTCCTTAAAAAAATATTTCTTAATAATTTTTAAGGTTAGGTTTTGGTTATTTTACCTTGATTCATCAGCTTTTAAGTTCCCGAGAGTAATTTTAGATAATAATCAATGTATTATTTAAATCAGAGTAACTATTATCCCTGATCTTACCCTCACAACTTGGGCAATTACCTGAAGATGCTGTTTCAAGTAGTGCATGCTCTTAGACACTGAAAGACTAATTATGTATTATCTACTATTTAGCACTTTTTAAGGGCTAACTTCGATTTTGAGATATTTTAAACGTAATGGCGTGAGGAGGTAATAGAGTTTTATCATATTTTATCATATTTAACCATTGATGAAGAGAAATCATGTGAGAGGTACATATTCCAAGGACAATGCTAGATTCGAATAAAAGTCAAATTGTAAATAATATGCCAGGCCAAAATCAACTAAGAAGAGCATTTGGAATTATCGTACAAAATGATAATCTTTGAAATCATTGCCAGGAATAGTATTTATTAGAGTGTAAAAGATGAATTCTGTTACTAAGGGATAATTACTTTCACTCATGCATTTCACCTTTATAATGGTTTTTATTGTTAAACTGTCTTTGAAAACAATGAAAATACTACGACAGGAAGAATTTTCAGAAGTATACCTATCACTACAACAGCATAATGTAACAGGAAAAGACATGGTAGGAACATGCAAATTTTTTAAGTCGTCAAATAGGGAAAACATATTTTAGTTCCACAGTAAACGTATTATTCTTTACAGTTGCGTAAATCATAACTGACTGTGATACAT
>CM063504.1:113913359-113945859 GCA_032207245.1 Pardosa pseudoannulata | reverse complement strand
TTGTCCCGCGCTCAGCTATCAATCGTCAGAAATCGTACTAGTACGTGTCCGTCAAACAATGTGTTAATCTAGGTGCTCAATATATAATACAATATAAAAAGTACTATTGAAATGAAGTTTCTACCTGAATATATAACATTCAAATGCTTCTTTAATATTTTAATTACAAGGCATGTGTGTCTGTAAGATAGAGTGATGGAAATAATATTTCTAAATTTCGTTAATTTCGTATTTATAGCTCAGATCTCAGTTGCAAAGAAGAAGAAGGTTTTGAAGGTTTTATATTCAGTACAAAAAATTAATACACTGAAAAATACATTTAAACTCCTTAATTTGTTTTAAAATGTGTTTATTAAAATGTATTAGGTGTTTCTAAGTAAAAAATGCTTCTTCATCCATATAATTAAATCACAATTCTTATCATGAAAGAGAAAAATATATATTTATAGATATTTATGTGTGTGTGTTGTTTATATCTCAGTATATAATAAAACTATTAAGTCATTACTAACAAATGTCTCCATTTTGGTGAATGACCAGTTATACACAATGCGTTGGCGTGAAGGCTTTGAAAGGTCTTCTAACTCCAGCTGCAATGTTTACCGTATTGATGAGCTCAAATGCGTGTTTATGGTGGGATTCACAATTCGTGAATGAACCCGAAATGTATAAACTGGCTTAACGCTCATATAATGAAGCGCCTTACTGTCTGTATGGTAGTGTCACATAATAAGTATTCATAGATATAAGATGGATATTATCAACAATACTGTTCCGGATGAACACAATATCTATATCATGAAACTGCAATTAGAGGTAAAGGTTAGAACAAGACATTACATCTATGTGGTAGTTTTCATCACATTTAATCAAACACCTCACGATGCTCAAATAGATTGTTAGTTTAAGGTACGCGAAATTCATTAGCATACTAAAGAATATCGTGTAATATGCATAAATGCATTAATACACAACTAATATTTCTCCATTTGCTATTTGAGGTAAATCAGAAGTATTGGAATAAAAAATTATACTATTCCAAATTTCCATACAGAACTGTTATAAAGTAATATACTAGCACTTATAACCATGTTAATTTCTATTTAAATCTACATATATGTATACGATTAAATGCAATAAACTTGAACCATGCCATATGTGTTAGAGTGCACTTAAAAAAGCCAAGATATATATATATATATATATATATATATATATATATATATATATATATATATATATATATATATATATATATATATATATATATATATATATATATATATATATATATATATATATATATATATATATATATATATATATATATATATATATATATATAATATATATATATATATATATATATATATATATATATATATATATATATATATATATATATATATATATATATATATATATATATATGTATATATATATATATATATATATATATATATATATATATATATATATATATATATATATATATATATATATATATATATATATATATATATATATATATATATATATATATATATATATATATATATATATATATATATATATATATATATATATATATATATATATATATATATATATATATATATATATATATATATATATATATATATATATATATATATATATATATATATATATATATATATATATATATATATATATATATATATATATATATATATATATATATATATATATATATATATATATATATATATATATATATATATATATATATATATATATATATATATATATATATATATATATATATATATATATATATATATATATATATATATATATATATATATATATATATATATATATATATATATATATATATATATATATATATATATATATATATATATATATATATATATATAATTATATATATATATATATAATTATATATTTATAAACATATATATGTGCCTATAGAGCTTATTTAAATAGATCATATAACTAAAATTTTTAACTTCAAAACAATTAGAATATTTCCAATACGAAATATTAGAATCAATGAAGCATTTTAGGCAACAAACATTCATTGTTTAATAAAACGAGTAGAAGTACTTAAATTTCCATTGGGAAAAATGTTATTTAAAACTGCACGTATTCAAGGAAAAACTGAACCACTTTAATGTTTTCGTGAAATTAAAATTGTTTTTCTCCCCATGTTCTTCAAATCAATTAGGCTTTAAAAGAATAAGGAATTAAAGTAGTTTTCATTTTGGTAACTCCGGAGTAATTTGCATTCGTTTCAAAACTGGTTATTTAATTTCAAAAATGTTCCATTTCGATTATTCTTTAAAAGTCATTTGATTGTGGCTTTCTAAAATTACGAATAGAAAAAAGATATTCGAAGATTTCACTTGTTCCATAAATGAATTAGTTAATGATTCCCGTGTTTAATGTAGATGGCATTGAGCGTTGTTTCTGTTTTTTATATTTTTCCAGAAACTTTTATAAAATGTTAGTATACATAATTATAGGTAATATACATAGTTATAAGTAATATACATAATTATATGTAACGCCATGCATTGAATTTAGCATATGTAGTTCAGTTAATCTCTTTTAATATTGTATGCAAAGTACTAGTTTATTAACGTAAATGCAATTAAACTTTTATGCAAAATATGCAAAGTACTTTCAAAATAATATAATTTATAAATGTTAGCAATAGAAACAGAATATTTTCATCATGAAGAAAAATTTTCAAAAATTCATTAATTTTGCTCCGATAACAGTATTTGATACATTCCTATATTCGTTTGATGGTACCTAGCTAGCTACAGGTTACGACGTTATGTTTCACCATATTGTTAATGTAGTCCGTGTCACATAATATCCTCATAGATACTATTGATCATAGTGTGTTCATTAAGATAAGATGAGATAAGATGGACAGTAATATACACTTAGATTCAATGGATCAATGTATGTTTGTATAGATGCGATTGTTAAATCTATGTATATTTATATAAGATAAATCATAGCGTATCCATATGTATTCCATTGGTTGTAATATATTCGTATAGATATGATTTATTATACCATAGAGTGAATGCTATACCGTATGTTATACATATTGTAAGTAATAACAAACAATAGCCTATTCTGTTGTGAAGATTTTGCAATGTGTGTCCTCCAGATAGTAGATGCCCTACATATAATAAGGCAGTAAACATTATACAAATTTGAAATGCAAATAAAAAGACGTTAATGCTTTTTATTTTGAGGCATTGTCTTCTTTCATTACAATGCCATTTTCAGAAAAATGCTTTACTTCCAAACTCAATTCAGATTACTTGACATTTTATAACAAGACATTTATGGAATTAGAAATGACATCAGTTTTTGTTTGAAAATCTCTGTCATTTGAGACATTATTTCATATTTGGAAAATGAAAAATATCGTATGGTACAATAAGAGAATCGGATAATTCATACTTTTATTTGAAAACTTTACGGGTTGTAACTTTAGAAAATTGAGCCAGTGTATTTTTACAAAACATTTTATTCCAGTAAAAAAATGTATCTGCATATTTCTTATTTTTGCTTAATAAACATCTAATAAATCAAGACAGACCTGCAGGAATGCTGTGTTTTCCTCAGTAATAATAATGAATAAGAATAATGGCTTTTGAGACTTAGAAAACCGTTTTTCGTCAATTTTGTGAGTACACTGTCCAGACAAATTGCCCTATATTGACTATTTTTTAATTTCTGAGTTTACAGCAATATACTCATATGGTACTTTGAAAGAATATAATAATTCATACCGTAATTTGAAATTTTTACTGGTTGTAACTTTGGAAGATTGAACCAGTGTATTTTTACAAAACATTTTATTCCAACAAAAACATGGGTGTGCTTATTTGTTACTTTTGCTTAATTACTATCTAATAAATCAGGAAAGACCTACAGGAAGATTGTTTTTTCCTTAGTAATAATAACGAATAAGAATAATGGCTTTTGCGACTTAGAAAACCGTTTTTCGTCAATTTTGTGAGTACACGATCCAGAACAATCTCCCTATATTGACTAATATTTAATTTCTGAGTTTACAGCAATATACTCATATCATATGGTACTTTGAAAGAATATAATAATTCATACCGTAATTTGAAAATTTTATAGGTTGTAACTTTGGAAGATTGAGCCAGTGTATTTTTACAAAACATTTTATTCCAGCAAAAAATGGGTGTGCATATTTGTTATTTTTGCTTAATAAACATCTAATAAATCCTGAGAGACCTCCAAGAAGATTGTGTTTTCCTTAGTAATAATAATGAATAAGAATAAAGGCTTTTGGTGACTTAAAAAACCTTTTTTCGTCAATTTTGTGAGTACTCGGTCCAGAAAAATCGCTCTATATTGACTACTCTTTGATTTCTGAGTTTACAGCAATAGACTAATTTCATATGGTACTTTGAAAGAATATAATAATTCATACCGTAATTTGAAAATTTTATGGTTTGTAACTTTGGAAGATTGAACCAGTGTATTTTTACAAAACATTTTATTCCAGCAAAAACATGGGTGTGCTTATTTGTTACTTTTGCTTAATTACTATCTAATAAATCAGGAAAGACCTACAGGAAGATTGTGTTTTCCTCAGTAATAATAATGATTAAGAATAATGGCTTTTGAGACTTAGAAAACCGTTTTTTGTCAATTTTGTAAGTACACGGTCCAGAAAAATTTCCCTATATTGACTATTCTTTAATTTCTTGGTTTACAGCAATAGACTCCTATCATATGGTACTTAGAAAGAATATAATAACTCATACAGTAATTTGAAAATCTTACGGGTTGTAAATTTGAAAGTTTGAGCCAGTGTATTCTTACAAAACATTTTATTCCAACAAAAAATGGGTCTGCATATTGCTTATTTTTGCTTAACAAACATCTAAAAATCCGGACAGACCTGCAGGAAGATTGTGCTTTCCTTAGTAATAATAATGATTAAGTTTAATGGCTTTTGAGACTTAGAAAACCGTTTTTTGTCAATTTTGTGAGAACACCGTCCAGAAAAATCCCCTTTATATTGGCTATTCTTTAATTTCTTCGTTTACAGCAATATACTCATATTATATCAAGCGTTGTTTAAAGCCAAAGATAATAGCTTTAATTCCACTTCATCATGTCTATACCCTTTTTCGTGGAACTGTCATTACCAAAATGTTAATAAGCAGTATTGAATATATGTTTATTATGTTTATCATATAAAATATTCCTTGTATTTCCAAACGACATTCTTCCAAAGACACTGGTATCCATTTCTCCGGTAGTTACTTCATTTGAACATCCTAGTCATCATATCTATAGTATTACTACGGTCAGAATGAAATTTTGGAAACCACTTTAAACGCATATCTTTGAAAAGAGTCTCTATAGCATTGTATTAACACCTTATTTCTATTCACTTTTTTCACACAAAAAGAAACTTTCCGTTAATGCTTCAACTTCATTTTTCTTGTTCATTATAAGCTTCTGAGTTTATAGAAAAACTGTAAGGAATATCGTTTGGACATCTCTCGACCATACCACATAATAACACACTACACTTAAAATACTAAAAGTATGCTATGGACTTTTAAGTCATGTTCTGTCCAAACTACACATGTGTAGTATGCGATAATAGCGTTTTCTGATAGTATATAATGAACCCATGAAAATACGGTCAAACATGTGCTCTCAAACGTTAGTTTCAAAATTGTTAAGAACATTATAAAGTGTAAAATTGCTTCATTTTTACTATTCATCTTAGTGAGAATTAGTTTGTAGTTTGTTTCAAATTTACGTCAAGAGAAACTGATTTATCCTGAACAAATTTACAGATTTTACTACAATTACTTTAGTTTTGTATTGCTATATTTCATTTTGATACTATAGGTTGTCAATTAGTGCATACAATCTGCAAAATGTTTATATTTATTACTTATTATTTAGCTTTAACCAAATTATGTTCAACGAGGACATATATATATATATATATATATATATATATATATATATATATATATATATATATATATATATATATATATATATATATATATATATATATATATATATATATATATATATATATATATATATATATATATATATATATATAAATATATATATATATATATATATATATATATATATATATATATATATATATACATATATATATATATATATATATATATATATATATATATATATATATATATATATATATATATAAAGAACGCTATTGTTATAAATGCTCTTTCCGAATAGACATTTACAAAAAACATAATCATAATAGTGCAATTTAAATATTAATTTTTATTCATTCATACATTTTTACCACTAGCATGTAATAAATTGTTGCTAAAAGGCAAAAGCAAAACACTTAATGTAATTAACGGCATAACGATTATGTAGATTTATATTTGCATAAGTAAAAATGTATTTTCTGTAACTATTAAGTTTAATATTTTGTTATACATTCATTTATTATTAATGAGGAATATTTTAAAAGGATAAAAAAGGATAAAGATAGGATACAATTTGTCGTAATGCATGGATATAAATATATAGAGACTGTTGCAAAATGATTTATGTGAAATTAAGAAGAATTTGAATTTTTGTATAAAGAATTTTTAATACGCTTATGATATCTTCCAAATTAATGTTTATATAATGCTGAAACTTACTTTACACTTATAGTGATTTTTATATTACCTACATAAAATTTAAGATCGTATCTTTAAATTTTTTAAAATAGTTTATAAGCGTTATTGTTCATGATTTTATTTGTAAAGTATAGAAAATTTTCTTAATGCTATATCTATAAAAATCGATGCTGGAAATAAGAAGATTAGTTTATGAATTTAATATTACAAAGGATTCAATATTTCTACGATCGTTTGTAAAAACATGTACCAGGAAGTAATTTATCATTTTTAAAATAAGCCTACGTTTATTCTACATAATATTTTTTCTAACCGTCTCTAAATATCACTCATGATAATTAAACTTTGTAAACTTTTTTCCGAAATATAACTTTATGGCTAAATAATGTCTGACAGAATATTTCATATAATAAATACCAATTCATTCTGTGCAAAAGTAACTTGCATAATTTCTAAGTTAGTACGTCTGGGTCCATATTTTAAGTATCGCATATGAAAAATAAATGTATATATTATTAGCTGTAAATAATTGATGCTATTGTCTAAATATATATATATATATATATATTATATATATATATATATATATATATATATTATATATATATATATATATATATATATATATATATATATATATATATATATATATATATATATTTCTTGTCATTAATGCGCCATTGTATAACTTTAAAGGTGAAATCCTTCAAAAACATTTTTGGTGGATGTCATACAGTATATTATTACTCAGTTTCTTTATTTATGCATCAGTTCTGGTTTGTTTACTGTGACTGAAATATCCCACTTTTTTTAAAGTTCTATCCACAAAAAATAATATAAAAGAAACGGTCTGAAAACAGTGTTCCATATAGGAGAAGTCTCAAGCGGCAAATGTCATATGAGGTAATATTTGAAAATGATAGACTCAATTACTATGACTAATAACGATTAAGACAATAATTGAGTCAATTATGTATTCAAAGTCGAAAATGAAACTGCTTATTTATCAGCTTGTATAGAACTGAACAGTGGAACCAAATTAAATATAATTTTCTACTGAATCGAATCCCATTTTATTTAAATTTTAAGGGAGTTGACTAATTCTAATAAACATACATGCATACCTAAATTTTTTAGAGATTTTTTACAACACTAGTAATTCTGTTTGCGTTTGTATGATACTTTTTAATGAGGGAAACACTAGGTATCCCATTACTTTACATTAAAAACAAGAGAATGATATGTATAAGCGAAATCTAGATTCAGATAGTAAGTAAGAAACTATAACATACATTACTAATTCTTTATATTAGTACTACTTTTAGCACTATATATAACAAATAATGTGCATAACAAAATTGTAGAAGCTTTTAACATGAGCAAAAGGAGTGCAAAATTTTATCAACATCAATTATTTTAAATCACCTGTACAGTAATATCTTAACATTAACTGCATACCATCTACTTTTATATAATACTCTATAGACTTTAAGAGATTTATTTTTTATTTCACTTCTTAACAAAAGCACTATTTTTCGGATCTATCGAATAAATATTTTTTACATCTTGTTTTTCAAAACTTTTCATTCACTGTTTAAAAATTTTCGAATAGACGTAGATACTTACATTTGTTGCATTATATCCAATCTATTTAAATTTAAAAAAATCCTTTTTCAGCATAAGATAATCTTCAGGAGCGCATTTAAACCTTCAGGAAAATATTAAATGTTTCAAAAGTTTCCTGTAGGTTCTATCCTTGAAAATATTTAAAAATAAATACACTGGTAGTTCACGACTATTTTCTTTTAAACTCATAGTACTCTTCCCCCCCTCCAAAAAAAACAGTACAAAAAATAATAGAAGTACTGGAATGAATTTAAAATGTTTGATTAAAATTTAAGTATTGAATTTCTAATTACTTCTATAAAAGTATAGAATTTATTGCATTTAATGAATAAAGATTCTCCTCTCTCACTCGCTTATGTATTTATATGTAGTATACACTGTCTAACAATAAGGAATTTGGACACCTATGATAGAATAGAAAAACTAACTTCATTCAAAATCAATAGTTGGTAGAGCCTCCACGAGAGGCAATTACAGCGTGAATCATCCGGGGCATGCTTTCCACAAGTCTTTCTATTACAGCTAGTGGTATTGACTTCCACTCTTCTTGGAGTAGACTTACAAGTTCCTTCACCGATTTTGGTAGTGCACCCTTAATTCGGCTATCCAAATCAACCCAGTATTTCTCGAGTTCAGGTTTGGGCTCTGGGCAGGACAATCCATTCGATGAACTCCATTGGCACCATACCAAGCCTTGGTTAACCTCGAAACATGACAACTGGCATTATCGTCCTGAAAATAACAGGCGTCCATCCTTCCTCAGAACTAAATTCCAAGCTCTCCTGTCCCTAGCCATGGACATTTATATATATATATATATATATATATATATATATATATATATATATATATATATATATATATATATATATATATATATATATATATATATATATATATATATATATATATATATATATATATATAGTTTCAAAATAAACAATTATGGCTTTAGATTCTTACTCATGTCTAGTGTAGTCCTATTTTTGCAACAACACTTACACTTTATACTTAGATCACCCACATCCAACTCAAAGCTTTATAAACGCTAAACCTTAAGATGGTAGGGAAAACCTCTCGACATTATTCTGTTCAAAATTATTCATTGATTTACTGACTTGATATTCTCGTTTCCTCTGAAATTTAATTTATACAAAAGAGTAGTTTGAATTTAGTATACTATTTTTAGTACAATTTAGTATAGATATCTTTTAACTTTTTAATGTGATTGCGATTATTATCTATTCTTTTAAAGTATTCGGTTTGTGTTTCGTTTTCGTATTTTTTAATATACATAGAACAAGTTTATACTTTACTTGCATGTAATGCAGAGGGTTACCTACCATTCCGCATTTACAATTTGGTGATTGTAGTTTTCTGATTTTATGCAAGTAGGTTGGAAAACTTCCATGACCGGTTATGAAATAGATTAAAATGTTATTTACGAATTGTAACTTTTGTTTAACTTTGATATTATAGTATAAGTTGTTCTTCCTTTTTTTACTCTTATCCCAATATGCTTGCCAAAATGTATTTATGTTTTATTTCATATATGTTTTAACTATTAATAATTTTTAACTGTTATAAATTTTTAACCATTAATAATTTATAAATTATAATTTATTGATTTAGGTTCGTTCTTTGCTAAAATATGTGCATATTCGTTGCCAGTATTCCTCATATGTGTCTTGATCCAAATTATAATAATTTCTCGGTTATTCATGCTTTTGCATTCTCTTTGTATTTCGGTTGTTAATTTTGGTTTTGATACTAACTGTTCCAGGTTCTTAATTACGAAAAGATTATCAATATATAAATATATATTACCTCCACTCAAATGTTTTAAACACTAAACTGTATGCATGAGTCGCACTGTGGAAGCGTCGGTATGTATTGTTTTGCCAAGTACTAACACAACTACCATTAATTTACAGTTAAAATGACAAAGCCGCAAACACCATATATCAGGAATCCACATACTGAATGTATAGATCACAGATAGCGTAACATGCGCTACCGATGAGTTTCTTGTGTGGCTTCATAAAAGCCTGTTGTATTAATTCAAGATTAATAATATACATTATGACAATTTGAAATTTAATGGAATTGTATTGTAGCAATGTTAGTATATAATACCTCAACGTTATAATTTTTCTATTGTATATCTTTATACTGTAATAAATTTTAAAATAGTTCTACTTTAATACTTGAATATTTTACTTATCTATTACTATTTTATTACTCACTACTTTATTTGAAATAGTATTTAAAATATGTAGAAGTGTATTAAATTCTTAGATTAGTTTTATAACTGATTATTACTCGTATTTAAACACGGAATTATTTCATACTCAAACATTGGCACATATGCTTTACATACGTCGTGTTTTTTTCAATAAATTTGGTGAATTTTTAAGTTCAATGAGTAGGTTGCTATGTTTGCCTTCACTTTGGTGGTGCTGCATGGCAGATCCGATGTGTTCTTGCGCCCCATTGGTGAACGTGATTTCTTACGTCAGTACCCGACACTAATAATAAATTTGAATGTTAGCTGTTCTATTGGCTTCCAGAAGGGTGGTGTCGGTAGGTCAGGTTGTATTGTTATCGCCAAAAAAATATGGCGGACCGGGCCAGCGTTTATAATGTATTTGTTCCAAAACATTTTATACTATATAACAAAGAACTAGCTTATGTATTATATATCTATGTAATGCAATACATTTATAGAAATATACAAACACTTTTTTGATTTCACTAGATTCTCATTTATACGTATATCAACTTATACGATCTACCGCATTACTCTTATTTAAATGTAGCCTAAATGACAAAAGAGTTACCATTTTCACCGTAAGTGTTTCCGGTTTTTCTAACTTTTACCTATAAACATTATATCAACTGCATATATATGCATAAAATGGTTTCCTGATATTTTTTTCGGTATTTAAAAGTTTGCCGCTATTTCTCGAAAATGCACCGATCACTGGCATACAGTAAAGAAGAGGTTAAATGATCCTTACGTGTTAAAAAAAGTATTAATAACCTACACGACAAATTTTTTTTAATTTTTTAATATACCTTTTCATTACTCGCAATATTTCAACCATTTAAATCTCTATATAAATAAGGATTTTTATTGAAACTCTATTCTTTTATTTCATTGAACCGTTTCCAGTCTCTTGGCGATTTTCTCCTGATTTTTTAATTGCATTCTATACATTTGGTGACCGTTGAATCGTTACATCAAGCAAGTTAGACTGGTTATATAATTTTTTACAATAAAGTGTTTGCTCGTGTTGCCGTTTTATAGTTTAACATCAATAACACTGATTATTTAACAATTTTATTTACTTAACATCCATTTAGTTAACAACTTACTTAAGATGCGTGCACAGCATTTTGAGATCTGGTGACAAATAATGCATTGTATTACCACTTACTTTTATTTATATTTTAAAATCTGTGTTTTAATATTTCTCCGTCAAGTATTGCAATGTTCCAGGTATGGCCGATATGACCATCTCTTACATATACAGGTTTAAGCGTGTGTTTTTCTCTCTTTGAGAAAAACACAGGAACAGTTTGTAAAACAATAATGACAATGATACGGAAGAATAGGATGTTCTTGGCAAAGTTGGCGAAATTATTGTAGATGTTTAATAAAGCACAAACGTATTCCATCCGAACATAAAATGCTTTGCTTTTTTTGGGGCGACTTTTATTTATGTAGAGTGTACCATTGTAATAGAATTATATACTATTACTTAATTAACCCAAACCGCAGAGAAACCGAGCATTTATACATATGTACAATAAATATCTCAACAGTTTACAAAGCAAACAAATCCAAATTATTAAACATCAGCTATAGTGAACAATTAATGGTTCATTATATCTAATTTTTTTAAATATTACGCACATTTAATATATAAGAAATGGGTTTCAAAAGAAGAACTGGATACACATATAATATAAATTAAAATATAGATACAGATTGTTTTGTATAGATATAGATTGTTTTGTTTTGTTAAATATCTCAACAATTTACAAAGCCAACAATCCAAATTATTAAACATCAGCTAAAGTGAACCTTTAATGGTTCATTATATCTAATGTTTTTAAATATTACGCACATTTAATATATAAGAAATGGGTTTCAAAAGAAGAACTGGATACACATCTAATATAAATTAAAATATAGATACAGATTGTTTTGGCACAAAGATATATGTAGAAAATATTAGGTTACCAAGCTCAGAAATATATCGCCAAGTTGGCTAGGGCACCCTGGTCTTCAGTCAAACCATCCACATACCATCAAATAGTCTCTAGTCTTATTATTGCAAATAATTGTATTGTTATAATAAAATTTCGGAAAATTTCTATAGATTATTTTAAAAATCTTAAATAACCAATCCATTCATCCCTTTAAATCTAGTGATTAAATAAGAAATTTCTTTCTTACATTCCGGCAGACTGGAAAGTTATTTAAATACTGCACACGTGCCATTCTCAAGCATAAATAAAAGAGACTTTATCGCATTCGAATTGTTTTTCTTGTTTCTCTGATCCAATTACTGAAGAGCAAAGGATGTTTAAGTGGTATTGCCGCATTTGTAATCATTTGAAAATCATCTATTGAATTTAAATAATGTTCTGCAGTAGAATTTCCTTACAAAAGACACAAAAGAAAAAAAACTGACAAGGTCTGATTTATTAAATGAACTGAGAAAATTAATTTTCTTTTGAAGACTTCAGAATGGCTTGTTAAATGATTTGAGATAATTTCTAAGTTTCTTCAATTCAAATAAGTAGCTAAAGCACCAGATGTTACATATATGACATATATATATATATATATATATATATATATATATATATATATATATATATATATATATATATATATATATATATATATATATATATATATATATATATATATATATATATATATATATATATATATATATATATATATTATATATATATATATATATATATATATATATATATATATATATATATATATATATATATATATATATATATATATATATATATATATATATATATATATATATATATATATATATATATATATGTATATATATATATATATATATATATATATATATATATATATGTATATATATATATATATATATATATATATATATATATATATATATATATATATATATATATATATATATATATATATATATATAATATATATATATATATATATATATATATTATATATATATATATATATATATATGCAAAGATAACGAACAAGAAGTGGGTTTAAAAATATAAAGTATTTGATGTCAAACTCTTTGACATACAAATAAAACAGAATATCATCCGTCTGAAAATATTATTTAATGTATAATAAACTGAATAATTATATAATTATATTCAGTTAACTGAATATTAACTGAATAATTATATGCAATCTAGAATGAAAACACGTTTTCTTGTTAAATTTTTCTTCGTTGTGTAACATTTGATTGAAACGAATATTAGCATTTATTAATCGTAATTCATCATCTATTATTTATCATAATATTTGAATCTATCAATTTCAAATATTACCTAACAAGGAATTCTCCCTGAGAGTGCATTTCTATATTGAATTCTGTTTTCAATGCATTTCTTTAAGATTTACAAATTTACGGAGATTTCTTTATTAGTGGTATTTTTGAATGTGCTGGATGTGAGCTAACTTTAAACATTGCAAACTAACCAGGATCTATTCTATAAGCATGGTTTGAAGTGATCTACTGTTTTGCAACACAAGAGAAAACAAAACAGGATGTACTCCTTAAATCCGATTCCAAACAGCTACAAACCACAGAGGGATTCTGACGTAGATGCGTTATAGAAGCAACAGTGCAATTTAAAAATTTACTACACAGTGTCCTCAGAAAGCAGCTCTTGTAAGTTTCAATGACCCATAATTCACTCGTCATTGTATGTCTACAGGTTACTTTCGTTTCATATATTTTTAATTAATACGCAGTAAATGCACATTGACATAGTAGATTTTACACATGTATTTTACACATGTAAATATAAGATTAAATTCTTAAAGAATTTAATCGTATATTTACATGTGTAAAAAGTCCTTTTTTCCATTAAGATGAATAAAATATATAAATATTTAAAGATAAATGAATTTCATTTGCAGTGCGTGATAATGTAATTGTATTTAAACAGTATTTAATTAGACGAAAGATTTGAAATCCGAGATAAGATATGGATAATTACAAGTAAAGAACATGTGATGTAAAGCTCATACCTAGTAGTGTATACATTAAATTAACTATTGGATAGCTATTTTATTTTTCAGAAGAACATTTCACCAAGTTTTCAAGTTCTATAAATTTTGACAATAGAAAATTTAATATTATAAGCTAGAAACTAACTTAATAATATAATGTTCAAAGCGAAAAAAGAGATTCTACTGATAGGTTCTTCACCAAGTTTTCAAGTTCTATAAATTTTGGCAATAGAAAACTTAATATTACAATCAAGAAACTAACTTAATAATATAATGTTCAAAGCGAAAAAAGAGATTCTACTGATAGATTCTTCACCAAGTATTCAAGTTCTATAAATTTTGGCAATAGAAAACTTAATATTATAAGCAAGAAACTAACTTAATAATATAATGTTCAAAGTGAAAAAAGAGATTCTACTGATAGATTATATATATATATATATATATATATATATATAATATATATATATATATATATATATATATATAAAGATAACAAACAAGAAGTGGGTTTAAAAATATAAAGTATTTGATGTCAAACTCTTTGACATACAAATAAAACAGAATATCATCCGTCTGAAAATATTATTTAAAGTTAAACTGATTTTAACATTTGTGAATGTAGTTTTATGTAAAGTATTTCTTGCATTAAAATACTGGCGAAATGTATGAATTTAAAAATGTAGCGTAAACTTGTATGGTCTATTAATTATCAAGAATTTTCAGTCGATACTTCTATTTATAACATTAATGTTGAATTACCTGAACTTGAATGGCTTTAAAGTCACTTATCGCTGACAAGTTACGCCACACCAGTTTTAATTCGGAATGCTAGCGTTTTAAATATTCAATCATACTCATGTTTCAAATTTAGAATCTGTCTCTGGAATTCAAAACATAAATTCTGCCGCATTTAAGAAACTTTTACTGCCATTTTGCGTCTACAGTTTTCAGAAATCTAATGTAAATGGATTTTGATTAGCTTGATAAAAAATAACTAATCAAAACATGACTTTTATAGTCCTTATAGTATTATTTGTTTAGTTTGTAGATTTTTAAAACAATTTTTTCCAAGGAAGCAAATAAGCTAAACACAATAAGTTTTATTTGAAAGTTTTGAGGAAATATTCCTTATTCTCTTTGAATCTCAATTTCAACATTCAAATTTTTGAAAATATTCTGCTTTTTTCATCCCTAGTTGTATGAGGTATTTGATATATAATCATATACTTTACTGACGTTCAAAACATTTCAAAATATCATTACTTGGAATATCGAAAGTCTATCTAAAGTTCATATAGCATGGTATTGCTTTTTTATATGCAAATACCTATGTTTTATATCTCTTATTTAAAGCATTTCTTCTACAATATCGTGTCTCGAGTATGCCAAAAGACTCTTTTTATAAACCTTTGGAAACCCACGAAGTTTTTTGTTTGTTACAGAAGCATTAAACATATATTTAAAATGTACTTGGCTCTGTTGACATATTTAATCTTGTATTGCATAAAGAGTAAGAGATGTAAGGAGACTGAAATCGAAGTAACAAAATTAGGAATTTATTTAGACATCTTATATAGTTTAGGTAACAATGAAATAGCTAGTTTTAAGGACATATATGTTGTAATGAAAATATTTTGTTTGTAGTTTCTTCAGGGATACAATAATAAACTTTGAAAACAACATTAAACAAAAAAAAACATGTTTAACTACTAATTTTAAATTAAAATATTGCACATAATTATTATCAAGTTATATTTATTATTAATGGATTATGTATAATATTTTCGTCAAATTGATAGCCTAAGTAAAGTATGATCATAGAAATACCAATTAGTAAATGTAATTATACTATCAAATACAGCAGATATCTCAAAGCTTATTTAGAAAGATTTTTCTAAATAAGTTTTTTTCCTAAGCTAATATTTATTTGATCAATAATTTTAGTCAGTTTAGATCAATAGTTAGTGTTCATAAGATATTAAGCTGCAAATAAATATCAATATTACATATTACTTGTTCATTGAATATAAAAGAAATTTACTTCGCTGTCATTGATCATTGATCCGTATATTAACATTTCTGTTATTAATCATATTATTTGAATCTATCAATTTCAAGTATTATCTAACATGGAATTCTCCCTGAGAGTACACTTAAATATTGAACACTGCTTTCAATACATTTCTTTAAGATTTACATATTTACGAAGATTTATTTATTAGTGGAAATTGAAGGTGGAGAGCGGACTAACTTCATATATTGAAAAGTAACCACGGTCGATGCTATAAGCATAGTTTGAAGCGTTATGGTCTACTGTTCTGCAATACAAGTGATAAAAGAACATGATCTACTGTTTAAATCCGATTCTGAACGGCTTCAAACCACAGTGAGATTCAGACCTAAGAATTCTGTACTGAAGATCAACGACCTAACCACTCAGTCATAGTTTGGCGGTGGATGCATTAGAGAAGTAACAATGCAGTTTAAAAATTTACTATATAGTGTCCTCAAAAAGCAGCTCTAGTAAGTTTCAACGAACTATAACTTACTCACCTTTGTATGTCTAAAGGCTACATTCTTTTCATACATTTTTAATAAATACGTAGTAAATGCACATTCACATAGTAGTTTAAAAAAATAATCTTAAATTTACATGTGTAAAAAGTGCCTTTTTTCACAAAGGTGAATAAAATATAAATAATTTGAGATAAATTAATTTAATTTGCAGTGTGTGATAATCTAATTGTATTTAAACAGTATTTAATTAGACGAAAGATTTGAAATCCGAGATAAGAATAGGATAGGTACAAATAAAGAACATGTGACATCTTATATAATTTAGATAATAATCAAACAGCTAGTTTAAGCGAAATATATTTAGTAAAAATAGTTCTCAGGGTTTCAGAAAATAACTTATATAATATTAAACTTTTAAAACAACATTATACAAAAATTGTCTTTAATTACTAATTTTAAAATAAAATAGGGCATATAAATATTATCGAATTATATAAATTATTCATGAATTATTTAAATAAGTATATTTTCGTCAAATTGATATCATAAGTAAAATATTAACATAGAAATACTAGTTAATATAATTATAATATTAATATAAATATAATATTAATATAAGATAGTATAATTATATTATACTAATATAATTATACTATCAAATACAGGATATATCTCAAAGCTTATTTAGAAAGATTTTTCTAAATAATCTTTGAGATCATTTTTTCTATTCTAATATTTATTTGATCAATAATTTTAGAGATTTTTATATAAGAGATTAAGCTGCAAATAAATGTCAGTATTACAGAGTACTAGTTTATGGGTATGAAACAAAGTTTGTTTATTTATGCACCTTCTGTTTAGGGAATTATTCAATGACTGAATGACCTATACAAATTGAGGCAAACTTAAAATTTGTACGCTTGTGTAAAACACTCTGTTCCTACCCAATGTGTTATTATCTAATAACTAGCATATAGTCCATCATATGCCGGGATCAGTAAAATGTTTAATTTTCCAGAATTGTAAAGTACCCTATGAGGCTGGTAAAAAAATGGTTTGTTTTTTGGCTGAGAATTATCTGGTACACGCTCAATAATTTGTTTTATCTTCATACTCCTCTAAAGTCTCCCGATACTGTGAATGCAGTTTAGAATCACGTTGAATTTATTTAGAAAGATAATTCAAAGTTTTCTTAGCTACGTCGAGTTCTTTCCAATTTTTTTGCCACAGTAATTAATGGAAGTAAAAGAATGAAACTATCATTTCTACTACATCCTGGAGGTTGATAGAATTTGTTGCTAATACCGGTGATAAAATTATTATTGCAACATTAAATGATTTATGATTAAATTTAAAATGATCACATATGTACCTAATCTATTATTTAAGCCAAATATAAAAGAAAATTATTTACGTAATTTCTAAATTCAGTGATAAAACATATTAAAATAATGCAGACGATATTTAAATAATTTAAAATAAGATTAAGTAAGATGGTTAAAGGAATGACGTCATAATGCCAGAAAAAAATGTTATTTTAACTACTTATTATGTAATAAATTGATGAATTTAATCGCCTGCTCTTAACCGGGGAAAATAGTCCTTTAACCCTCTAAGCGGTTCGCACGTACAATTCCTCCAAACCGATTATGTCTTCACAGCCGTTGTCACGTACAATTTTCGACCTCCAAAAACGCTCCGAAAATGGATGTAATGTACATTTCTGCTAGTGCTTTACCTCATGCAATTTTGTGGTAGAAAGGTCAGGTCAATTGTTTAGGAACTGCACCCCTCTTTGACTAACATTTATTGAGGGATGCACCCCTACCTCCTGAGGCAAAGACTCTGAGAGCTTTTCATGGCTTTGTAAATCTCTATATCAAAGTATTTCGCTTGCAGTAACAGATGTATCTCTAATTGCAATACTTAAATATTTTGGATGACTTTCGTCAAAAATATGAATAAGTCTCTCAAAGAATATTTTTATTTGTACTTTTAGAATCTATTATTTCTTATGGGACGCTCTTCAAGACATGAAGAGCTTTCTGTTTATTAAAAATTAACAATCTATAATATCTATTTATATATCTATTTATAACCAGAAGTAAAGGAACAATAACGAAGGTGAGTTTCCCGTATTCCATTCTAGTCGACGAAGGATGAAGTAAAAAATCATAGAACGCTTTGGCCACTGACACAGTAAACCTTTAGCGTATGTTTTGGATACTTTTTTTTCCTCGTTGTGTTCCACTCGGAGGGTTAAATAATGGCATTAACCGATTAAAAAGGAGGATTTAATTTTGCAAACATTAACTCATCAAGAATCAAATGAATGAATCTATTCATTCCAGGTCCAACCGCTTCATAAATTTGAGGACAGACAAACAGATAACTTAGGCTATTATTATATAGGGGATAAGAAGAACGATATCAAATTTTATTGCCATCACGTAGAGGGTAAAGTCATAAAATCTTTAAAAATAAAACAAAATATGTGTGAACAGTAGTATGTTTTACATAGAGCTAATGGTTTGGTTTGGTTTGGAGCTCTACTGTCTACTTTTTGCAACACGAAGGCTAATGAGACCGAGGGCTAATGGGAATAATAGATAATTTTACATATGTAAACGCTTATGTTTCTTCTCTTTAAACCCAATCCAAATGAGTTAAATGGTAGAAAATAACTGATAAATTTGATAAAACGTCTCAGTAATATTTAACCTTGACCAGAGGACCTCAAAATCAGGACGATTGAGGAAGAATGATAATTCGCGTGTGGAGCACCAAGACGAATATGTTGCCAATCACGGGCTAAATGTGCAGGATTATAATGATTATCTATGAATATTATGTTCAATAATGATATTCGAACATCAGTCCTCGACTGTGATTAATAGAATTTAATTAATGCAACAGTACAGAGCACAAGGCATCTGTGAAGCTACATCCACCACCATATTTGTTCAATGGTTGGGACAACATCAAAAGATTTCGAACGCTACTGATCTATTTACATTCTTTTGGCCAAGACATATCTGACACCTAAATTGTAATTTTCCACTAATAATCCTTCTAACATCTAACATCAGTAAATAACATATGATAAAAATTAATAGACTACCACCAGTGTCTCAAAATCATTCTTCGGTCTAAACGCTTGTTTACTTAATACTGAGAACTAAAGAATACTAACTTACACTCTAGAAGCGAAATGACCTCCTGGTTCTCAGAAACAGAGCCTGGAATTTGCAAACTTCAAATTTGTGTACAGTTAGGAAATAAACATATTGTTATATAAAATGCGTTTAACAGAGGTGAAACAAAATAGTCTTTAAATATTTCTTAAAGTTTAATAAAATATTTTAATAAAAATATATTTAAATAGTTTTGAATTATACAATTAGTTTTATTGAAAAAACTATAATTTTTTCGAATCGATAACATAAGTAAAATATTAACATGCAAATTCTAAGTAAGAAATATAGTTATGCTTCCAAATATAGTCCATATCTCCATATATCAGTCGATATTGAATACTAAATATTATCATTTGCATAATTATTTTTGCTTCAGTTTGTTCCTTGAACACCTGCCTCGTTTCATACGTGTAGCGTGTGATAAGCGTGTGATTGCCTAATAAAGTACCCGTATATAATTCAGAATATTTGTTCTAAATTTATAGAAAATGCACAATTTATAAGAATAAATACGATATTTTAAGATGGTAAACATAACTGTAAATAGCATTAATAAAAATAATTATTTAAAGGTGGACTATGAGAACAAGATTTGAGATCTTGTAATGGAGTCAGTAAATTTTGCCTCTCTTAAGCCTAAAACTGAACGGCATTAACAACTAGCTTTCCAATTAGGACATAGGAATCAAGAGCCAGTATTGAGCCTCCCCACCTTGCACTAGTCCCATTAAAGTACCCAACCCGTAGCGCTGCAGGCGCTATCTATAAGAGAACGCAGAAGACGGGCGCTACTGAGAGGAAGGAATTTGGAAAACTACTAGATGATTAGCGGACTTCCTGACGCAGGAATTAATGAGGGTGGAGCGAACCACGCGAGGCGATAGATTATGACATAGCACATTTTAAGAAGGTATTAACTACAAGTATAGAGATGAACTACAGGTTAATCTAATTAATTACAGATCAGCCCAATTTTGCAGTGACATGACACCCTCCCCCCTTCCTTGGCTACACTGAATTAACAAAATGTCGGACACCGGTGATCCAAATGTTAACCTACCTGTTAAGCATTGTTAATCGTGGAATTTAAGCCCTTAAATATTTCGAAATAAAGTAGTGGTTAGCATGGAGATGTATTACTTATATACTAGGTTCATGAAAATCTTCTAAAATATTTTCTAAATACATGCAGAATAAATATAAGTAGTAGGGAAGAAATGGATACTTTATCAGATAGAGGAAATTACCCCACATTAGTTGAATTGAACTCGTGGTGATGGTTTGGATTTACCCTTGTGACGAAGTCTATCGATATGTAGTGATCACTAGGAAAACCACTGAACCAAACTAATCTATAAATCTAGTAGCTATGAAACAGAGTTGAAATTGGCAGTATTTGATTCGCACATTGAAAGTATGCAATTTGATTTATCGTTGACTACGTGATTTTATATAATTCTTATGCTTGTTATGTTCTCGTATATGTATATTATGTTTTAAATTCAAGCACAACCTTTTAAAACTTTTACAAGCGTTAGTGTCCAGGAATTGTGAAATATATGTCATTTAAACGAGCAACCATCTGATCTAGATTCAGAAAACCGATCACACATAAATTCATAACGAAGAACCCTTGTTATACCTCGTTACCAAAGAATTAAAGTGAGGCCATATACTTTTATACCACCTATCAAGAAGAGAGTACTTAACTAATATTTTGCACAACAAAAATTATCTGTAATTATAAATATATAAAATAAATACGGACTCTGCTTCCAAACTCCAGTCTCCTACATATTTGTCTATTCATCATAAGAGAAAATGGTTTGACACAAGAAGAGGGACCCCCTGCCAACTTGCCGACAAAGCTCTAAGCATGGTATCCTAACATTTTCTCCTAATCTCGGCTTGTCCAAAGAATCTGTATCTATATTTTGATTTATATTGGTATCCAACTGTTCTTGGGAAACCCTTTTCTTATTCATTAAATTCCCGTAATGTTGTAAAAAGATATAATGAACCATTAATAGTTTGTTTAGTTTGCCATTTGTTTTAGTAAACATCGCTAATAATTTCGCCACATTTACCAAGGTTTACCTTATTCTAAGTAATACTGAGAAAATAAGCAAAAACAAGTAAGAGAATACGTCAGTTCACCTATATAGTATTTCATACTTAAAATAAAATTCCCAAATAAACTAGACTAACTAATAACCCTAAAAAACTAGACTAAAATAAGTTAAACTAGGCGTATTTTAATTTAAATTTTTTTTTGTGCTTTGAATCATTTTAATAGCTGCCATTAATAGTTTATTTCAAGATTTTTATATACATATTTTAATTTGTGTATTAAAGTTTGCGTTTTAAGTGCACTTGTATATAGCCTTTTAAAATTGCATTCCCAAATTTTTATAAAGGTAATATATATATATATATATATATATATATATATATATATATATATATATATATATATATATATATATATATATATATATATATATATATATATATATATTCTGAATCTTCGCTAGCAATTTAGAAAATCGATAGTTTAAATATTAAAGAGAAACATTGCATGTAATGAAATGCAAAATCATTTATGTATCCTTGAGGGAAATTAGAAGTCAAATTGAATGAAAAACTTACCTTAGATAATAACGTTCTTCCTAATATTAAATGGATCCAATTATATTTTCCAAATGGAAACTTCATTAACTTCTTTTTTCGTTAGAAAGAATGCAAGTTTGAAATTATTTATAATTCAGTTTCTGAAATTTGTAGAATATTTTATTAAAGTTATTTAAATCTTACATTTTACTGTAATTTAGTATTTATTCACTACACACATATACATACATACAGATATATATATATATATATATATATATATATATATATATATATATATATATATATATATATATATATATATATATATATATATATTATATATATATATATATATATATATATATATATATATATATATATATATATATATATATATATATATATATATATATTATAATGAAATCTAAATCTTTGGTAGATCAATTTTATGAGTTTAAATGCAATTATGTCATCAAAACTATTAGCTTATATTGCTTCCTTTGCATAAATCATAGTCCTAAAGAGTTTTAAAGATACCAAAGAAAGGCTGAGTATATTTTTTCGAATATTAAAGAACGTGCCAAGACATATAAATTCAGAATGAACGGTAAAAAGCAAAAAGAGTTTTCATAAAGAAGATTAATTAAACAGCTTCGGTAATCTACACGTAATTATCTCTAGCCCCCAAGTTCTTTTAAAAAACTTTTCCTGGCTGTGTACCAAAACAAATTGGGGTATTCCAGGTCAGATATGTTTACTGCTGCGTCTATCAAAAAATAATTATTCATAGTGGTTCAATATGGAAGAGTTTTCCACTTCCTGATAATTTTCTTTAAAGTTTGAGAATGTTTTTCTTAAATTTCTAAAAAGTTTTGTACTTTTATAAAAGCTTTAGTTTGTAATATCGATTGTGGAAGCTGTAATGTTTGGTGTATATATATATATATTATATATATATATATATATATATATATATATATATATACGGTAAAATATCACTTATGCTGGAACGTTTCATTTAACACAAGGTTTACGGACCGATTCAATTTGACTCATTGAAAAGTTGATCACTATATATATATATATATATATAAAACTTTAATATAACTTTTCAAAAACATATTTTGGTTTTTAGTTAAGTATAAAATATATGTAAACTTTCATTTCTCTTTCACGCAGACCTCTTGATTTCACATTATCAAATGTGGTATACCTATTTTCAAGGTTGTGAGCCAATTTGACTCATAGAATGTTTTAACAGTTAATCGCATAACATGAAATTTATTGGTCCTATGAAGCCTGGGCAAAGAAGATTTTATTTTCTCATTGGCTGAAGAGCTAAGAAGTAAATATAGATAAGAAGTCGAGAACACTTCCATTCTAATGATAGAGATTTAAGCTACTGACGCACTGAAGAATTGTCAGGTTCAACAACAATCATGCAAAAGAAACATATGTAGAAACCATTGTGCTAAATGTAATAGAAATTCTTGCGGAAAATGTGTTTCAGAAACATGTTTTATATGTAAAAATTGTTTATCAAGAATTTTTTCATAATAAACATTTTATTTAATTTAATTCGGAACTATTTTCTTTGCAAAAAATTTCAATTTTCTTGTATGATAAAAATTGTCTCACATCATTAAAAATAAGTATATATCAGCACCCGTAAATTTAGTGGTAAATTCATTCAACTAATAGCTTTAAAGCAATATAATTTAAACGTAGCAATATAATTCAAATATTTTTAGTGAAAAATAATTTTATGAACCTACATCTCAACTTTATTGACATTTTAATATTAATACATAGAAATATTTGCTTACAAAATCCCTATTGCTTTTGCCTTGATTTATTAAAACTATTGTAAAAATTTATATTTATTTACTGAATTATTTTCACTTTATCAATAAAAAATTTAAACTTTTAGCCATGATTTAAAAGTCAAATGTCTCTTTAGTATGTTATTACTTAAAGCTGAAATGAGAAATATATTCATACATGCATTAAAAATTTAAAAATACATCAACATAAACACGGTAAAGATGGAAATATTCTTTAACACCAGCAGCATTTTCTGCTACGGTAAGTTTAACGTTTGATTTAGAAAGGCTGTTAAAGCAAAGCCACTTAAAACTCGTATATGCTCACTCCAGCATTGAGTCATTTATGTAAGCTTCTGATAAGCAAATAGTGTTTAAAACACAAGATGTTATTTGCCACTTAAACGGGAGTAATTTCAAGACACTTTACAAACAAAATTAGTGCACATGGAAGATTAATCTAACCACTGCATTTTTATGAACTCTCGCTCTAAAGGTTATTACACTAAACGCTCAACAATACTTCTACTATAAGCGGTTAAACGAAAATTAAAGTTTCCCCTGTTCCTAACTTGTTTAAGATGCAATATTTCTCTCTTCAGATTAATGAAAGTTAAGTGCTCTTCATGGTTAATTGACTCATTTTCCCTGGAAAGATTAACAGATTTTTTTTTTTTAGCAAAATACTGCAAACTTTTATATAATTCATATTGCTCTATTTTATGCGTCAAGACAAATTTCGATTTATAATATCAATTTAAATTTTATCTTTATTCATAATATTAAAAAAATATAAATTTGGAAGCAGAAAAACTGAATCCAAATCTGTATGTTTGATGACATTGTGTAATAACTTAATTGTGTAAGCTAGTGATTCAGCAAGTTCATAGCATAGCACCTGCATAGGTGTTGTGTAGTATAGCGCCATTCAGCCTTAAAATGTTACGAGTATTCCTGAGATTGTGATGTAAAGAATGTGTGAGAGAGCCTCAAATATAAATTTATGTTTTAAGTAAGCAAATGGATTAGGTGTAAGTTCTGATTTTAAAAGAAGTGTTTGAGTGAGTTAATTGCATGATGATGTACCATAATGTGTCCAAATCACAAAATTCTTTATTGTCAGTAATCGACATTTACTGATTATGGTTTTTATATGGATAAATTTTACTCTTTTCATCACTATCTGATATATTGATCCAGTAAATAGTCCAGTTGTCATGACAAGCACTGCATGTGCACAACTGACGTCATAATCATCTGACTTCGAGTATTAGTGACCGTTCTTGTTACTAAAACGTCACCGAAGGATAGTCTGATAGTTAGGACACTGATCTTGGATACCGGAGTTCGTGAGTGCGAATCCCATTGTAGCATGGGTGTTCATGTCCGTTTAGAATCAACTTTAAGCTGTAGGTCCTAGTCTTATTAGCCACTTTGTTACTAAAAAGTAGACCGCAGTGCCCAAAACCAATCCTCTGAGACTTCTACATAGAAAGACTTTCACGCTATAGCATGTTAAAAGAATATCAAATCTACTAGGCATTTGTTCTTTCAGGCTTCGTGAGAACATTAGATCAATGCGCAGAATCTTTGAACAACGAATACTATAAAGAGTTAAAAAATATTTCTTTGGTTGTCAGAAAACAGTTTCATAATAAATGGAATAATCATGGTACATTAACAGCCATTCTAAATAAAACAATATTACTAACTCAATATCCTCCTCTAAACTCAGTGCACAAACTCTATTGTATATGTAAATTATATATATTTGCCTTTGTATATCTATTTGCATATGTAAAAGATATTGTCTTCTTCTTCAAGTTCAGTACTACAACTCTTAATGCTGTTATAATGCTTCAAAGTGTAAAAATAAAACTTTAAAATTGTCATAATGCTTACGGTATAAAAAAATATTAAATGTTTATTAAATCCACATTGTTTTTCGCTACCTATCTATTCAAGCATTTTGATCGCTAAGGACTTATTTGAGTTATGTTTTTTGCAAATAATCTGAATTATTAAATATTTGTGTGGTTATACTTAGTATAAGTTTTAACTACAAGGCGGATTAAAGGAATTGAAAGTTATCAGCATAAAATATAAGTAATATTTTTAATAAAAATTCACTCTATTCATGTCATATTTGTTACAATGTTATAGGTCTACCCTTTTTTAGTTAATAATAGTGGCTCCATTATTTGCGCTAACGATTCGAGTAAATATTATCATAAATACGATTCTGTGTAAACTTTAAAGTTAATGTGTAAGATATAACACAAAACCTTATTTGTGAAGGTTAGTTATTTGCTTCAGAGCGCTGTGGTCGACTATTTAGTAACCCGAGAGTTCACATTTCTTATAAAGGTAATCATAATCTGAAAGCAATTTTAAAGATGTGACATAAATTCATCAAGAAATTTACAAAGAGGTTTACAGGGTAAAGAATATTCATTATCAAACCAATTTAGCCAATTTCATTTTAAGTTACATAACACTCCTTTAAAGCTAAATGGTTTGTACCATTTGTCAAACTTAAATTTTGTTTAGTAGATATTTCTGTGAACTTGACCAAATATTGGACGGACAAGGATGAAAACAATGAGAAACGGTTATTTTTGACAATTTTTAAATGGAAAATAATCCATCTCTTAGACGTTTTCTACGACATGAAGCAGCTATGCAAATTTCGTACCGATTGGTGCAGTTATGTGGATATGAATAGAAACCAAGATGCACTTAGAACTTTTGTAAAATCATACATACAGTATACACAGAAATTCCTTAAATATATTTTAATTCTGATTATTATTTAAATGCATATCTTCCAAAGAAGTAAAGGCTTTTGTAAAATATTTATCTGGCATGTACTGAAAGCCTAGTTGATTGTTTATGTTCCAAGAAATGAGTAGAGGTGGGTTTAAACGTTGACTATATCTCAAGTGAAAACAACGAGAAAAGTTTAAAAAATTATTTAGATTGTTCTACAGTTAGTCCATTTTTTAAAAAAAATATCTGTTCCAGTAACTGAATTCGAAAATATTGCGACACAATTGATATGTAAGAAGATTAAATCTTTTGCTTTAATATAGGAGTGAATACTCAAAGTAAGTAAAGAGTAGTGAGGAATGAATAAGGAGATATTTCATAACTTCGAATGCACAGCATTCAGAAATTCTTATTTTACAAGGCATATAAATAAAGTCTAAAAAGGCATACTAAAGTATGTCTGGTTTTACATACCACTTTTTTTACAAATTTAGTGCAACATTTCCAAGTAAGGTTTCATTCCAAAATAGAATATTTGTAAATACATTCATTACATGAGTGAGCTGGAAAATATTATTCAATACACATTATTAAGAGTTGGAAAGTAAACGTATAAACTGTACATAAATTAATGTTGAATCTAAAATATAAAAAACATTGATATTTCCAATTTCAGTACATTTTGTTCTTACGTGCTAGTTGCTGCAAAAACATGTTATGATTTTTATTCTAGAATATCTGAGAATTATCTCTTTAAAACATTTAATACTATAAAAAACATTAAAAAACCCGAGAAAATATTTAAAGAAATATTCTAAAATTGATATAAATTCATTCCATAGTGATTTTCATAATTATCATATTTTATTGCTTTGTAACCTCTATAGTTTTTTTAATTGTATTGGTACAAATTTTAGTGTAACATTTCCAAGTAAGGTTTCATTCCAGAATAGAATATTTGTAAATACATTCATTACATCAGTACGCGGAAAAATATTCCTCAATACACATCATTAAGAGTTGGAAAAAAAAGTATAGACTAAACATAAACATGAATCGAAAATATAAGAAATATTGTTATTTCCGATTTCACTACATTTAGTTCTTACGTGCTAGTTGTTGCTGCAAAAACATGTTATGATTATTATTCTAGAATATCTGAGCATTATCTCTTTAATACATTTTATCCTATAAAAATAATAAAAAAACGAGGAAATATTTAAAGAAATATTTTTAAATTGACATAAATTCATTCTATAGTGATTTTCATAATTATCTTATTTTATTGCTTTGTAACCTCTATAGTTTTTTTAATTGTATCGGTGCAAATTTTAGTGTAACATTTCCAAGTAAGGTTTCATTCCAGAATAGAATATTTGTAAATACATTCATTACATCAGTACGCGGTAAAATATTCCTTAATACACATCATTAAGAGTTGGAAAGAAAAAGTATACACTAAACATAAACATGAATTTAAAATATAAGAAACTTTGTTATTTCTGCTTTCACTACATTTAGTTCTTATGTGCTAGTTGTTGCTGCAAAAACATGTTATGATTTTTATTCTAGAATATCTGAGAATTATCTCTTTAATACATTTAATACTATAAAAAACAATAAAAAAACCGAGAAAATATTTAAAGAAATATTTTTAAATTGAGATAAATTCATTCCATAGTGATTTTCATAATTATCTTATTTTATTGCTTTGTAACCTCTATAGTTTTTTAATTGTATCGGTACAAATGTTACTGCAACATTTCCAAGTAAGGTTTCATTCAAGAATAGAATATTTGTTAATACATTCATTACATCAGTACGCGGTAAAATATTCCTTAATACACATCATTAAGAGTTGGAAAGAAAAAGTATACACTAAACATAAACATGAATCTAAAATATAAGAAACATTGTTATTTCCGATTTCACTACATTTAGTTCTTACGTACTAGTTGTTGCTGCAAAAGCATGTTATTATTATTCTAGAATATCTGAGAATTATTTCTTTAATATATTTAATTCTATAATAAACAGTAAAAAACACGAGAAAATATTTAAAGATATATTTTAAAGTTGACATAAATTTCCATAGTGATTTTCATAATTATCATATTTTATTGCTTTGTAACCTCTATAGTTTTTTTAATTGTATTGGTACAAATTTTAGTGTGATATTTTCAAGTAATGTTCATTCCAGAATAGAATATTTGTAAATACATTCATTACATCAGTACGCGGAAAAATATTCCTCAATACACATCATTAAGAGTTGGAAAAAAAAGTATACACTAAACATAAACATGAATCTAAAATATAAGAAACATTGTTATTTCCGATTTCACTACATTTAGTTCTTACGTGCGAGTTGTTGCTGCAAAAACATGTTATGATTTTTATTCTAGAATATCTGAGAGTTATCTCTTTAATACATTTAATACTATATAAAACATTAAAAAACCCGAGAAAATATTTAAAGAAATATTCTAAAATTGATTCCATAGTGATTTTCATAATTATCATATTTTATTGCTTTGTAACCTCTATAGTATTTAAATTGTACTGGTTCGTTATTTATTTCGATTATAATCTAGTTTTTTTCCCTAATTTTTGGTGTCTGTGATCTTAAATAAAGAAAAAACCTATTTCTCCTTGTAAATTCAATATATCTGGAACATATCTGTATTGATAGCTCCCAGTTATGACGACGCTGTAGGATGGTTTGTAGCTCTAAATTGCCAATTGCTTAAAATTAATATGAATTTGCAGCAGAAATCTCTAAAGATTTAATGGAAGGAATTGGTTGTATTAAATTTCACTAAATTGAATGTGCTGTTTGAACTATAATTTGCATGCTAACATAGATATAATGTAATATATTCTATGTAATTATATATACCCTCTAAATGGAATTTATAAATACACAAATGTCATTAGATATATTGATCTTCACGAAAGGCAGAAGCCTAATGTAAATCATTTTCAGAAACAAAAACTAAACTAATAAATAATGTTACAAAAATATTACCATTAATAAATTTTAGAGTGTAGAACAAAACACATATACATACTTTAAGGTATTACGCGGTTGACAACTAAAACTTTTTTGTACTTTCAGCAAATTAAAATGAGTTATAACAGAATCTAATTCACAATTTCATCACAAACTTTAAAGTTCCCATGTAAACAATTGTCTAATAACAAAAATTCTACAAGTGATTTTACATTTTATATAACGTATAAGAACATTTTTAAGTGTAACTAAAATTGTAAAAATTAAAATATACCACAGTGTAGTATTTAGGAGAAGTAATGAATATTTCCTTAAAAATTAATTTATGTTCTGGTAAAAGAACATTTTCTTTCAAAACTGAAAACATTCTGAGACTGGTAGGAAAATCACAGGCTACACGATGCTCTGTCCATATTTCTTTTTGTTATTTTAAGTTATATTTTCTTCGGATACAAATATTTTGTATGCACTTGGACATCATGTTCAGCCACATGAGAAAATACAAAGCAATTAGAGACAAAATTCGAACAGGCATACCGATGAATATTGTTTTCTTGCGAACAAAATTTCCACACAAATTTTGTCTTCTTTATTGAAATTGAAGCGAGGAATGTTTTTATGAAAACTGCAATTGCTGCTATTGGACAGTGAAGTCTCATGAAGGTTTAAAAAACCTATACAACGTAGGATTAAACAGCATTTATTTCGCTCTAAGTGCCCATTCTTTATTCACAATAGTACATTTTAAATCCGTTAAAATTTTAAATAATAAGGTAAATGTTATTTTGAATAATTCCATAATAAATTCTCTTGGAAAATGAAACATACTGAATGATTAATTATAATTTACAGAAATTTAAGCTGAATAAGATGTAAGGATATTTTAAAATGTGTTATTGGTAATTAAGACATTGTATGCGGGACGCGTAATAGTACGTTTTCTGACGATTGATACTTGAGTACGGGTCACTTACTAGTACGGGTTAGTGTAACAACATGGTTTGTTTGTGGGTACAAAAATAACGGTATATACAGGAAAACGAAGCCGAATGTTCTTGTGTACTACATAGATTCTGGAAAAATTTAAACCAATAAAAACTGGTTTTTATATCAGTCGATGCGGAACCACAGAACGGGATAAAATTACACTATTTCTGTTTGATTTTTCATATTTACGATATTATTATAAATTTATCCAATAGAAATATTTTTATACAATAATCTTATGATTGTTATTTATATATTTCTATTTATATATTTATATATATATATTCCAATATGAAATATGAAAAGTTGGTTAAAAAATTCAATAATATTCGATCTATTGAGATTTAACTGAATAACTAAAACGACAGCTTCCGGTACAAATCCGCTGCGAAATGTACCAGTACAAAATGTGTTAATTTAATTATCCAATAATAAAACTGTATAGTCGAAGTTATACTTTATAAATTAAAGCATCCGATTATGCTTATGTAGCAAAGATTGATTCTAAATCCAAAATGATATTTAATTAGTAATATTGAATTATTAATATATTTTAGATTTCCAAAACAAGTTGAATTTTGTGTTCACCGTGATTACCAGGTCAAAACTGTGTATTGATACAGTGCCAAATATAAACTCGACAGCTGTGTCCTGTAGCTGCATAGACATTCCTTAAAGTACCCCTAAATGGGACACTACAATGCCTCTTGACCATAGAAAACGGGAAGGATAAAAGGTGACAAAAAACTGCACTAAAGCAGTTCCTTCTTACATTCAAACTAGTCTGAGGGGTCATACACCATAAAATGTTGTGAACAACCTTTTACTTTGGAACAAGAATCACAGTTAAGACTCTTTTTACATTTGCTGATTAACAGTAAAATAAAATCCTTCTTGTTGTTAATGACTTTGACGAGATATGGTTGGCCGAGATACAACAGAAATTA
>CM063504.1:113903359-113908359 GCA_032207245.1 Pardosa pseudoannulata | reverse complement strand
CCAAAGATCAGAGGTATGCGGGTAACAGTTTCCCACATCTTGATCAGCTACAAACGTTACTCATCTTCAGTGTGAAAAAAACCGAAACACAATAATCAGATTGAACTTCAAAAATATCTCGGAGAGTGGAAGGGGCTTGCCTCGAAGGCGATGACGGAATGACCGTTCATGACCTAGAGAAAGCTGAAGAGCAAAACGACAAAGGACTCGCCTAAGCTATCCCTTGACTTTGCAGAGGGTCTCTCCGGAGTTAAATATTAGAAAAAAATTAATTCCACACTGAAAATCAAACTGAACTACTCTTCGAAACATTGTTCATTTGTAAGTTTTAACTATCCTGTATTTAATTCACATTAGGAATTTAGACGTAAAACTGCATTATCTCTTAAATTTCAATCAAATTTTCATACTTAAAATGAAAACATTACCTATTCTATGAAAATTCTCCTAATTAATCAAATTAGATATTCCTTGTATTGTAAACATTCACTTACTATTTTTGAAATAACGCACCATGAATTCAAAGAATAAAAAACACATTTATAGTTATTATGAGAAACTACGAATATAAAAATGTAAAAATATAACATACTTGAACACTTTAAATCAAATAATTTTTTAGATTCACTGCAATAAGTAAAAAGCAAAACTCAAAAACGATGAATTGCAAATTGGCTAAATATAAAAAGTGAATACTATAAAAAAAACATAAAAAACACAGATATCTAGAATCGTCAAGTTCGTAATCATCAGAACAGTCCTTCAAATCAAACCCGTAATCCCAAAACACACTCAACAAAAGTATCAAAACAACACTTCAACTCACGAGTGTCGACACATCTGTTTACTACTGTATAAATCCCGTTCACAATTGTACAGTCAAAACAACTCTTACATTTTGCGTCCGAACATCACATGAAAGCATTTTAAAAACTCCTGTACTTCAGGTCGAACCGAAACTGCCACGTCATGATAATTTAGAGGTCACAATCAAAATTTTCAATGTTCAAGTGCTTTTTCGCTTTCCAATGTCTCTATTGACCAAGGTCACAGACACTCCATTCGTTGGACTGAAAGTTTTCATCCTCGCGTGCTATCGAATTTTAATAACTGTATTTCCATCGTTCTTGGTATTATTTATTTTCTCTGTCTTGGGATAATTTTGATTACAAATTGGAATTTTAGTTTTTCTAACATTTAATTTAAAATTTTCTGCAGGATTAAAATGTCTTAGTCTAGTTGAATGTACTATTTCACTTTCTTGTTTAGTAAGAAGATTGGGTTTGTTAATCTCAAAATTTACACTTGAAAGTCGCTTTAGAATTACAAAGGGTCCCGTAAACACTGGATTCAGCTTTGGAGTGTTTGGATATGAGAAACTTTCTAGTATTACTTTATCACCTACTTTAAATTTAGATTCTTTGAAATGGGTGTCATATCTTTCTTTATTTATTTCATGATTTCTTATAGTCCTCTGTCTAGCAATTTTCCTAGCTTCTTCGATTGGAGGATACATTTCCTGATTGTCTATTAAGGTTTGATATGGTAATTTTCCATGCATTAAATAAGAAGGGGGAAATTTTGTTACAGTGTGAGGGGTGTCATTATAGTCCTCAGTTACTTCACGTAATAATTTGGTCCACGAAATGTTACCAGGATATGAATTTAATTTACATTTAAGTCTAGTTATCAAGGTCTGATTTACTCGTTCATTTTTACCATTCGTTTGCGGCCTATGGGATGTAGTTAGAAGCTGTTTAATATTATTATTACTCAAAAAGTGTTTGAATTTGGATGATGTAAAAGCAGCATTCCTATCGCTCAAAATTTTCTTAGGCATTTGATGTCGAAAAATTTGTCTTAAACAGTTAATATAGGTATCGGTGTTAACGTTCTTTGAGGCGAAAGTCCAAATAAACCTAGTGGCATGGTCAATAACAATGTGCAGATATTTTTTTGTTGAATTATAATAGTTTAAACCACCAACAGTGTCTATGGCAAGAATTTCAAAAGGATCGCTCGTAGGAGGTAACATTTGTAAAAGGCCGAATCTGGGTTGTCTTGGTTTCTTATTTAATTGGCATACTTCACAATGCTTCACGAAGTTGCTTACATCTTTGGTTAAACCTATCCAATAATATTGTGGAGATATTAAATTTAGCATTGCCGAGACTCCTAGGTGTCCATAATCATTATGAGCTTTTTTCAATAGTTTTAATCTTAAAGAGAAAGGTACTACAATTTTGATTAAACCTTGTTTCTTAACTGTCCAAATATTATTTAATTTTCTATAGTTTACACCGCAAACGTTGTCTAAATTTTGATGTTGCTCTATCTCTTTCGGCGTTAAAAGTGGTTCGCGTACAGTCATATGGTAGGAGATCGGGTTTCTAGTTAGCATATCTGCTTCATAATTTGTTGAACCTTTTTTGAATTTTATATCAAACGAGTACATTGATAACTTCAAACTCCAACGGAACAATCTACCTGTCGGATTTTTGATATTTTTTAGCCAAACGAGAGATGCGTGATCCGTGTAAATTGTGAAATGAGTCCCGTGTAAGTAACAATAAAATTTATCGACGGCATCAATTATAGCTAAGCATTCTAATTCTGTTATAGCATAATTTAATTCATAAGGTCTAAGTTTTCTAGAATGATATGCAATGGGATGTAGCGATCCATCAGGATGTAATTGTTTTATAACTGAACCAATCGCTTGACCTGACGCATCCACAAATATATGACATGGGTAATTAGGATTATAAATCGTTAAAATGGGTTTAGAAATAAGAGCATCTTTTAAATATTGAAAAGCTTTTTGGCATTCTTCATTCCATTCAAATTTTACTTCTTTCTTTAATAATTTATTTAGCGGTGCGCGTAGTTTTGCATAATTTGGAATAAATTTATTGTAAACATTTACGCTTCCCAAAAATCTCTGTAAGTCTTTGACATTTCTAGGTGGTTGAAGTTTTTTGATTACCTGTATGTTTGCATCACTGGGAGAGTATTTACCTTTTTCTACTTCATATCCTAAAAACTTAATTTTTCTTTGCGCGAATTGACACTTTGAGAACTTTTAATTTTATGTTTTCTTTTTCACAGATAGAGAAAATAGTCTGTAAGTGTTCTATATGTTCCTCAAAAGAGTTCGAAAAAATAATTATGTCATCAAAAATAGTTCAGCGCGAATTTAATTTGATACTTATTTAAAATTTGTCTTAAAGTCCTTTGAAAAATAGCCGGAGCATTCCGGTATCCAAAAGGCAATCTATTCCATTCATATAATCCAAAATTAGACGTGAATGCTAATTTTTCGGTGTCTCTCTCATCTAATTTGATGTGCCAATAGCCACTTGCTAAATCAAGGGTCGAAAATATTTCAGCTTGTGTCAAAGAATCAATAATATTTGCAAAAAGGGGAATAGGCTCGGAATCATGTTTACTAATGGCATTCACCTTCCGATAATCTACACAAAGTCTAGATTTAGAATTTTCATCTCTTTTGTAAGCTAGAGTAATTGGTGAAGCATAAGGACTATGAGAAGGCTTTATTATATTTTTTTCCAGGAGTTCCTTTATTTGTTTTTCGATCTCTAAGTTATCTTTTGGAGACGCTCTGTAGGGTCTAAGCGCTATTGGTAACTCCGAATTTAGTATTATTCTAGGGGCTTCCATGCGGATGCATCCGACATCATATTTATTTTTTGCAAATATTTTACTATACTCATTTAATAAATTATGTAATTCAAAATTTTCATGGTTAATCAATAGATCATCACATTTAAAACTATTATTAGAATTAGTACAAGAATTAACAATATTAGCATCATGAGAATACACAATATCATTTTCATCATCATCATAAGTTAAAAATATGTAACTACTATAAAATTTTTCTGAGGGTAAAGTTTTACTAATATTTACATTATTTTGGTACACACAAAAATCATCAAAATTTAAATTTAAGTTAAACAATTGTACACTGTCGCTGTTTAAAATGCAATAATTAAGAGGAGAATCAATAACGAAAAATGAGATATTATTACAAATTTTACCAATTTTAGAGTCTATGTTAATAATTTTAGAAGGCTTAATCTTACCTGCTATCGTGTTTATCGTAATTTTGTTTACATTTTCATTTAAATCAGTATCATAGTAATCAAGTTTGTCCGAAATTCTTTTTGGCATGATATTAATGCTTGAACCTGTGTCTAATAATACACTCACATTTTTCCCATTGACAACCATCTCAGTTGAGAACAAATGGCCAATCGTTGAATTTTCTCAGCTGTGGTTGTTCACGTAGGGCTGGCGATTTCCTCCACCTCTGTTTTGACGAAAGTTGCCCCGGTCATATCTGTATGAGTTAGGCATATCTTGTGCGGCATGTCGAATCGGCTCTCTCGGCATCTCTCCCCGCTGTAGAAAAGGCTTTACCACACGCTGCGCTAATCTCAGCCATTCCGTAGTAGAAGAAATGTCTCTCATGAGAAATAATTCTTTCTTTCTTTCTGGTAAACCATCAGTGAGTCCGTCTATTAAATTTGTTGTTGACAATTCGAGTCGTTTTCCGATAGTTAGCTTTTTATTGAAGTAGTCCCTCAAATCTTTGCAGTGAATAAATTTAAGGTCAGTAAAGTCGGATAAAGTACTTGACTCCTTCTCAGCAAACAGCTCAATAAACTTTAATTTTATCTGGTCCCAATCAGTAAATTCGATGACCTCTTCTATGAAAACATCAAGGGCCGATCCCTCAAGATAGTCCGAAATAATATTCACACGATCTTCATTCGTTAAATCTGCTGTTTTTTTCTCGAAATACTTAAGCCAATTTTGTACATTCACTGGTCCATTAGGATCAAATTTCCGTAAAGTCCACATTGTACTATTAGTCATCAAACTATTCATCATTGAAGTTTCCTTCGGCTGATCAATCACCGTTTTATCCTCAAAAATCTCCGCCGATGTGTCGTTGTTCGTCATCGTTGCACCGT
>CM063504.1:113887767-113900267 GCA_032207245.1 Pardosa pseudoannulata | reverse complement strand
TTTATATACAAGAGTGTTTCCTTTATTTTGATAACCACATGAAATTATTGAGGCTTAAGAGTAAATCAAGTTTTTAACATATTATTGTATTTATGTTTAAGTTGATACCGATGTTGGTTGGTTTGGTTTGGTATGGTTTGAGCGCTATGGTCTACTTTTTGCAACATGGGGGCTAATGGGACAGGGACTACAGCTTAAAGCCAATTCAGAACGGCTATGAACATTCATGCCACTGTGTGGTTCGAACCCACGAACTCCTGTACCGAAGGCCAGCACCCTAACCAATCGCCATTGCGATTCCCGATGTTGAAGTTATTTTGAAGTTAAATACTTCTTAAGTGGTATTTGCATTTACAATTCAAAATGAACATACAGTCGTATTCGTACGTACGTATGTTGATATTAAATA
This sequence comes from Pardosa pseudoannulata, assembly GCA_032207245.1. Taxonomy (NCBI): domain Eukaryota; kingdom Metazoa; phylum Arthropoda; class Arachnida; order Araneae; family Lycosidae; genus Pardosa; species Pardosa pseudoannulata. Next base: position 113,899,858 of record CM063504.1, on the reverse strand, counting down.
TGTTTTACTAGTTTATTATTTATGGGTTGTAAATTTATTAACATTTTTAAAAGCTTACAGCTTATTATAAAAATATTTAAAAACAAAAATCATTCAAATAAATAAATCGGGGAGAGGTAACAAAATGTAAGCTATCAAAAATTATTTTCTATCCCCTGTTCTCCAACTCAATGACTAGCAATGTACCGGCAGTCTAATTTTAAAGTTTAAAATGATAGTTATGGCTTGACATTAAAAAATTTCTATTATAATTAAAACTAAACTGACCACATTTACTTTCTTTTCAAATTACTTTTTTTATTAACTGATTATAAACAAAAAGCATAACAAGTCTAATGTAATTTTTCTTATAAAAACAGTAGCAGCAGTAAATCATTCAAATGCTTTCACAGATATGAAGCATTATTAATACCAGCATGTGTGCTTGAATTTACTTTATATTTTGAAAATGGCACAACATTTCTTTAAATAATCGCTGAAACCTGAAAGCTGCTTAAAAATTATGAATAACATTTCTTAAATAATACATTTACAATACAAAAACCTTTTATCTATGATGAAAAACATTCTTCGCTATGAATTAACGACTAAATGAAATGCAATGGAAAATTTGCATGCGTTAATTAAAAACCCTTCAGCATCCTTCAACAGAATCATTAAATTGATGTATTTCATGAAAAGGTGTATAATTTTATCAGATTTTGAGAGATTTAATTAATAATTCCTATTTAAGATGATTGGTAATATTACACTGAAAAATTGCGTAAATAAAATAATTTTGAGCTATTTTGTTGTATAAAATATTGGTTATTTTCATTTCCGTAGTTCTCTGAAATAAGTATTTTTCTTCATAAAAGATTTAAATTACTTTTCTAAAATTATATGTTTTATGAAATAAGCTGTTCTTTGTATAAAGTATGCTTCATTTTAAATGCATTTAACATTAAGAAAGAATTTACTAAATTCTTAAAATAGAGATTTTTGTGATAGAAGAGAATAAGTTTTCTTAAGGTATCTGTTTACGTTCGAACAACTTTTTTCTTTAAACATAGAAAATAGTTCATGTTTTTACATTTTTAGATTTATTTTTTATATTATCATAGAGAATTGCACTTAAAAATTTATTCCTGGAGCAACACATTTCTTATACACTGGACTAGTGAATCACCTAAAATCGTTGCTGAATTTACATTTGGTAAAACATTTGGTCCTTCAAAATTATACACATTGAATTTTTAACGAATTTTCATTACCTTTATATCTAACTATGAGCATAACATCATTAAAAATTATCCAAATTTAAAGCTTTTAGGTTATTCACTAGTAAATACTATCAAAAGCCTTCATAATAATTTTCAACTAAATATTTTAAGAACATTTTGAGAATTCACATTTCAAGTTTCAACATTTTATTAAAAATATCGTTCTGAGAAAAGCGCATTTGAAGTTTATGAAAGCACCTTTAACTATTAAAAAATTAAAATACATGTTTAAATATCACCACACTTTCTTGTTTCAAAACTTTCTAATTGCCAAGTTGATAATTATTAAAAGTACTAAAAAATGTTTAAACTAATCTTCATGAAAATTTAAAAAGTTTTCTCCAAAAATTGCTTTTTAAAAGGCTTGAAATTCACGACTTGAGGTACCCATGTCGCTACTTCCGTTTTGTTTTGACAGCTGTCACTGATATTTAATCAGTGTAACTTTTCTTTAAAATGCCGTAGAGACAAAACAAAAACAGAATTAGAAGCCTAAAAGGTGAAATTTTACAGTAGAGAAATAAAAAAAAATACGGTTTTTAGTAAAAAATGACGTTTTTAACGTTGACTGATACCTTAAGTGTTAAAAGTATATTTTTACTAATAAAATATCGTTTTAAAATTAAATTTTAAAAAGATTTTATAAATAGAAAATAATTTATTTGGCTAAAGAAATAACAGTAAAATAAAATATCTCACTGTGTACAAAATCACTTTTTTCTGCAAATTTAGCAACATAAAAATATAGGGATACCTTAAATTTGTTTAGATAAACTAAACCTTGTTACTTTTTTATGCATCTGGTTGTCTTTCTACCTATTATAAAATATACATGGGTCTTCTCAGCTAATATTTTCGTTGGAAAAAGTAATTTTTTTAGTATTTAATGATTAGGTATTCCTGCAAGAATGGGTATATTTTAATACTTTCTCGCACGTTAGAAACTTCTTTTGAATAACTTAATCAAATTACAAACCAGTAAGGTTCTAACTAAGGTTGATTTCTTCCTGATTCCAACCGAAATTTTAAAGGCACTGCAGCATCCATTAACCATTATAAAGCATTATTTAAGTCACGACCCCCGTCATTAATATATTGTGTTATTAAAAGTTATTGTTACACCAGTGAGACGTTCTCCTACTCTTGTTTGGTCTACCTGATGTGTTGTGTTATAAAGTGGATCATGAGGGTTTCTGAGGCATTGTAACTATTGCAAAGAGTGGAAAGGTTGTGTAAAACTAACATAAAAATATAAACGCTATAAAAAATTGAAATTTACTTTCTGCAACATATATTCTAATATACAGATTATTTCTAAATCTAAGTTTTTATTTTAAATTGACAGAAGTTATCTGTTTAATCCCCTATTTAATAACAGCCTAAGTTATCTGCCCGTCTGTCCTCGAATTTATGAAGTGGATGGATCTGGAATGGATAGAGGCACCCATATTGGATTCTTGATGAGTTAGTGTTAGCAAAATTCAAAGCGAGTTCGAAAACGTTCGAAATTCCCCCCCTTCCCCCTTTTCGATCTTTTAATGCAATTTTTTCAAGCCCTATTTTCCCCGGTGAAGAGCAGATTATTAAATTCATCAATTTATCACATAATAAATATATAAAAATAACATTCATTTTTAGCAATATAACTTCATTTTTTCTCATTTAATCATTTCGTCTTTTAAATTATTTAAATATCGTCTGCATTATTTTCATACGTTTTATCACTGAACTTAGATATTAATTAAATAATTTTCTTTTATATTTGGCTTAAATAATAGATTGGATATATATGTGATAGTTTTAAATTAACTTATAGATTATTTTTTGTTGCAATAAATATTTTATAATCTTCATTAACAACAAATTATTTTCATAAAAGTCTAGGAGTCTATTTCATGGAGTATTAAATATCTTGCTTTTAAGTTATAAATCTTTGAAAATTAAGAAGTTTGTGTGTTTGTTTTTTATACATAACCACACGGTTAGCAATCGATTCGCTAAATTTTAGACAGCATTCATATATACTGCTGAATAATCACTGTCAATATTAAAACCTCTGTTGTCCATTCTACCACGTAATATGACAAGATAAATTAAAGTTGACAACTAACATTTGGTCAGTAAAGATAAACAAATTATTGAGCATGTACCAGATAATTCTCAGCCAAAAACAAACGATTTTCTTTACCTGCCTCATATGTTTTTTTACAATTCTGGAAAATTAAAAATTTTACTGATTCCGTCATATGACGGGGCATATGCTAGTATTATAAATAAAATATTTAAGATATTCTGACTTTTTAAAATTTAAAAAAAAATCTAAAAACTGTTAAGAAATTTAAAGACATCCAATTATCATTCTGGAAATAAGGTAGATCTCTCATATTTATTCAATTACGATTAGCAGAGTACAAAAGACAATTAGTTTCTATATAAAATATTAATTTATAATTTGCATATTTCAAAAGTTATTTTGTAGGTAATTGACTTTCTACTTTTTACCTGGTATAAATAATTTATTTATTGTTTCAAAAAATTAACTAAATTTTTTATAAAGTTAAGCCATTAGTTAATCATTTAAAATTTTTCTTTTAATCAGAGAATAACCTTTTTGTTGAACATTGAATCGAAAATAGACTGTTATAAAAGAGCTTTAAGCTCAAAAGTTACTACATCTCCTTAAATGAAAAACAAAATCGATTAATTTAGGAATTACACTGTCTACATAAAATGTTGTTACAATCTATGTTTCCAATATGTGTTATCATTATTATATGCAAGAATATTTATATAGAATCTAATCATAACCAGCACACGTAATGATAAACTATTTCATTAATGAAAGAAACAATCGATGGTTTTATTAAAGGAATATGATCATCAAGAATAATCTTTATTTTTTGACGACAAAAATGCATATTTTGTTCTTTTATCGAAAGTATGAAATATGAATAGAATAATAGTTCTGCGTTCCGTTTTCTCAATGATTTAATATAAATCATCAGCCTTCTGAAGGCGTAGATTAATTGGACATCTCATAACAACATTTACATCTGAAACAGGCCTTAAACCAGGAGATGTAAAAATTAATATGCAATGATTATTTTAAATGAATTTAATGAAAGTTTACACAAACCCTAGTATGCATTTTAGTGCTAAATTCTTAATATTATAGCCTAAAATAAAATTAAATAGGGCAGTATACCGTAATATTTGGACCGTTTCTAACCTTTTTTCAAATATTTTCCTATGGTAACATCATTGATACTCATTAAATAGTGTAGTTATACAGATTAACTGAACATTGTGATGAGGCGATTTAGGTCAGTAATATAATTGATTCATTCGTACAAGAAGTAAAATATTCGGGATCTAAATCTGACCTCATCACATCTTTTGTAAAGGATGGAGGACCATAAAAATATATTCGACGGATATTATTGTCTTGTACGGTTGTCTTGGGCGGGGTTCTGATCCCAGTCCCAGATTAGAATCCCGTCTCCGTACTTGACACTTAATAAGAATGTGCCTTTGTGGAGTTATTTATGAGTCCTTAAGGGACAGTGCCCAATTAGAAGGGATAATGTTTTCCTCGTTGGCGGTATCAAGGCGGGATTAAGCAGACCAATTAGCTTTTTACAACTATCCCGATTGGACGATAAGAAGGAAGAGGGGACAAAGATGAAATTAATAAAATAAGAAAAATCTAAAAAAGAGAGAAGGTGTTCGGGAGTCCAGTCAAGGAGACAAGTCCGACGGAAAGTGTTCGAGAGTCGACGGGAGGTGTTCGAGAATGGAGTAAAATCAAGGAGAGGAGAGATGTCAGAAGTCGGAGGAGATGATTGTGACAGTGGGACTTCGGGAGTCCAAGGAGAATAGCCTTGAGTTCGACAGAGACTGCGGAAACTGTCAGAACATCTAGCGACTACCAGCAGTGTTCCTGTATCAAATATTACGGCCGTACCCCCAAACACTGAGAAGGAAGCCCCTGATCATACCGATGGAAGATTCATACATACCCAATCCTGATCAGCCCGCAACCAGCAGCGTTCCGGGCTCAGCAGTGTTTAACTCACAAAGGTACCCCCTTTTACATATATTTGAAATTGAGATTAGGTCCTCTCTCTTATATTTACATATTTACTTAAGTGATGAAAAATTATTGTCAGAACTAAATTAGAGTGGCACCTAATTTTAAGGTGTTGATAAAGTAAATTTTATGAAGATAGAAACAAATTGTGTGTTCATAGATGTATATATATATATATCATTATAATAAATTTACTTTTTTATTTTAAGCTGGTTTCACATGTTTTTAATTTAGCTTTTAGTTTATTTTCATATTTTATGTCTGTAGTTTCTCAGAACCTGTGGTTGAATTTAGTACTAAAATATTTTTACACAACGCAACCAATGTAAATACCACTATACATTTGATCACAGGTTAATACCCAAATATAAACGAGGACTATACGACAAACATCACATAACATTTATATCTGAAACAGGCCCAACCTGGAGACGTGTAAATTGATTTGAAATGATTATTTTAAATGAATTAAATGAAAGTTTACACAACTTCTAGTCTGACTTTCAGTTCTCAATTCTTAATATTATAGCATAATATAAAATTAAATAGGGAAATATACCCTACTATTTGGACCATTTCTAACATGTTTTTCTAATATTTTCTTATGGTAATATCATTCAGAGACATTAAACGGTGTAGTTATACAGATTAACTGAATATCACGTAACAACATTTATATCTGAAACATTGCAACCAGGTGATGTGTAAATTGACGTGTAATGATTATTTTAAATGAGTTTAATGAAAGTTTACACAACTTCTAGTCTATCTTTTATTACTCAATTCTTAATATTATCGCATAAAATAAAATTAAATACTGCAGTATACCTTAATATGTGGACCATTTCTAACTTTTTTTCTAATATTTTCTTATGGTAATATCATTCAGACACATTAAACATTGTAGTTATACAGATTAACTGAACATCACGTAACAATATTTATATCTGAAACAGGGCAACCAGGTGATGTGTAAATTGAAGTGTAATGATTATTTTAAATGAGTTGAATGAAAGCATACAACACTTTTAGTCTGACTTTCAGTGCTCAATTCTTAATATTATAGCATAATATACACTTAATAGGGGAATATACCCTACTATATGGATCTTTTCTAACTTTTTTTTAACATTTTCTTATGGTAACATCACTGATACTCATTAAATAGAGTTGTTACACAATTTTCATAATTACACAGTTTTAATAATAGCTGAAAATTGGTTCTAATAGCTATAAACCATGCGAAGTATAGGAAATCAGAAGATATTTTGGGATATAAGGTACTTTTTATATCTAAGCACTGAACTTTCTTGAAACCTTCAATAAAGATGATTTGTTCCAGTGCATCCGGAACAAAAGAACTAAACTTTTCTGTGATTCGTTTTCGGCGCTATTCAGAACTTTCTAGTAGTAGCAGTTCACATCGAGTACGCATCCGCACGGCAGCTGTCATGCTGTCCATTTTTCATTTTGTCTCGTACATGCACATTTTTATGTCATACTTGTTTTTGTGTTGTATAAAATAAGTTTTTTTGTTTGAAAAGAAGTGTTTTCATTCGCATAATTAACCACATCGCAACACGACTGATTGATTTTTCTGCCTTTAATATAAAAAATTATTTCGTAATTCTATATCTAAACACTTTAATACTACTATCAATATCAAGTTTCATTGGTAACGAAATTACATAACAAATTTCATTCAGTATTTAACTAGCATTTTTATGGTAGACAATAATACTAAACTAATCCGTTTTGTTTGATTTTGAAAGATTCACCAAATTTTACTAATCATTAGCGTATGAATTACTAGTTATGTAACTCGATCTAAACCTTTAAGTAACATTAATATGTTTTTCATAACATTCAAATGTTTTAATTATGAGGTTGAACAAAGAAATTTCATTATAAAAGCAACACTTAGCATATTTGAGTCGTTTATATTTTTCATTAAATTCTATTTTTAACAAAAATATATACTTCTACTTCTAAATGATAAATAACCTTTAAATTCGCAATTTACTTTATCGAAAACAAAAGCGAAAGGAATATTACAAAACACTTTACATTTGAAACATAGTTTTAAACTTTTGAAGATGAACACATTCAATTCAAAATAGCACTCGGAGAACTTAAATTATACAAGAGAGCTTTTCGGCTGATTAAAATGCATCCTTTTGATTTCATTCCACACCACGTTGAAAAGCACTGCTAAGGAAAAATCTTTTAGTTAAAATGAAGAATAATGTATTCTTTGATGCCGAGTTACTTCCTTAAAGAGAATGTTTCATATTTAAATTGAATATCTCTGAAATTGATGAATAAAATGAAAAAAAAAACTTTATAACTCTCAATATTTCTTAATGGTTGAATGCAGAAATATTTCTGGCTTATGAATGTTTATTTTCCTGAATAAATGCTGATCGCGATAGATGGCAAATGAAAATGCAATATTTATAAATATAAATAAAAAGGTTTTAAAATGAAATCTGTAAATTGTATCTGTCAAGAATTCTAATAATTTATAGAAATACTGAAATATTTGTCATTTAAGAGAACACTAAATATAGACAATCATGTAGAGACATAGTCTTTTTGGCTACCACAATATATTCTTTAGTACATTAAGATAATTGACCGTAAAGTACAAACACTTTGAATTTTGAAACTGTAATTTATCTACAATACTAGATTAGGTAAAATTTTATATCAAAATATTTCCTATTAAATGTGGTAAATGAAAAGCGTCAGATTTAAATTACCTGAAATGCACAAATTATTGTACAAATGCTTACTTATGTATTCCCGAAACTCTACATACAATGAAAATCAAATAAACTATATTAAAATTTTGTGAATCAAGTAGCTATTTCGCTTATATTATAGACAAAATCAACTCAGTAACTGATAGCAAAATATACTAATAAAAACATAGATCCAATATATACTTTTGTTTTACATATTGTCAACTTTTTTGTACAATATTTGGCAATCACTAATGTTTCTACTGCTTCAGAGGCAGAACGTATACATTTTAGTTTGTTTTGAAGGCAAATGTTTTCCCTGATTACACTTATTCTAGAGTAAATAGATCTCATTAGCCCTTTTGTGCAAAACAATAGACCGTAACACTCCAAAATCAAAATCCAAAACAAACGAAACCAGAGGAAATAATCTCCTTATATTCTGAATTACAAGAAGATTGTCAATGTTATTGGGATTTTCTACACACCAGCAGGACTTCAAAATATTCATTGATTCTGCTTCTCTGACTCACCACAGGTAAATTCCTTCCTGACAAGAATATTTTCCGCAATACCTCTCTCGTTTCTATTTGGTGACTTTGTCTCCAAACTGTATCTGTTGTCAGGAAGGGGACACACTTCAATACCTTTTCTCTTGTATTCTCACGAAGGATTTTCACCTAAAAAGGCTTCCAACTTGGGCGGAACCGAAATGGTTGTAGCTAATAAGATAGTAGTGTACAAACATAAAAACTAACCTCCTGGATGATTGAAAACTGAGAACTAATCACTAGCTTCAGCGAAATGGTCAAAGTATCTAAACTTTTAGTATCTCAAAGTATCTAAACTAACTATGTAATTAATATTTTATTATTGTATATAGCGTTTTTATAATTCAAGTAAAAATTGTTATAGTATTCATTAAGTGTTTTCTCATGTCTACAAATTTATCATCTTCGTAGTAAAAATATCATCTTTCATTGTATCTCTAAATACAAAGTATTGTGTAAAATTTTTATAATACTTTTCAGTAACAAATTACTCAGTATTTTTTTCTTTTTAATTATTTTTGTTACCAGGCGTTAATCATTTATATTACTAATGGAGCCGGGTCCATCATTGGAGACTACCAATACCAAGTATAATTTTGACAAAAGACACATATACCTATTCTGGACAAAATGCTAGCATACAACTGAACTTCCTCTTAAATAGGTCAACGTTGTAGCTTTAGTTAGCTCTAAAAACAATAAGAATCACTAGTTCTAAAATCTTTATATTTTCCAGTTAGATAATTTATTTAGATTAATATTTTAAATGATTTTATTTCTTTTCTTTCAAACGGTCTACGTCCCTCAGTAATGGATCATACGTATTTATCTTTCTTTTTCTACCAGTTTGATATAAAGTTATTGTTTCGAATTGACATGTCTCGTGGTAAATATTTCAAATCCTAATAACTAGGGAAGACTGTTTGCAATTGAAATTGGTGCATCGAGAAATATAAAAAAAAGATTTTGAGAAAGAAACATTTTAAATTTTAGCAATTAGATGTAGAATTTTTAAATATCTGAAGTTCCTTGTAAAATCTTTAAACTGCCTTTAAAACGATAAGCTTTCGTTCTCTTTTGCAATTTTTATACTTAGTAGCTGGTGGGGATAAAATTTAATTGTAATAGTTTAAAATATATGTGTTAAGATCAGGAAGAAAGTCAGATTGGATAAAAAGTCAGTTTGTTTAGCTTGGATTGTAATCCAAGCTAAACTTAATCTTCAACATGACTTCAACAATGTTGAAGTCAAAACTTCAACATGATCCCCATCAGTACTTATTCCTACTTTGCCTTTAGAATTTCGTATCTGTTGTTGGCCATTATTCTGAATGCCACTGAATTGTTGGCCAGTCCTGAAATACCTTATATTAAGTTATTAGCAACTACACAGTTAGTGTAAGATGACTAAATTCTGCAGTTGTGTAATGCCAATACAGCGGTTTTATCTGTTTGTCTTTTTGTGTCGTTTCTAATTTAAATATTCAATATCATTCATATCCCTCTTCCAGTCTTAGAATTTTACCATGATTTTTTATTTTTATTTGAAGGAAATTCTTGAAGTTTAATGAGTGCAAAACCCTTTATCAAATTAGATTTCAAATTTTTTTTTAATATTTTCTTATACATACATTTGTTATTCCATTATATTTCAATTTATTTTGAAAAAAATCACAAAAGGGTAAAATCTAAAAATCATTTGAAATATAAAAAAATTAGATTAGTATTTATTTGGCATTATTTTAAAAATGAAATTCTCATATATGGCTTTACATATTTTAGACTCATAGTTATCGAATTGAAGTATCGGATAAATGAAGTGATAATAAATTATCTTTTTCCTCAGAGATTTCTAATATTTTAAGAACTGTTGTCTTATTTATATTGCCATTACATCAGGATTAATCTTGCAATTTAGAAAAAAATATGTAATTCACTCGGAGAATTTTACAGAGAATACATAGTGAAAATTTAGAAAAAATAGCAGATGAAAAGCGGCCTTACAGTACAATAAGGATATTAAGAAGATTATATTGTTACAAACTACAAAGCTAGGTTTGGGGATTAAATGGAATTTAAAGACTACAGTACGAAAATAATCATTATTAGCATTCAGTTGGAAAATGCAACACATCGTGCGTACTCTGTAAACCGAGAAATCCACTTAACGACTCTCTGTTTGTGACTCAGCCTGCCTTATATATGCCCGAAGATACTACTGGAATACTCCAGAAACCGGATACGGTTTTTGAGTATTATCACCACACTTGGTAACATTTGGCGACAAACATAGGTTGACAAAACTGTAGCCAACGATTCAGTATCTCGCCAATTTGGCGAGATTCCCACATAGTCACATGCTAAATTTCGGTTCACTAAACGGTTCACTAAACAAATCCCCTATATAATAATAGCCTAAGTTATCTATACATCTGTCCTCGATTTCATGAAGCGGTTGGACCTGGAAAGGATAGAGGCATCCATAGTTAACAAAATTCAAAGAGAGCAATGTTTATCTTCTCCCAAACTATAGATCCGATTCTAATTTAAATAGGTATAAATATGCTTCATATCACAGCGAAAAATACTGCCGTCTTTAAAACGTTCAATATCCACCCCTTCCCGTCTTTTCGAGCTTTTAAGGTCATTATTTCAACTCCTATTTTCCCCGGTCAAGAGCAGGCGATTAAATTTATCTATTTATCCCATAATAAATAGGTAAAAATAACATTTTTCTAGCGTTATGACGTCATTCCTTTAACCCTCTAAGCGGTTCGCACGTACAATTCCGCCAAACCGATCATGTCTTCAAAGCGGTTGTCACGTACAATTTTCGACCTCCAAAAACGCTCTTAAAATAGATGTAATGTACATTTCTACCAGTGCTTTCCCCCATGGAGTTTTGCGGTAGGAGAGTCAGGTTGATTGTTTATGAATTACACCCCTATTTGATGACATTTATTGAGGGATGCACCCTTACCACCTGAGGCACAAAGACGCTGATAGCTTTTCATGGCTTTATAAATCTCTAATTCGAAGTATTTCTTTTGCTGTAACAGATATATCTCTAATTGCACCACTTAAATATCTTGGATGACTTTCGTAAAAAAAATATAAATAAGTCTCTCAAAGAATATTTTTATTTGCTCTTTTAGAATCCATTATTTCTTATGGGATGAACTTTGAGACTTGGCGAGCTTTATGTGTTTTAAAAATTAACAATCTATAATATCTATATATCTATTTATAACCAGAAGTAAAGGGGCAATGACGAGGATGGGTTTCCCGTATTCTATTCTAGTAGATAAAGGGGGAAGGAAAATATCATAGTACGTTTTGGCCACTGACAAAGTAAACCTTTAGTGTATTTTTCGAGACTTTTTCCTCGATGTGTTCCACTCGGAGGGTTAAACATCTCATTGAATTATTTCTTATTTTAAATTA
>CM063504.1:113875267-113880267 GCA_032207245.1 Pardosa pseudoannulata | reverse complement strand
GGTGTTAGTAAATTGTTGCAAAAATAGCATATGATAGCGGTAAATAAATGCTAAATATTATTACCTTTATGTACTTTATTTAAGTTAATACAATTTAAGATTATTTAATTAACAAAAATAGGAATTACTTTGTAAGGATTTATATTTATATGATAACTAATTATCCAATTGTAATTTTAACTAATTATCCAATTGCAATCGGCCGGTGTTAGTTAATTGTTGCAAAAATAGCATATTGTAGCGGCATATAAATGATAAATATTATTACCTTTATGTACTTTATTTAAGTTAATATAATTGAAGATTATTTAATTAACAAAAATATCAATTGCTTTGTAAGGATTTATATTTATATAATAACTAATTATTCAATTGTAATTTTAACTAATTATTCAATTGTAATCGGCCGGTGTTAGTTAATTGTTGCAAAAATAGCATATGATAACGGCGAATAAATGCTAAATATTATTGCCTTTATGTTCTTTATTTAAGTGAATATAATTTAAGATTATTTAATTAACAAAAATAGGAATTACTTTGTAAGGATTTATATTTATATGATAACTAATTATCCAATTGTAATTTTAGTATGTCTCTAATTTTTCATTACCAATCATTTAATTCCTTAATTTTGGGTTTTGAATTTAGCAACATCGGAAAATAGTTCAAGAATTTTAAAAGTCAGTCCTACATCTGGCCCATACAAGTCGATCTTCAAAGCACTTCCTAGGTACGTGAGTATTCGACTAATAAAAAGCGAACTTTTATTATGTTTTAATGGTTGGTTGGTTGATTGAATGGAGTTTTATGGCACTGAGTCCTCATGGGACATATTGTGCAAAACAAATATTTAAAACTTAGAACCACAAAGATGGGATCAAAGCAGTTATATAAGGATAACATAAGATAAAAGAAAAATGTCAAAAACAAATATAAAATTCAGATGAAAGGGTAAAACCCAATGACTTTTAAAAACAGAAAGAGCTTAGGATGAGGCGAATGATTTAAAATATCTTTCATATGAATAGATGATGAATTAAAATAATGAATACGATATTTTATAAAACGAGGGCAATCGATGAAGACATATTTTACGGAGATGACCGCTTTACAGTGACCGCACACTGGAGCTGGTTCTCCCAGTAAGAGATGACGATGCTTAAAACGCGTGTGTCCAATCTGAATGCGAGTAAGGATAACGTCATGTCTTCTAGATGATAAGGTATCTCAATTCTCGATCTTTGGTTTAATGGCACGCAGATTATGTCTCTACATCCCAACAATCCTGCCACTTCTTATATAACATATTTTTTATATGTTTTTTAGCATCACACAGGGGCAAAGACATATTATAGAAGTGACTAGCAGTTTTTGCTGCTTTATCAGCCTCCTCGTTTCTCTTAACTCCCACATGTGACGGAACCCAGCTAAATAGAAAAAAAAGCCCACAGATTTCAGACTTTCAATGAGGTCAAGAACCTCAAATATTAAAGGGTGACTGTCGTACCTCGGTGTACAGAGAGATTCTAAGACGCTTTTCGAGTCCGAGTAAAAAATATAATTACCTTTCTCACGGTGTGATAGTTCTTTCAAACCTTTTAAAATGGCTAAAATTTCTGCGGAGTAAATAGAAAATGCAGGATTTAATCTAAAGCTATATACATTGCCCTTAATGATAAAAGCACCACAATAGCAGCCCACAAAATTGTTTTGTTTAGAACCGTCAGTAAAAACAGGTGTAAAAGTAGAGAACTTTTGTCTATGTTCATAAAAAATTTGGTAGTAAATAATATGTTTGGCGGACCACCCGTCTGGAACAGTCTTATGTTTTAAATAAGAGGGTTATTCATATTTTTCTAAATAACTGTATTGTTGTTTTCATATAACTGCCCAATATATTGTTAAATAGAAACGTATTGTTCACTGCAAGATTAAGTTAATTTTGTTAACATGACTTTTAAATTTGATCTCGGATAGCACTCCTGCTGATTTTAAATACTGATTTCTGAAATTCTCAATAAACAATGCTAATATTTCTCTTTCAGAATATATTCATGACATTTAATATAAATTTTTAAAATTTTCTATGTTAATTAGTGATGTGAACACGTTGATAATGGTTTTGCCTCAAGTAATTTTAAACAGCAAATCTTCACATAGAATTAAAGACGATATGAATATAAAATAAAATGTAATAAAAATAATAAAATTTTAAATACCTTTGCAAAAACGCATACTCAAATTTAAAATTGTAAAATCCTGTATTTAATAGAAGTTTTATAAAAATTCTGGATTTTATAATAATGAAAGTACGTTTCTTCATATAATATATATATATATATATATATATAAATATATATATAAATATATATATATATATATATATATATAATATATATATATATATATATAATATATATATATATATATATATATATATATATATATATATATATATATGTATATATATATATATGTATATATATATATGTATATATATATATATATATATATGTATATATATATATATATGTATATATATATATATATATATATATATATATATATATATATATATATATATATATATATATATATATATATATATATATATATATATATATATATATATATATATATATGTATGTATATATATATATATATATATATATATATATATATATATATAAATATATATATATATATATATATATATATATATATATATATATATATATATATATATATATATATATATATATATATATATATATATATATATATATATATATATATATATATATATATATATATATATATATATATATATATATATATATATATATATATATATATAATATATATATATATATATATATATATATATATATATATATATATATATTACAATTTAGCATTCATATATTTTTCTAAGGATTCTAACGTATAATCAATATAAAACATATTTTCTTTAATAATGAGTTACAATTGGTTTCAGATACTTTATTATAATGTAAAAGGTTTAGTCACACCCAATTGGTACAGTGAGACACCAAAAAGAGATTAAAAAAAGTACATTTGTAGTATGAAAAACATAAATTTAGAACATCGTATTAAATGATTCAAATTAATAAAAATATAATATAAAAAGTCAATATAACATTTTAGAATGTTCCTTTGAATTCCCGATCTCTGTTCACCTTATAAAAGTATTTAAATTTCAGATACTAGAAAATTTGAAAAGCATGATTTTTACTTATACAGGTATATTTATTATATTTACATCCATGTCATATTATTTTAAAATATAGAGTAATACATGTGAAGCTATGCATTAGGTACGCTTCAAATAAAATTCTACTAAATGAATCACACCGTGTAGTACATTTCCCTTAAATAAATATTGAAATAACATTCAGACATATTGCTTTTTATTTCTCCATCTAAGTAAAAAAATATATTTTATCATCATCGTGATATAGCCGTATATACTTTCAAATGCAAATTTCATTTAAGTTCGAAAATGAAATCTTACACTGAAGAACATTTTCTGAATTTGGAGAGGGCAATAAATCTAAAATATTTAATCCCCCAGTTGAAACACTTTTTAAATATCAGTATTTGCATACGTAAAAAAGGAAATTTCTCAGAGAAGGAGGGGGAAATTTAACTAAAATATCAAATAAAACGGGGATACATAATGAATTAAAATTGTAAAATAATCTCATTAATAATTTATACTTGGAATTTTTTAAAGGATAAATTTACTGACAACAATTTTGATCATATCAAGAGTTTTTTTATCCCGTTATTCTATAAACTGCGTATAAACTATTTCCCGAATTTTATCATTTTTCCCCTTAATTCTGTGTACAATAAGCTTAAAATAAATTAAAAATATAGAATACATTATTAGTGCTATTATTGTTTATCCTATATAAAAGCTATAGTTTATTGTGTATATTAGTTACGTTAATAATATTGCTATATTTATAATAAACAAATCCTTTAAAAATATTTCAATTTATAGATTCCTTATTATTTGAAAAGTAAAGAATTGCTTTTAGTCATAGTGTCACGAAGATTCGAACGAACACACCGTTTGGCTTAACAGACGAATTCATTGAAGCGAAGTAGCAACCCGCAACTTTACAAGATCGTGAAGTTGCCTACAACTAGTGGGCATCAGCTTTTATACCCGAACAGAATATTCGAGAAATAACTAATTTACATAATAAAGAAAGATCTAGAATACTCGAGAACATAAGGCAACAATAAATAACATTTTTGAATTAAAAATCCATACTTTGGATCAACCGCTAAGGCGAGCATCGAACTCACAAACTTTGGGTCTACATCTCGCGCTTGGATCATTCGGCCATTGAGCTCGGCAAAGTTTGTTTTTGCGGCAAAATTCTTAAAAATGCTTCCCAAGAAATAACTATATTTGTAATTCTATGCAATATATTGAAACGAAACCATCTTCTCAGAGTGTCTGGATTGTTGATTTATTTGTTGTTCTATTACATTCCAGAACTGTCGTATAGTTAGAATAGTCGTATAGTCTTGGTATGGGAAGGAAATTTATGTTTTTGTTAGAGACAGGTATCCAGTAAATCTAGCATTGAGCATCAACATCGTATCTGCCTAATTGAAGCTCAATTCATTTAGCTTCTATGACACAGTTTTACTTTTACAGATACATAGTTTATAGAAAGCGTTATAATCGTCTAAAAAGTTTAGTAAAAACTAAAATCTCCAGATTCTACTTGATCTTCATGTTTTGAACTTCCTTGAGAACAAAATGAGCATTTTCCGAATATAATCAGTGTAAGCTTGCGAATAATGCCCTACCTGAATGCTACTTTGAGGGTCTTTAGGCTCAATTTTGTCTACTCAAATTTATGTGTACTGTGTTGTCATTCTTTTCACTGTGAAGGCTATATTACCTTCTATACTACCGTTATAAATTAGTGTATTAAGATATTTCAGTGATATTC
>CM063504.1:113862767-113867767 GCA_032207245.1 Pardosa pseudoannulata | reverse complement strand
GATAAATATTAGTATAAAGTGATATATTATTTTATATAAGTTCGAATAAATTGCTATTAATGTAGAAAAAGTTTAATGTACATGAATATTAGTTCAATTAAGTTATAATAATCTATAATGAAAACTATTGTGAGTTGATTTGATTTACATTATGACGTTAACATAAAATGAGGTTCATTATAGGTCTCTAGTATTAAACATTGTTTAATTATACATATACTGATATTTAATCTGCTGGTCTTTGAGCTTCTGGTAAGTTTACTATGTAGAGTCTTCATCTTATTTGACAGTATGTTTTCTATTTATATTTGTAAAGTCTTCAATTTCTTGACTTATGAGTATTAGTATAAATTTATAATTGATATATTATTTTACATAGATCGCAATAAATTGCTATTATTACTTTAAACATAACATAAAAAAAATTTAATGTATATGAATATTAGTTGGAATAAATTATAATAATCTATATCGAAAATTGTTGTGAGCTGATTTGATTTACGATATGACTTTAACATAAAATGAGGTTCATTATAGGTCTCTAGTATTAAACAGCATTTAAGTTTACATACGCTGACATTTAATCTGTCGGTCTTTGAACTGTTTGAACGTTTCCTATGTAGAGTCTTTATCTTATTTGACAGTACGTTTTCTATTTATTTTTGTAAACTCTTAAATTTCTTGACTCATGGGTATTAGTATAAGTTGATAATTGTTATATTATTTTACAGAGGTCACAATAAAGTGGTATTAATACTTTAAGCATAACATACAAAAAGTTTAATCTACATGAATATTAGTTCAATTAAGTTATAATAATCTATATTGAAAACTATTGTGAGCTGATTTGATTTACATTATGAGGTTAACCTAAAATGAGGTTCATGACAGGTCACTAGTATTAAACGTTATTTAATTTTACATATGCGAACATTTAATCTGCCAGTCTTTCAGCTATTTGAATGTTTATTATATAGAGACTTTATCTTATTTGACAGTACGTTTTCTATTTATTTTTGTAAACTCTTAAATTTCTTGACTCATCAATATTAGAATAAATTGATATATTATTTTACAAAAGTGACAATAAATTGCTATTAATACTTCAAACATAACATAAAGAATTATTGTATATGAATGTTAGTACGATTAAGTTTAAATAATCTATATTAAAAACTATTGTAAGCTGACTTGATTTACATTATGAGGTTAACATAAAGTGAGGTTCATTATAGGTCTCTAGTAATAAATAGTATTTAATTTTAGATACGCTGACATTTAATTTTCCTGTCGTTGAACTGTTTGGAAGTCTAGTATATAGAGTCTTTATCTAATTTGAAAATACGTTTTCTATTTATTTTCATAAACTGTTAAATTTCTTGACTCATATTAGAATAAATTGATATAGTATTTCACATAAGTCACAATAAATTATTATTAATACCTCAAACATAACATAAAAAAATATAATGTATATGAATGTTAGTTCAATTAAGCTATAATAATCTATATTGAAAACTATTGTGAGCTGATTTGATTTACATTATGAGGTTAACATAAAAAGAGGTTCATTATAGTTTTCTAGTAATAAACAATATTTAATTTTACATACGCTGACATGTAATCCGCCTATCTTCGAACTGATTGAAAGTTTACTATATAGAGTCTTTATCTTATTTGACATTATGTCTTCAATTTATTTTTCTAAACTCTTAAATTTCTTGACTTAAGAATATTAGTATAAATTAATAATTGATATATTATTTTACATAGGTCACAATAAATTGCTATCAATACTTCAAACATAACATAGAAAAACTTTAATGTACATGAATATTAGTTCAATTGAATTGTAATAATCTATATTGAAAATTATTGTGTGCTGATTTGATTTACATTATGAGGTTAACATAACATGAGGTTCATTATAAGTCTCTAGTAACAAACAGTATTTAATTTTGCATATGCTGACATTAATTATTCTGGTCTTTGAGCATTTTTGAAAGTTTACTATATAAAGTGTTAGTTGACAATACGTTTCCTATTTATTTTTGAACTCTTTAATTTCTTCGCTCCTGAATATTAGTATACATTTATAAATTATTTTACATAGTTCACAATAAAATATTATTAATACTATAAACATAACATAGGAAAAATATAATGTATATGAATAATAATTCGATTACGTTATAATAATCTTCCTTGTAAACTATTGTGAACTGATTTGATTTACAGCAAGCTCTTAACATAAAATGAAGTTCATTATAGAATCGCAGTTGATTAAAGAACAGAGGCAATGATTATTTTTAGAATCTTATAATAAAAAAAAATAAATAAAACTTCCCGAGTAGCAGATCTAATTAATTGTAACAGTGGTACAATCATTCAATCATTTATATTTCTCATGCGGATTACAAAGAGTAGAAGTAATTAAATGAGCATGATTTTGATATACGGTGATAAATATTAGATTTAAGTTGCGCAAACATTCATGGTCAGTTGTTTCTTCCTTTCTTTAACCAGTTTTCATTTTCCAACAGAAAAAATATTGTAGGTATGCTAAATTTAACTTATTGAACACATTATTATTTCAGATAATCTTAAAAATTCTGTGTACTATTAAAGCCAATATTTATAAAATTTGCAATAGTTTATAATTTCATTTACATGCGTTTTTTATATTTTTAATACCTTTACTTTTGCAATATGAGATAGAATGACAGTTAGAACCAATTAAATTTTTGCGACTACATTCACGTTCGGAACTGAAGGAAATGCAGGTTACAAAGCCTTTTTATAAATTTGTGTTTATTTATATGAAAATATGTAGACATATAAATTTAAATATATAAAAATTACTTACTTCTCTAAAAACTAGTTAACATTTTAGAAAAATTCCTTTTTGAATAACAAGTTTTGTTTATTTAAAAATAATCTTTGCTGTGTAATTGGTCATAGATTCCTAAAATATGGTTACCTACAACTTTTAATAAACTTTTAAAATACAGAATTTTAAAGTTCGACTTA
Organism: Pardosa pseudoannulata; assembly: GCA_032207245.1. Taxonomy (NCBI): domain Eukaryota; kingdom Metazoa; phylum Arthropoda; class Arachnida; order Araneae; family Lycosidae; genus Pardosa; species Pardosa pseudoannulata. Next base: position 113,864,737 of record CM063504.1, on the reverse strand, counting down.
ATTGGGACAGTAAAATTCAATTAAAAGAGAAAAATGTTCGATTATTTTATGAAATTTTAGTGCATATATAAAGATGTTTATTAAAAAATCACTATTTAATTTGTCAAAAAACTAATACCAATACAGATTAAAACATATATTTAATCAATAATAAAAACAAAATAAGAAAACTGAACAAGTATTTACAAAAAAATGTTTTAATATTACAATATTAAAAAAACTGAATATTTAAAATTAATTAACTGATTTTCAAATTTTTTAAATGGAATTGAATTACTACACACCAATATAAGTGTGTACAAATTTCCATAATTCGAAATTACATTTTCGTAAACTGCTTTGTAACACTCACTGTTCTCTTAATATTTATTATTGGATTGCACATGTTTAAATTCAAAGCAACGTGCAATTCTAATAGTTCAACTTTGCTAATTTAAGTACATATAAAAAATAGCAAATAGATCATATTATATAAGATATCGAGTGAAGTACTGCGAATTTAGGGAATGTCAAAAATATTTTATAATTCTAATGAATTAACTACATAGTTAAATGAGAGGGATCTACTTGAAAATTTTCAGTTATATAGCAGTTATATTGTAGTCCTAAATATATAAAATAAGTGTTAGCCATAAAATATACCGTAAGTAAATAAATTGCATGATTTTTTCATTAGATATACCTTGAATAAAAATTAATATACTAGATAGTTTAAAAAAAAAATGAATACTTAAAGTATTTTATGAGCTTACAATTTTTTTCAATACAAACATTTTCCATTCGTGTCTTTCAGTTATATGCATATACACAAATACATTCATACATATACATACATATACACACAGAGCTATCTACCTATCTATCTATCTATATATATCTATGTATATATAATATATGTATCTGTATATGTATATGTATATATATATATATATATATATATATATATAAAAAATATATATATATATTATATATATATATATATATATACAAAATACATAATTTTACATATATTTACATATATATACATATATATATATATATATATATATATATATATATATATATATACAAAAATTATATATATGTATGTATGTATATATATGCATACACATATATACACACAATACATTTGTAAATATAGTCACACATACCTTTATACACACATGCACCCAGACGTATACATATACTTATACAATGACCAAATATGTACTGATGCTGGAAATTGTGCCTTTTAACTTCATAACTGTTAGGGTAGTTTCTAGCTATTTCGAAGAAAGTATTAACTTCAGGTGGTGAGGTATCATTAGTGGCCATGCAGCAAAGAATTTTACAGAAATTTTTCCAACGAAAAGAGTTTGTATTTCGCCATTAAGTATATTCTATATTCTAACGCAGAAAGCATTTGAAACAAATTTTTTAAACCCATTTATATCATATTTTCGTAACTAATATTTTTACAGATATTTTTATACGAGTAATATCGTAGAAACCTTTTAAATTTGTTATTATAATCCAGTAATGGAGGAGAGAGAAAAGTGTACCACTGTTTCGTTAAGCTTCTTTGAAGTGAGTGTTTCTAATAGAAACCACTATTCACTTTTTGTTACGCTTTCAAGAGAAGTTACAAAATTTAAGGACTAAAAGTAAAAAATACAGTGTTTGAAAAGTAATACAACATACATACTCTTAATGGAATAAGTTTAACTAAAAGCTTGGGTGGTTGTAATATATATAAATAATACAAAATGATGCACATTATTTTGTTAAAACCTAAAACATGAGATATAAATAAATGCCTTTACATATAATATAGTATATTATAAAATGAACACCAATGAACTGTACATAAAATTTTATGAGTTTTTTGTATCGTCTTTTCCACGTAAATTAATATAAGTCTATGTCAATGTTTCTTTTATATTTATTACTTACATATATCCTTTATTTTAAAGAAAAAATTATTCATTGAT
>CM063504.1:113850267-113852767 GCA_032207245.1 Pardosa pseudoannulata | reverse complement strand
TATATATATATATATATATATATATATATATTTGTATATATATGGATAAATATCAACATATATATACATATGAGGGCAATAATATAATCTAATGCATGGTTTATAACTTTTTTTAATGAGAAATATAAGCAAAAATGCTTATTAGAGCTATATTTTACCGAGATATTGTAAATATTTTGAATAGTCCCATATTAGTTAAAAATTATATTAGTCCAGATTTATTGCATTATCACTAAGACTTTCGGCAACTTGTAATACTCAAATATCCATTATAGAGGATTTGCAATCTAATGCATAAATTCAATTCATTATGTATGAAGTGCATTATGTTATAATGTCAAACGGCAGAATATGCATGTAGGTATCCCGTATATGTTAACATTGAATTATTTGACCCATGTCAATAGAGGAGTAACTTATTTAATAAGTGTTCCAATTGAAGGATGGTGCTGAGAAATTGTGGATTCTAGTCTATAATACTCCCAGTTTTATGGTCTAAACTCTACATTTCATCAAAATGCTTTCCACGTTTGTGTGTATCGGATATATAAATGGATAGTTTTTTGAATGTGTGTATGGGTGTTGTAATTACAGCTCAAACACCAGTTTTCGTTCTCAAAGGGGAAACACATTGAAATATACGCTATGGAATTAAATGAAAATACATACTATTTAAATTAAAACATTTATTATGTACAGTATTTACAAATTAATATATCACTTGATTATTTTGTAACATGACCTTCAATTATTTGGTTGTGTTATTCATCAATACGCTTGAAATAGTATTCCTTATCAAAAGATTATGAGGCACAGGTAATAATTATGAATATTATTAAGTTTACCTCCAGTAATTATGGGGGAACAGGCTGGTGCTGTCGGTACTGGCGTAGGGGCCGTTATTTTGCTAGACGTCTATGCTGGAGTGCCGATCATACGCATGCTGGCTCGGTAATAGATTGCTGGACCGGGCACTCTGGCTTGCTCACGGGATCTGGATGTCCCGCAACTTTTTAATCCCAACATCGAGTCTTTTTCCCACTTTTATTCCATAACTTTACACCTCGGTTCAACGCCCCTCTCTCTTCTTTGTTCTAATCACTTGTTGGTGAAATTTTCCCACATCTGCATCCCCTTCGGATGTGCAGGTGGGCTCATTAAAATGTCCCCTTTTGTTGAAAGTTGACATTATTACTTAGCCATTGCTCCCATATCTCAAGGCTACAACCCTACCTGGGCCTGCCCGTTACACTTATGACACTCCAATACCTATAAATCCACTGCAGGTGTCCCCATTAAAACTTTAAGTCAACAGTTGTTCTAAATTCCTCTTAGAAATTTAATCCACAGCTGTGTATGCAGGTGATGACCATCGTAGGAAAGTACATCAGTACACACCATTTAATAGGGATTCCACGTGTTAACTGCAGTGTTGGAGGACAAAAACAATCTCTCAAAGCTGACTATGTAAAGGGACATTCTTTTATGTGAACTCCAATTCCTCCACAGGGATCCATAGTAAAACTCGAAGTCAACAGCTGCACCTAAATTCCTCTTCAAATTTTAGTCCACAGCTGTGTATGTTCTCTGACCATCGTGGGATAGTACATCGGTACAATGGGAATGAGGATTTTTGGTTACTTGAATAAATTCTCCGGTAATCTTTCTGAAATTAGGATAAAGCATGTTGATGTATTGCACAGAATTGCCTTCAACGGAAAAACAAAACTCATAAATACTAGTGAAAATACAACGAAATAGTTTTAAAGTGACTGGTGTTATCTCTAAATTAAAATATTAAATAATTTACGAATTAAATTGTCTTTAATTATTCAGTCTGTAAATAATTATATATATACCATGCGTACGCAAAACAGGTACCCATTTATATGAACCTAATATGGCCACTTTTGGCAGCAGACATAAAAGAATTACCTAGGTTTTGCACGTAAACTAATGGCAAACGTAATTTTATAAAGCAACATACATATTCAACTCCATATTTTAGATATAAATCCATTAATAAAGATATAAAAGTAGCTTTACTATATATAAAATATAGTTCTGGACTTTACTTTCTAATGCACTTTTTATACAAACCAGATAAAATACTAGACTATATTTTTAAGAGAGGTTTACTTTTCGAAAATTCAATAACCATAACTAGACTGAAATAGATTTTAAACATCAGCATAACAGAACATTGATCTCCATGGTGACAAGACTTCTAAAACATTCTTTCAGAGTATATTTATTTGGCAACTTGATAGTTATAGACCATTTCCTATTGCAGAGCCAGGAAACTTTGATTTTACAAACACATGTATATGAATATATTTAGTGATATTTGGCAAAGGGGTTTAAATCCAACTACTTTAAACACTGTTACTTTGAAACTGATTAAAAGATAGAAATTCCTTCTGAAAATGCCAAATATAAAGACATATGTAAATATTGAATTTTATGTCTATTTTAGCACGATCTTTATCTATAATCATTT
>CM063504.1:113827767-113842767 GCA_032207245.1 Pardosa pseudoannulata | reverse complement strand
GATCCGCCTCCTAGATTTGCTTTCACTGGAATTCCAAAAATTAAATTGGATATCGAAGAGACTAAAGGTAAACTTCAGTTCTATGATGCTTTCATAGAAAGAAAAAACGTTGTAATAAATACTTAAAAATATTAGAAATGATAATTTAATTAACATATCTTTACTTAAAAATGTTATATAAACAAAAAAAATGCAATAAAAAAATGTGACATTTTTTTGACCGAATTCTAGAAAAAAATGAAATTGTCAAAGGATTAAATGCATAGATATAATCTCTATACATAACATAGCGTCCGTTGGTGTATGTTTTGTTCATTATATGCATGCCATTTGTCGTAATTTCAAAACCCTTTAATATCATCAATTGTTCACTGCCAAGATTAAATTTTCTTCCTTCCAATCTATGTTGTGGAATGATAAACTGTGCAAGTAAAATTCGAATATAACAACATATTCTTTTTTTTCATTTTTTTCAAAAATTAATCAGAGCTTGACTTATGCCTTTAAAAACGTCACAATTTAAGTAATCGTACGGTTCTATAACATAATGTAACTAACAAAGTTTTCGTATGTCTGATGTAGTTTAAGCATATATGACAGAAATAATAAATTAAATCTTTTATAATGACTTAAATATCCAACTAATTCATTTTGACCTTTTCTTGGTATTCCATTACATCGTATTCTATTCAATAACCAAAGAAAGGAAGCGTAAAACTGTGTATGTAATAAAAAAAAATTCTTAAAAATCCATTTGATATTACATATATTTATATCCATAACGTATTAAAAATTCACTCATGTAGTACAGGATCTCGTGGAATTTAGCATTATTACACTGTGGTTTCTGGGAAATGATATGCAATTAGATGTTTATAATTGTGATTGTCTGCTGTTAATAGACTATCATATTCATCAATAACCTATAGCATGCGAGATATATTCACCATTCCTATTAATACGTCTATTATCTTTAATAGTGATTCTAAAACTTTAATTGAAATATTATAATACCCAGACCGCAGGCTGGGTACGAAACAGCGAAGTTTATATTATTTGTTATTAATTTATTATTAATTCTTACTATTAAATTTATATATAATTAATAATTGTTATTCCGTATTCATCTTGCATTATAAATATAACGTATTTTAATAAGGACATGCAACGATTTATATTTTGTATTACGCTGATTGTTTTTTATAAGACTTGAGTTATTTTTATTAAAATAATTACACATCTTACTATTAGCTTTTATCGTGTTAAATATAAATACTAGTTACAGTTCAGATGAAAATAATTGTAAATTAAACAAATGAAAAATCAAGTAAAATTAAAAGTCTTCACCAAGAAATTAAATTATTGAATATAGATATAATTGTTTCGTATAATGTTTCAATCTCTAGTACTGAAATTAAAGAGGTTAAATAAGGGATGCAACAATTATGTTTATTTTGTACTCCAACTTGGTGGCAATCAGTTTATTTATTACACGATACCTAATAATGATATAGTGGTCTATCGTTTTTGGTGGTTAATAGGGACTAGAACCTTCCGCGAAAGCTGAAAATCCGTGAAGTAGGATTTGGCCACAGTAATTTTCATGTATGCGGGTACACGAATGTTTTAAATATGAAACAGTATTTATACTTTACGCATTTAAGACAAAAATTACAACAATATACGTATTTACTTAAATGTGCAATGCTAATTAATAAGGTTACAAAACCTTATGGAGTAATAAACATTAATCAACTTTGCTTTCTGAAAAAGGTGAAGAGTCTTGTCTTGGTGGCGAAGGAGAGGCTCTCACTTACACGTAGAAGTTTTAGACTCACTCGGAGACTCTTCTGCTGAAGGCGCTGACTATAGAGCCAGGGGGCTTTACCTTGGAGAGAAACATGGTGATGGGTAGTTATTGCCTTTGCTTTTCCTTTTCCTTCAAAATTCCCCAGTACAAGGATATAACCCCAACAACGCGATTGCTGAACTCGACAGCTCGAACCATATTGTCGTCAATGTCTTGTGCAAATTCTTGCCATGTTGCACAATTGTTGCAGATTCTCCAGGGTAAGGCCAAGCTTTTCAGTTTGTTCTTCGTCTTCCTCTTCATTTTCTTCCTCAATTTAAGACTTTGTCATCTCAAGAGCCCGTGGTATGTACTCTGAGTCAACTCATCTCTTTGTTTGACACACAGGTATCCCTCTCTCTCGAGCACTAAGATGAAACAACGCTCCTTTCTGCAATATGGCTGCCAACATGGTTGTAATTTTTTAAATTTTAATTTTTTGATGAATATTTTGGAAAAATCCTTGAAGCACTGAAGCTGCAAAATATTAAGCACCAATTGACGAGGGTACACTGTAAAGTGCATATTTAATTTCAAAATGAAACTTACTATTTTATATATCAACGGTTTTATTTTCTCAAACATTGTTACTAATAGATTTATTTCTAGGCAAATCAATTTAGGAGAAATTAATTTAAATCTCCCTTTCTAACTGCAGTATTAGCCAATCGCAACGGATCCTAAAGCATAGCATAATTAAGCCCCATTCTTAAAGCTCCCAAGACGAGAATATTCCTTCAATAATCAAACTAATACCAATACTATGATATTTAACAAATGGGCTCAATATTGCGCCATACATTAGTCACAACGATGAAAATGAATGGGCGCTTTGCTCATAAAAATGCAATTACCGGCAAGTAAACAATAACACGGAAGTTACATGAAGTTAATATTACCTCTTTAATTTCAGGATTATTGAGATTTATTATTTATATTATATTGATGTATCTGGGCGTTTATTAAATACGCTAAAATTAGATCATTTCTAGAGTCTGCTGATTTGTTGAACAAAAGGTGTTTAGACCTGCTATGCACTTATTTATAGCAAAGTAATCAATATACAAGATATATCCGATAAAATATTAAAATGTGAATATGCAATACCTTTAGTGAAACATCATAGTGCGTAAAAGGAAATATCAAAAACCTGTATATGAAATATCGTTAATGAAATATCATAATGTGTATAAAGATATATTATAATCCGTATATCAAAACGCATAAATGATATATAAAATTCCTTTTTTGGTACTCTTTTAATTCAAGCATCTTACTTAAGCAACTTTAAATGAGAGATTTTTCTTATTTTTGGTGTTTTACATTTTTTATTATCGTAGATACATGGCATTCACATCATTATATTTTAGTGGTATTTAAAATGAGACGTTAGTATTAAAGGGGTAAAATTAGTTTCAAAATGTTAAAAGTATAAAAATATCACTGCAGATTTTAAGGACATATAAAGTAGGATTTGGAATTTAATACCTTGGCTGTCAAGCCCGAACATAGTTCATGCAACGTAAATGTGTCAACTTTTGGTATTGGTTTGTTTTGGAGTTCTATCATCTACTTTTTGCAACATAAGGGCTAATGAGACCGGGACCTACAGCTTAAAGCCGATTCCGAACGGCTACGAAAATCCATGCTACGGTGGGACTTGAACCCATGAACTCCGTAACCAAAGGCTAGCACCCTAACCATTCAACCATCTTTCGGCGCAACTTTTGGTATGCCGACCTAAATTTGGGCAAGAGAAACAACGGCATTTCAGTTCCATGAAGACGCATATAATGTCATCCAATGCATATTTAATTTGCCATTTTGGCAATGATACACTTTCCCTCTACAAGTTTGGCTCTTTCGAGCCATCTGTTGATATTTTTCGGATAAAGTAAAGGATTTGTGAAATTCAGAGGAATCTGAGCGGCATGAAATTCATGACAGTTGTATAAATAATAATGTTTTATTAGTTTATTATATGTATCCAGAAAATTATATCATTTGATTTATTTTGCTGTAATTTGATAAAATTACAGTAATTATTTCGTTTAAATTTTTTTTTCTTAAAAATAATCTTTCTAGCATTTTTATCATGATAAAAATATTAAAGGTAAAAACAAAATTCATTTTGGAGCTTTTTTCTCAAGTATATTCCTCAGGCAAGGGGTTAATATTAGCATAAAAATTTCTTACTCTTTTAACCCTTTGTACTGAAGCCTAGTAACACATAGAGGATACCAATAAATCCAGCACTATATTAGTTAGGAGTACATACCTGTGATGTAAAAGAAATATGGAGTCGTATAAAGAGAGTACAGTGAACATTACTGATTAGGCTCACCGTAACGCCTTAGACGTGACAGTAAATTTCATCTTAGCATTTTAATGTCGCAAATACGGTGACAGCGGAGTGCAAAGGGGATCTGCAGTACTCTTCAGACTACAACAGATAGATCCGATTCCTCAGTTTTTGAGTCATAGTTTTGTGAGGTACAAATAAATTTTTGCTATTGAACATCAATAGAAATTATCTCCAAGCATCTAAAATTTACTCCCGTTGCTAATTTTCGAACTAGAGCAGCAATAATGCAATATAAATATATCATTTATTCCTGTTTACGGATTTGCTTGTTGCATTTTGAAGTTAGGAAGTCAATTTCATGAAAACTCCTCAAAATGACCATAGTAGTATAAAGTGCCACTTTCTATTCAAAAACTTGAACTTGAAATTTCTCTACTATTAATATGGTTTTGTACACTTAGAATAGCTCAAATTAAAGATTTTTCCACGATTATACATTTTTAAGATACCAGATTATGTTTCCCTTCAATAATTCTAGATAAAAATCACCGGCATATGTTTACTACCGAGTACCGGTGAAATTAATGAAATTCTGAAACTGGGTTCCACGAACTTGTATCGTTTAATCAAGTATAAAATATTTATGATAACAAGTTCAAATAAGAAAATACTGAATAGTCAAATTAAAACCTAAACAGAACAATAACCGACACATTTTAATAATCTTATTTTCTTATAGGATAATTATAATAAAATTTCCACACTCAGGGATAGAAATTGCAAATGAAATGAATAATGCAAATTCATGTAAAACATTTAGCTCCTCTCGATGTTTCCCTAGATTTCAGTAATATTAAGAAATTATTTTTATGGAATTTGACATAAATATCATTTAATTAATAGAGCAATTAATTTTACTAAAATCGGTGTTACATCGATTTCTTCATTTGCATGTTATATTTCAACAACATTTTAGGACTGTTAATAGAATAACCTTTATATTTCAGTTTATTAGTTTTTAGCCATTAAGTCATGAAGTTAGTTCTTGATTTTTCAAACAACAATTATATATATATATATATATATATATATATATATATATATATATATATATATATATATATATATATATATATATATATATATATATATATATATATATATATATATATATATATATATATATATATATATATATATATATATATATATATATATATATATATATATATATATATATATATATATATATATATATATATATATATATATATATATATATATATATATATATATATATATATATATATATATAATATATATATATATATATATATATATATATATATATATATATATATATATATATATAAGGTTTCAGAATCACTAATGAAAAAGGGAAAATGAAATTTTGTTTTTCAAATTGTGTATGGCATTTTAGCATATACATTGCCAGAAAAGATATTTCTCATTACCTGTTGAACTAACATACCTGTTTAACTATCAAACCTGGTACCTTTTTACTTAAAATTGCTTTTAAATTTTGGTTCATATTTTAATTGCATTCATAAATTATATATTTAAAATCTTCACTTTAATTTCAACAGTTTTATCATTCTCAAATATTATGACGCCTGATTATTCATTAGCTTAATAATCTTCCTACAAAAATTATAACCAATGAAGTTTTTCTTTTAAAAACTGTTCTTAATAGGTTCGAATAGCTACACTTCTCCAAATTAATTTCTTGAGGCTTTCCAAAAACAGCCGTCGAGATTTTAATTTGTGGAAGAAAGAAGTGAGACAGTAAAACTTATGTAACAACTAGTTAATCACGTTTCTAGTAATTGCTACGTTCCTAGTAATTGGTGAATTGTTACTAATGTGTTAAGTTTAACAAAGTTAATTATAATAATGAGAAAGAAATTCTAATGAATTGTAATATAATCATCCACGCAGATCTATATTTTGATAAATAACTTAAAATGAAAGATTTAACTTGATAATAAATATTTAAAGTCAATATAAGACTGCTACTGGTATTTTCCAAATATGTCGACACTGTAAGAAACTTATACAAAATAACTTTAAGTAAATAATATTCAACAACAATTTCACAGAGATTATATTTAAAAGCACTAAATTTCTACCTCTAAATGTACGTACGGAAAAAGAAGGTGTTAAAGGCTTACAGTGGGCGATAGTGTAGAGGAGCCTTTAAAAGTACTCATGCATTACCCCGTAGTGGATGAAAATTTGCATTTATACAGTTGCCATAAACAGAGCTATATCCAGCTGCTACTTATATATAGTGGACTAATTATGAAACTTACAAACTTCTCTCATTTCTATAGAGCAAATATTTTATATAGAAAATAGATTTTTCGATAAATCAAACATAGAATTTACTTGTAGAATTATTTTTCAAATATTCCGCTAATTTTTATATACAAGAAACGCCTAAACGCATCTAAATTTCATAAAATCTATACCCTGTCTCACCATGATCGATTAGAGGTAAAAAGTGATTATTTACTTTATAAATGTATGGTATCTAATCTGTGATTAACTCTAATAGACTTTGTTGATACTGAGACAGTTAAAAATGCAATGTCTTTACTGAGAAAACTTACATTAAATAACTTCATATTACTTGAAATTCGCATCATATTAGGTTGGGGAAAATGAAGTCAGTTATTTTTTTCGGTAGTTAAGTGGTTTACTGTCGATATCTCGAGAAGTTTTTATCAAACAATTTATGCTCCTTGTCAAGGTGACGTTTTACACTAATTTTTTTTTACTGTTTCTTTTTTGGTCCATTCAGTTGTGTGTTACAAGGTGTTAAAAATGGAAGTCAACAAAGAGAAAATTTGGTACATTTTACAGTGTTTCTTTTATAAAGGCAAAAATGCAAGCCAGGCGGCTGAAATTGTGTATGGTGTTTATGGTGCCGATACTGTAACAGCTAATTATGTGCCATTTTGGTTTGGTCTATTCCGTTCCGGCATTTTTGATGTTAAAGATGCACCCCTCAGTGCCAGGGCCGTTGTCGAAAATGTTGATAAAATCATAGAATAATAGAAGTTTACTGGCATATTAGTAGTCGTAGCATCGCTCAGGAGCTAAATATTCACTATAAAACAGTTTTAAACCATTTGGGCAAATTTTGATTCAAAAAGAAGCTTAATGTTTGGGTGTTGTACACCAATTAACACCAAAAAACATGATGGAGTGAATTTCCGTCTGCGAAGCCTTGGCCAAACGTATTGAAATCGACCCTTTTTTTAAACGGATGGTGACTGGGGATGAGAAATGGGTCAAATACGACAACATTGTGTGAACACGATCGTGGTCAAAATGCGGTGAAGCAACTCAAACGGTGGCCAAACCAGGACTAACGGCCAGAAAGGTTCTATAGTGTATTTGGTGGGACTGGAAGGAAATCATTTATTATGAGTTACTTCCGTATGGTCAAACACTAAATTCAGATCTCTACTATCAACAACTGGCCCGTTTGAAACTATCGATTGACGAGAAACGGCCAGAATTGGCCAACAGAAGAGGTGTTGTGTTTCATCTGGACAAACGCCAAGCCACACACATCTGTAGACACTTGTCAGAAACTCAGGGAGCTTGGTTTGGAAATTTTCTTGCATCCACCATATAGTCTGGACCTGGCACTAAGCGATTACCACCTTTTTCTCGCATTGCAAAACATCCTGAGTGATAAGAAATTGGAATCAACAGAAGACTGGGAAAATCGATTACTAGAGTTTTGGGCCAATAAGGACCAAGACTTCTATGAGAGAGCCATTCTGAAGTTACCTTTAAAATGATAAACAAATTACAACAAAACGGTGTATATTTGACCCAAATCGGACAATCCAAAACATGTTAAATAAAGTCATTAATTTCACTCAAAAATAATGGATTTCCTCAACCTAATATGAATATTTCTATCACGACCTTTAATTGCAGATAAATTTAATTTATAGCACACCCAATTTTATAATTTATTTTCAGTAATTAGATTAGAGGTTTCTTTTACGATGTACTGGAGCACAAAAAGTAGTCAGAATGGATTCATTGTATTTTTGGTAACTTATAAAGAGTTCAAATTGTTATCTCTAACATATAGGCTTAAACTACATAAAATCTACGAAAACATTTTGTTAGTTAATTTATTATTAAACTATTGGATTATTTAGAGAAGTTGTGACCTTATATGCCAAATTTTAAATAATTTCAGAATATCGTAGAGTCATATCGTGTTATACTCCAATTTTAGCTTTGTACATTTTCATATTACTAGACAAATTGGATGATAGATATTTTAATCTCGGCAGTTAACATTTGATGATATCAAAAAATTTATGGAGAACCAAAAAATCAATCTACGGACAGGTGCAGACAGATAACGTTGTACTGAGGGACAACTGGACCTCCTTGAGTCCCACAAGAAGCTGGAGAAAAACTCTAAAAAAAAACATCACTAATTGAATATCTGTACATTCTCTTTATTCTGGTTACTCTCCGGCGAAAAACTCGCGTCGACTGAAGTCACCTTTCGCCTCTTCCCATTCGCCTTTTCTTTCCTCATCGGTGTCCCGGTAGCCCTTGATTGGCTTGTTTAGGTGCGCCTTATTGCCTGACATTTCGTTCTCCCATCTGTCTTTCGAATTCCCCTCAGACATCACAAGCCGTGGTCGAAGCGACAATCCTTTGTATAGTAGTGTCAAAAACCCAGACAGCCTGTCGCCCTGCTCTAGACTTTAATAAATATCTTTTGTAAAGCCAATGGAGTGTAACGACGGCACAACAGCGAATATAAATTTCACCATGTTATATGAATATATGAATTTACATATTTAAACCAGTGTAACCTCGAAAGAAGTTTTCCCTTCAAACTAGTGTAGTTTAGACTCTTTAATAAGTTGAATTGTTTAAAGAGTTTTCACCCAAACGTTTATTACTTTTTAGTAAAGGAATTGAGTTTATCCCGGGAATTATATAAACTACACTATAAAAGTGTCAAAACAACTTCTAAAGCCTATAGAGGCAATAAAATGTTATTAAAAATTTTAGTCATATTAGGAATGCCTTTAATTAATATATAATAGAATACAAAATCTAAACGATAATTATGTTAGGATTAAATAATAATAGGAACGGAACTACATTACTTAAATGCAGATAAAATATTTCATAATTATAAAAGGTATTTAAACAATTAAGCAATAGTTCTTTTGAAAATACTAGAGTTTAAATTACTGCATTTCATATTAAAGTAAATTAAAAGTGATTTCAAATAAGCTGAGAAAATTATATCTTCATAATATACCAACAAAATAAATTAAGAGAAAACTATTGCTGTATATCAAATGTTATCAACATTTTACTCACTGACAAACTTGCGAATACAATATATTAGAAATAATTTATTTTCCTCGTCAAAGAATTAAATTTACGCCTTTTAAATTGAAACTATCAGCTAAACATATCAGCTAAACGATATGAATTGAACAATGCACAAAACAAAATTGTAAAGAAACATACATAATTACGAGGATATTACCAAATATAATTAAGATTCTAAAAACTATGATAAATATTAGATAAAATAACATTTTCTATTTTGCGAAAAATAAGCCGATTAAAATGGATTGCTGGGTGATAATAACTCTATTAAACGATCGCTTTGTAAAAGAGATATAAATAAGTCAATTACATTCTGATAATATCTGTTATTATATTCATTTTGGAGTTTAATGAAGTTAGAATATTATGTATAATATAAACTTAATTATGTTTATTATTATTAAGTTTTCAGGAGAAGACTAATTGGAATTTGAGAAAAGCGTAAATATAAGAAATTACAACAAAAAGTAATTTAAACCACTCAGTTTTTTGTCACTAATGTAGCTTATATCATTTGATAATAATATTATCTTAAAAACGTTAATTTCCTTTTTGAAATGGATGTAGTAATTAATTTTATTTTAGACATTCAAAAAGAAAATAATAACCATTCTGTTATTTTGACCTTTACTTTTTTCTGATCAAATCATATTTCTTATTATTTAAATATGTATACATGCATGTTTATGGAAACATGCGTATATACGACACACTCACAGACCAGCGTAGCAGTTGAACATATTATAATTAAATAGGAAGTATGGCTACATAAAACTGTACAAATTTTCTTTGAATTTTGTACACAGTATATTGTTAAAAGTACTTCAATATATATAAGAAATTTTAGAATGATTGGTAATTTCATATTCGGAGAAATATCATTTAAAATGATTGTCTTTTTTGTGATAGAAAACAGGATTTTTTGTTACAGTCACACATTTGCAAAGGTCTTCGCACATATCTAGACGATTTTAGTTAGCCGTATTAAAAAATATTTTGTTGCAAAAAAAATAACTGTAATTGTACTATGTTTTTAACAGTCAAAATTATGGGTTTTTTTAATTCAAAATGGCGTTTTTAATGAAAAAATGGTTCAAAGGTTATATTTATGCTCTTTCCGGAGAGCAGTATTCATATTCTGTCACCCCAAAACGATTTGAGAATCATGGTTTCGTGATATCTAACACTTCGATAGGTAAGAAAGATCGTCAAAATAAAGGAAAAAAGTCAAATTTGAGGTTCAAGTGGGACAAAAATTCCAGACAGGTATCCAAGGAAAAAACGAATACCTTCAACTATTTCAAAGTACGTAGTATAATGTCTCTGGTAAAAAAAAAGTTGCTAAATCATTAAAATGCTGGGTGTCCACTGCAAACAAAATGTTAAATGTTGATTTAAACTTTAAGAAAGCTAAAATAATGCCTCGTCTTTCTCTAAACGCATGGTACGTTGCAGAATTATCTATTAGAAACATTTATCCAAAGAAAAATGGAAAAAAAATGTCACAATAGATGAATTATATGTGTATTTAAATGATTATTAAAGGTTCATTCGCCTGACTTAAAAACATGTGTTGCGTTCTCTGCTCTCAAACTAATAACAGTAAATTAATAACATTATGTTTTCAAATACACTAATAATTTATATATATATATATATATGTATATAAGTATGTATGTATATATATGTATATATATATATATATATATATATATATATATATATATATATATATTATATATATATATATATATATATATATATATATATATATATATATATATATATATATATATATATATATATATATATATATATATGTATATATATATATATATATATATATATATATATATATATATATATATATATATATATATATATATATATATATATATATATATATATATATATATATATATATATATTATATATATATATATATATATATATATATATATATATATATTTATTTATATATATATATATATATATACATACATATATATATATATATATATATATATATATATATATATATATATATATATATGTGTGTGTGTGTGTGTGTGTGTGTGTGTGTGTAGGAATGTATATATCTACGTATACTTGTAATAAATCCTTGTGTGTTTATATATAATAGATTTGAATTAATAATTATCAATCCTCCTATGTAACTACATTATTTAAAACGAAAATGATTAAACCGAGGGCCGCATATAGCAAGCAAGTAATCCCTACCTACTAAAAAAGCATTGAAGGTGTAAGAAAATTTATATATACGCAGCCGAAGAATTCTTTAATGTATGTCAAATCTCAATCTATAAAACTAAAATTAGAAAGAAGATCTATAGGTAATATTTATCTAACAAAATTTGATTGTTTATTACTATCAGAGTTGAATAATTCTTATGTTACTATTTGCAAAAACCATTTAAAATTAGCATGAATGCTAAAAAAAATAATCACTTTTTTATTTTACTAAATATTTTCCAATTTAGTAGGGGTGTTTCATTGCTCAAATAATTGTTGTAATTTGATATACAAAAAAATTATATTTTACAATAAAAAATGCCGATTATGAAACTGCATTTGTATTTTTATGCATAATTAATATTTACTCTGAAACTAAAGTACAAAAGGTTATTTACAAGATGAAGGCAGCATTAGAGGTAAAAAAAATTATTTTGCTTATTTTAGACGTTCTTGGAAAATGCTGCACAATTAACCAAGTACTCATTTTTTATGGTTAATCGTTTTCCTTTATTGATAAAGAATTCAAATTTGTAAAACCAATTAGCCAAAACATTTTAATGAGAATCAGTCTTAAAACAACGAGTTATATAAAACTAATTTGATATTTTCCTCGGGCATTTTTGAAATTTTCAGGTAATTACAACTACAGTTTTAGCCATTTGCATAAGAGTTTTTTTTCTTTCAGCAAAAGATTTGGTGTCCTGCCAAGAGGGAGTTTTGGTGGATTTTTTATTCTTTTTATTAAAATTATGATGTACGTAAATGTTTGTCTTAATACTAATATAGGTTTTGAAACTACGATTTTTTGTAGCTAATATTCAAAGCATTTTGTGTAATTTAGGTAGCGCCTGTGTAATTTTTAAAACTAACTTTCCCTAATATTTGAAAGAATTTTTATTCATTTATTAACTTATATTTAATTAGTATAATTGGCATATAAAGCCTAAAAAACCTCATAAAAAATAATAAAATCTTTGAATTAACTAATAATTACTGTAGCAGTTTTTTCAGATGACGGTTTATATTAAATATAAGAGGGCGAATTTTTCTTTGACATTTGTGTTTTACAAAGTTTGAAACATAATTAAATTTATTCCCTACGACATTATAAATTAATTATTAATGCAATTTTAAATGCATTTTATAATAGTAACACTTTTAAACATTTTTCATAATAAAAATGACAGCATTTAACAGTTAGAACTCTCTTTCAAAACATTACATTAATATTAAAAATACTCCAAATGAATTTTATCTATTAAATTCAGCGAATATTTATCAAGTATTGACTTTATGTAAAAAGAAAGTTATTCCTAATCACTGTATTTATAAAAAAAAATTATAGAAATTTCTGTTTTACTTTTAAAGCAAGTAAATTCTATTGTTGCAATTAATTTCATCCTCTAGGGCATGTCCACCCAAGGAGAAAGGATAGCTCTAAATAATAGAATGGGCATATATATATATATATATATATATATATATATATTATATATATATATATATATATATATATATATATATATATATATATATATATATATATATATATATATATATATATATATATATATATATGTGTGTGTGTGTGTGTGTGTGTGTGTGTGTGTGTGTGTGTAAACATATACATATATAAATTTTATATAAAAAGGTTAATTTAAAAAAGAAAAGAAAAAATATAAACTACTTTAAAGCATAATAAGAAATAAAATACAGATCGACACTGGTGTAATGAACTTGTACAATTCTCTCCATACTGCTCAATGTATTTAATAATTAACAATCCTAAATTAAAAACTATAGTTATATTTTAATTGTTTCTTGTAGACATCTCTTGGAGGATGTAAATGAGTATAAGAGAGATCTGGTATTATTAATGTACAGAATTGGTGTTGTAAAATAACAAAATTTACTTACATGTCGTAATTTGTAAGATTTAATATTACGGTCTTAATTTTCGATTTAAAGTTTTAACGTAACATAACTTTGTGTGAAAAGTAGGGAATCGTAATAAAAATTGAGATTGTAAACTGGGTCATAAATACTGATTAATTCGTAAACTTTATATTAAATGCATCTTTTATCAGAAAAGTTTTATTCCTAAGTTGTTTTTTATATTTTCTGTGAAAACCCATCATGAAAAATAACTTTAATAAACAGCATAAGATATATTTTATAAAACAAAATCTCTCGTTTAGTGTAAAACTAACTGATAGAAATCTATTAATCAATACTAGAATAAAAAATAATTAATAGTGATTCTGTAATAATTTTTGCATAAACATATTGCTATTGAGATATACTTTCTAGTGGAAAAATAATATATATATATATATATATATATATATATATATATATATATATATATATATATATATATATATATATATATATATATATATATATATATATATATATATATATATATATATATATATATATATATATATATATATATATATATATATATATATATATATATATATATATATATATATATATATATATATACAAATATACAGTTATTTATATTTCCTAATCAGTAAAATTAATAAAATCACGCTAAATCCAATTGAATGTTTATTAAATAATTCACACTTCCAGAGGATGATTTTACAATACTAATTTCAACCACATCTGTGCACACTTTTGTTGATTGTAATTTCAGATTCATAGAAATCTTGTTTTTTGAGGAGTTGAAGAAAATATACACAAAACTAACTCTTATATATAAAACTATCTTGGTTGCCATAAATTATAAAGGTAAATAGGAAACATAAATAATTGCTCCATGGTCAGATGAACAGATATCTGGTTCATTTTTGCCAGTAAAAATAACGAATAGAAAGAGCATTCTCGAACAAAGCTGATGAACCAAGTAAGTTGTTGAATATATTATTTAAATTGAGACCAGGATTTATATCCATGCGTGGTATATTTCTAAACTAATATTGCATTCTTATTACGGTAAAAACTAATGTTGTTCTCTAATTCATATTTCGGGTATTTCTGGTTCTACGTATTTTAAATCTTAAACCTTTAATAATATCCATGTAATGCCAACATGTATAATAATTTACACATATGATAGTAATTCTAAGCTGGAGAAACTGATTTCAAGTTTGATTACAGAGACTTCCATAAACACAAGTATACTATTATTTAGATAGGT
>CM063504.1:113820267-113822767 GCA_032207245.1 Pardosa pseudoannulata | reverse complement strand
ATTTTCTCTTGAAAATATTGAAACACGATACAGAGTGTTGCCAATTTTTGGTATAAAGTATATATGGGTGTTGACAAGTAATTGCTTGTGATGTCGGTAATTTTTACCTTGGACGATTTCCAAGCTCCCATAATTATTATGAACTTTTAACAGTGACCTAAAAAATTATTTCATTCGACAAAAATGTGTTTGATGTACTTCATGATAAACTAAAAAAATTAGATATAATTTCTCCTTCGGAACATACACAACATCTTCCTTTGAAAAATGAAGTGCATGTTAATTATAGTAATTAAAAAGCTATTAGCAAGAATTTTTTTTTAATTTCACAGAGTAAATTTGGTTGTTAATAGCGGTTTTTCATCGAAAAAAAATTAAGGCAAACAGTAACAGAGTGAAATTACACGTTTTTCAGCTGACTGATTACTAATTGAGTGCATGAAAAATCACTTTTATTATAATTAAAATTTAGGTTTCTGAAAAACCAAATTTTGTCTCTCTTTAAAATGTATTTCCAATAATTATTTTCGTAAAAATACTTATGGTTCAAACATTCCGAAATGGTTGAAAAATATCACTTAATAAAATAGTAAATACATGTTTGGAATTAGTATTCTTCTAATTTAATAATAGTTCAGTTTGAAGAAGAAGGTTTATTGAAACACTCACTTTCTATAAACATTTATAACTGATGCAATAAAAGGATAAGCAGAATAAAGTAATAAATAGTTTTTTTAGGTCATAGTTTCCAAACTTAAAGGAAGTCCAAACATATTTTCCTACAGTAACAATTTTTAATCTAAAATGCTGTTTTAAAAAGTCTAATTAAACAAAGATAGTGATTCTGGAATGGGTGAAAAATATCACTTAATAAAATAGTAAATACATGTTTGGAATTAGTATTCTTCTAATTTAATAATAGTTCAGTTTGAAGAAGAAGGCTTATTGAAACACTCACTTTCTATAAACATTTATAACTGATGCAATAAAAGGATAAGCAGAATAAAGTAATAAATAGTTTTTTTAGGTCATAGTTTCCAAACTTAAAGGAAGTCCAAACATATTTTCCTACAGTAACATTTTTTTAATCTAAAATGCTGTTTTAAAAAGTATAATTAAACAAAGATAGTGATTCTGGAATGGTTAAAAATATCACTTAATAAAATAGTAAATACATGCTTGGATTTAGCATTCTTCTAATTTAATAATAGTTCAGTTTGAAGAAGAAGGCTTATTGAAACACTCACTTTCTATAAACATTTATAACTGATGCAATAAAAGGATAAGATGAATAAAGTAATAAAAAGTTTTTTAAGTCATAGTTTCCAAAATTAAAGGAAGTCCAAACATATTTTCCTACAGTAACAATTTTTAATCTAAAATGCTTTAAAGTCTAATTAACAAAGATAGTGAATCTGGAATGGGTGAAAAATATCACTTAATAAAATAGTAAATACATGTTTGGAATTAGTATTCTTCTAATTTAATAATAGTTCAGTTTGAAGAAGAAGGCTTATTGAAACACTCACTTTCTATAAACATTTATAACTGATGCAATAAAAGGATAAGCAGAATAAAGTAATAAATAGTTTTTTTTTATTATAGTTTCCAAAATTAAAGGATGTAACATATTTTCCTACAGTAAATTTTTAATCTATAATGCTGTTTTAAAAAGTCTAATTAAACAAAGATAGTGATTCTGGAATGGTTGAAAAATATCACTTAATAAAATAGTAAATACATTGAATTAGTATTCTTAATTTAATAATAGTTCAGTTTGAAGAAGAAAGCTTATTCAAACATACATACTTTCTATAAACATTTATAACTGATGCAATATAGATAAGCAGAATAAAGTAATAAATAGTTTTTTTAGGTCATAGTTTCCAAACTTAAAGGAAGTCCAAACATATTTTCCTACAGTAACATTTTTTTAATCTAAAATGCTGTTTTAAAAAGTATAATTAAACAAAGATAGTGATTCTGGAATGGTTGAAAAATATCACTTAATAAATAGTAAATACATGTTGGAATTAGTATCTTCTAATTTAATAATAGTTCAGTTTGAAGAAGAAGGATTATTCAACACTCACTTTCTATAAAACATTTATAACTGATGCAATAAAAGGATAAGATGAATAAAGTAATAAAAAGTTTTTTAAGTCATAGTTTCCAAAATTAAAGGAAGTCCAAACATATTTTCCTACAGTAACAATTTTTAATCTAAAATGCTGTTTTAAAAAGTCTAATTAAACAAAGATAGTGATTCTGGAATGGGTGAAAAATATCACTTAATAAAATAGTAAATACATGTTTGGAATTAGTATTCTTCTAATTTAATAATAGTTCAGTTTGAAGAAGAAGGCTTATTGAAACACTCACTTTCTATAAACATTTATAACTGATGCAATAAAAGGATAAGCAGAATAAAGTAATAAATAGTTTTTTTAGGTCATAGTTT
The DNA here is from genome assembly GCA_032207245.1 of Pardosa pseudoannulata. NCBI lineage: Eukaryota > Metazoa > Arthropoda > Arachnida > Araneae > Lycosidae > Pardosa > Pardosa pseudoannulata. The sequence goes on along the minus strand of CM063504.1, from coordinate 113,820,306 downwards.
CCAAACTTAAAGGAAGTCCAAACATATTTTCCTACAGTA
>CM063504.1:113805267-113810267 GCA_032207245.1 Pardosa pseudoannulata | reverse complement strand
TAAATTGCTAAATGAATGGTGCACTTAGAGAAACTGTTTATGTTTATTTCCCCTTCTAAAAGTAGAAGTTAGTAAAAAGATTTTTATCATAATCATACCATTCATGGGAATCTTGTTACCACTTCTCATAAAAGAAATTCTTCTTGTAGAATACTGCTTTAAATAACACAGTACAATAAATATTTATATGAACGTCTCTTTCATATAACTTTCTGGTATCTTGTTAACCCTTTAGCGGACAGTGGTTTCGCAATGAGACCACATTTAAATATCTTATTTTTTTCGTTACTTCTGTAGATATATCAATGGTTTTTTTTCAATTTTTTATGTTTTGACAATTTAAACCTTAATATATGACAGCATTACATTTAATTTATTTTTTTTCTTTTGGAATATATGTAATTAAACTTTACGTACCTGGAAAGTTAGTAATTGGATTTTTCTAACTTATACCTTCAAATAAATGTATCTACCAAACAACACTTATAAATTGTTAAGTTATTTATTTATTAAACTATTTTTAAGCTATTTATTTATTATGCTATTTGTTAAGCTATTTATTTATTATGCTATTTGTTTAGCTATTTATTTATTATACTTTTTGTTAAGCTATTCATTTATTATGCTGTTTATTAAGTTATTGATTTATTGCGCTGTTTATTATACTATTTGTTAAACTATTTATTTATTATACTATTTTTAAATTATTTATATATTATCCAATCTATTAAGCTATTTATTTATTATACTATTTTATGGATACTTATTTATTGTTCTTACAATATAATTAAAATTTTAAAAAATAATAGATGCACGCTGTACAAGGGGAGGATTTTATCAGTTTAACTACCTCTCAAACCCTCCTAAAGGTATACCCCTCTAAGAAATGTTGAGATTTTTTTTATATATTTTACATTCATAAGGTTCATAGATAACATTTATAAACTAATTTCATTAAATTCCAAAGAATTTATGTTCGTGACGGTTAAATGGATTGTATCTTCAGTTTCAGTATTTTCAGATAAAACATTCTTAATTGTAAAATATATTTTACCTTGAAGACTTTTGTTATGATTATTTATGATTATGTATGAGAATTAAAATGTTTTGATGTAAATTACTTTTCAATCAACATTCACATTAAAATTTTCATTATGTTTATGTGAAAATACTGTCTTTATGTAGTTAAGAATAAAATACAAATACTATTTATATAATATGTCATGAATATTAATCTGTGGTAAAAATTTATAGGGCCAATTTATTTCTTGTATCTAGAAGAGGAAACACTGTAATAGAAAAAACAACACTGTGTTCAGAATTTTACTATACCTGAATGAACTGTGACGATTGTGAGGAATGCTAAAAATACCTGAAATGTTTCATCGCATTTCCAACTATTAGATTACCTCTTATATGAAAACTGTTATAAAAGTAATACACTATATTTATGCAGTAATACATAACCAATTATTATTAACATGAAGTAGCTACCATCAATGTATTTATTCCAGCATTCTCCCCACTTCTTAAACACATATCAAAGTTTGTTTTCTGAAATATGTATCACATCGGCTTCTCACATTTGTTACTTTACAAATGGCTGTCCCTTACGGACTCATTTAACTGGTGAAATAGCTAAAAATCACACAATGAAAGATCAGGAATTGCGATAGGGTAAAGTGTGATATCAACATTACATTTAAATAAAACGTCCATTACGTGACCAGCAATATATTGCATTATCGTGACACCTAATACACGAGTCGTATTAATTGGAAAGTAGTCAGTGTTTTAAATACATACTGTGTTTTAAATAAATACTCTGAAATATCAACCAGTGTGATATACTATTTGCATTATATCAGATGTTCACATTCCGTTTCTCCATAAAAAAGTATTATGACTTTAAAAACAATAAAATTAATCCGATTGCTTCGTGAACAGCCTACATAACGCTATCATGGTACATAACTCACACTCAAGATGTACTTTAAAACATTTACACCTTCACACACTAGAGAATCAAACAAATATGTTTTGCCTTCCTTACCAATATTAAATTATTATATTATCTTTATTATTAGTTTCTGTGAAATATAGGTTAAATCATGCGATATGTAGTAAATAGCTAGATAAATTATTGATTTACAATAACAGTTACTAGTTCAATTAGTCTTCCTGTTACGAAACCTAAATGAACAGAAACAGTTACAGAAATATTATAAAAGCATTTTGTTTTCATTTATCATAGACCTATATTTTTAAACATTCAAAAACTTATAATTCCAGTCCACTAAAAAATACCCTATTCTTGAATACTTTATTGAGTATATTTAGTAGCGTATAAACAGTAGTTTCCGTAGTTTAATCTGAAATGATCGAAAATTGCTAACAAAAATATATCGGTCTTCTTTAATAGTATGTTGTGCGAATTCGTGTGTTCCACTTCCCTCCAAATTTTAAGTACATCATTTTTTACTTTCACATGTATAGTAGTACATCTTTCATCTACTTCATCAATTATGAAAGGCTTGACGGATCGGTGTTATTTACAATCGTTAAGAAAACTAACCAATGGGTGGCTGACGTGGTGCAAGTTAGACACCCCTTACTTCCAAATCTCCTGCAGTGATCTTCCTCGTTAAATACTCACACGTTGACAGACAGTATTTCTTAGTTTATTGAGTTGTGGGACGAGTGAAGAAAGTAATGTTTCAAATATAATATATTATTGGAAAAATAAAAATAATGCTTATGAACTAAGTGTAGTGGTGTTTCCACCACTGAAATGCTACTGCTGTAGCGAATCAAAAAATAACTCCAAAAAATAAGCTTTCGTTAAAATTCTTTTAATTTGAGACTGACTTATATAATAAAATAATGGAAGAAACAAAGCAAATAAGGGTCGATACTATGCTTTCAGCATGCAATTGAAGGCGATCTTGTGAATCTATCTATGCAAGTAAGCAGATATCATGATCCTTCAGAAATGGGAAGAGGTCCGACAATGTCGATATGGATATGCTTAAAACGGGTGGAGGGGATCGGAATACTTTTAATAGGCGACCTAACATGTCTGTGTACCTTTGCCTCTTGACAGTTGATACAAGTTTTTACCCAGAGAGATACATCTTTTCTGAGTGAGGGCCATATGTACCTATTACGAACGAGATTTATGCTGGCACGAACACCAGGATGGGAAAGTCTGTGCAAGTTGTGGAAAATTGACTTTCGTAAAGTTAAAGGAATGTAAGGTCGAACTTTACCATGTGCTATGTCACAATATAACTCTACGTTACCCTCAAAGTTCATGGGCTTCAGTTCAAGTGACGTATTTTTACTACTTAACAAAAGCTGTAATTCCGGATCCTGTCTCTGTTCTTTGACCAGAAAATTAAGGTCAATATCAGATGCGACAGAAATAGTTTCCAACCGTGATAAAGCATCGGCGACTACATTATCTCTTCCTTTCACAAATCTTATGTCTGTAGTGAATTGAGAAATGTAATTTAACTGGCGTATTTGGCGGGGAGATTCAATTTTAGTCTGCATGAAGGCGTAAGTGAGAGGTTTATGATCAGTGTATACAGTAAACTGCCGAGCTTCCAGGATATGCTGAAAATACTTTATGGAAGAGTATACACTTAGCAATTCACGATCATACGTGCTGTAGTTCTTTTCGGAAGTACGCAATTTACGTGAAAAAAATCCTAAAGGAACTACACCTTCTGACTTACGAGCATGTAATGCACCACCAATCGCGGCATTTGAAGCATCGCATACTAAAACGAGATTGTCTTCGTCGGTAAAATAAGCTAAATGTGCTATATCAGTTAAATCCTTTTTACATTTTATAAATGCATCTAGTGCACAATTGTTAAGTTCAATTGGGGTACTATCCTTTTTCTTTGCTTTTTTGAGATAGGTGGTAAGTGGAGCCTGTACCATGGCAGCATTCGGCAAAAATCGCCTATAAAAATTTAGCATAGCTAAAAACCTACGAAGTTCTGCTACAGTTTTAGGAATGGGAAAATTTTTAATATTTTCAACTTTATCTTGCAGTGGAGAAATTCCGTTTGAGGTTATTTGACAACCCAAAAATTCTACTTGACTCTGGCCAAAAATACACTTAGCAGGGTTCAATTGTAATCCCGCATTTTCTAATCTGGTAAAGATTTCCCTCAAATGCTGGAGGTGCTGGGTTTCTGATGACGAAGCAACGAGTATATCGTCAAGGTACGCTACTACAAAGTCGAGGTCCATAAGTACCTCGTTAATGTACCTCTGAAATGTCTGTGCGGCATTTCGTAGCCCAAAAGGCATATAAAGATACTCAAATAAACCAAAAGGGGTAATTATAGCTGTCTTTTCGACATCATCAGGATTTACAGGTATTTGGTGATAAGCCTGTAATAAGTCTAGTTTAGAAAATATGTTTTTTCCAGCCAACATTTGAGTGCGATCGTGAATATGGGGGAGAGGATATCGATCTGGAGTGGCGAACGAAAACGATATGGTTTTCTAATAATATCTTTAGTAACTAGTCTGCTAACTTGACGTGCTAGTTCTTGAACTTGTTTTTCAAGATCACTGAATGAGCCAGAACTAGATTGTGAAACTGAAGCTATAGCTTGGAAAGATGTTAACTCATGAATTTTATCCGCCATTACAGAAAGCTGATCTAATTTTTCTTGGCTAACTGCCAGGATTGCCTGAATGTTCTGGGGTAATCGCGAAAGCCAGAGTGATTTTAAAGCTTCGTCGCTAAAGTTATTTGCAGCCAGGTTCTTCATAGTCAGCAGCAGTTGAGATGGTTTATTATCACCGAGCTTAACTTCTTGCAAGAGCTGCCGTAATTTAGCATTTTCAGATGCCGTAAATACATCTATCAATTTATACTTAATAGTCTCGTATTTTTTATCCTTTGGGGGCTGTAATATTATATCCCTAACACTCTGCAAAATCTCCGAGTCAATAGCAGTTAAAACAGTATTATA
>CM063504.1:113789623-113805167 GCA_032207245.1 Pardosa pseudoannulata | reverse complement strand
ATATTTTGTTTAAAATTATTATGAATGCTTTTGATAGTATTTACTAGTGAATGACCTAAATGCTTTAAATTTGGATAATTTTAATGATGTTACACTCATAGTTAGATATTAAGGTAATGAAAATTCATTAAAAATTCAATGTGTATGATTTTGAAGGACCAAAATTTTTTACCAACTGTAAATTAAGCAAAAATTTTTGGTGATTCACTAGTCCAGTGTATAAGAAATGTGTTGCATAAAAAAATATTGAAATAATTTAATTTATTAAAAAATTAGACTTTTTGAAAAAAACAATTTTTTTACTAATTTTTTTTTATTTATTAGAAATTTTATAAAAACTTCTCCAGAAATAAATTTTTTAAGTGCAATTTTCTATGATAATATAAAAAACAAATCTAAAAATGTAATAACATGAACTAGTTTCTACGTTTAAAGAAAAAAGTTCTCCGAACATAGACGGATACCTTAAATGTAAGAAAATATACATAATAAGCTATATTAGATGAAAAAGATACCAGTCTATAAAGTTGAATATTAAATTACAGAATGCCTTTTGGATATTTATTAAAGATCTAGACATCAGACAAAGATATTCAGAAGTGGAAATTCATAAAAGAAAATTTTTTTCAATCATATCGTAGGCTTTAAAAATTAAATGAAAGTTGAAAATTTTAAATAAAAACAAAATGGAATAAATGATACCTCTATACAGATAAATTTTACAGAGCGATCAGGGCAGTAGTAAGGATTTAGTTTCAGGGGGGCATGGGTCTCAAACTGGACTGAGATCTCCCATTATTATTTATTATTATTTATTTATATCCCATTATTATTTATTTTATTATTTTTTAATTAAAAAAAGCAAAAAAATTTAGTAAACAATTATATCAAATTTAATGTTATATATATAAATTCTATGCACAATCTTTGTGTAATATGTTTCAGTAAAAGTTTCAAATAATTGGGAACAAAAATATTAAAATAAAAAAACAAAAACAAATTTGATATCCTATACTATAAAACGAGGAATGGTTGTCAAGTCGAAAATCGCCCCAGAGTTAATAAACTGTAGTAAACTTGGGAATCTGGGGTTTTTGGTCACGAGGAATCGATTGGCATCGGTTTTGACGCGCTAAGGTCACGTAGTTCGGCGCTACAGATAGGGCCGGGTTCGAACCCCGGTGCGGGCAAACTTTTTTCTCATGCGTCCAAACCAAGTGAAAATTGGTACCCGGGGGTTTTCGACCACGAGGAATCGATTGGCTGTAGTTCTGACGAATTAATAATAATAATAATAAAAGTCTTTATTGATTTGTCTTTATTCCTTGATATCGGTTTCCATTTTTATTTTCTATCAACTCTAAATATTAAATTAATGTAGCAAAGTATATATAACACATAAACGATATAGTAAAAAAAAAATAATGCAAACAAAAATTTTGAAAACCAACCACAAAAAATTAAAAAAATAATGCTTCACTAACGTGCCGAAACAACCTCACCATTCAATTTCCAAAGCCACACTAAACACAGAGCATATAACTTATCAAAATCTGTCGCCGCGTTAGTGCGTCGTCGGCATACCAGGAGGTGCCGCTCTGACGCGCCAGTGCGTCGGTGGCAGCGAACGTGTTAAGGAACTGATTTCGATTTCAAATCACCGTCAACAAAGTTCGACATCTCAACATTCATCAGATTTCAAGCTACAGTTTCAACATGCAGAACGCACCTCTACATGAAATGCTTTAAGGAGCCGGAATTTTGGAACAACAAGCGATCAACTCAATTATACCCGCAAATGGACAACTAGAAGATACCGCCATTGTCAGAATGCTTCTCCATTCAACACACTTCAATCTTTACACTGCTCACTTTGTACCATTTCTTTAATTGTATAATTTTTTGTTATCAATTACATTTTATTTTCTATGACTTTTCAAACTTTACCTTTGTATAGAATAGTTCCTTTTCCAAACAACTTTGTTTAGAATAGTTTACATTGGTGCACTTTAACCGGTTATCTTTTCACTAATGGTTTCACAAATTTTCTTATGGCATGTATTGTTTTGATAAATCACAATTGAAAATTTAAATCTTCGAGTTAGCTTCGATACCTGTTTTCTCCGAGCGGAGCTCGGTCACCCGGTACTATTTTAAAAATTAAATTTTGCTTAAAGGTGCAACTTAAAAAAAATTATTTTTAAAAGTAATTCTAACTTAATATTAAAATACAATACAGTAAACTCCAGAACTTAATTGAGCCCATCAGCACCCCCACACCTATCTACCTACGTATGGCCCTGGGGAGGTGTAAAGTGTGTGCAATCACACAGATCTGCAATCGGCAAACACGTTTGTACCTTATCTTTTCCTGAAACAGATTAGGCAAAAGCAGATGCCTTAACTTCAAGAGAATTTATGATTTCAAAATATTTGGAATTAAACACAGCAGTGGAAGGCCAGCAGACCTCTTTAATATTTGCCAGCTAACTAAATAATATAGGTTTTGAAAATGACTATTCAGCTGATGCAAGATTAGTTTATATTTTTTTGTGAGTTCGAGCAACCTTACTACTTTTACTCAGGAGTCCAAGCAGAAGAAAAGCAGTCTTGGAGGAAAATTTTAAAGTGCAAAAATGTACTAAATAGAGTGCAGTTTTAAGTCAGTTCTCCCTCTATACCAGTGATTCTCAACCTTTGTGCAGCGAGAAATTTTGGGCTAATAATTATAGTCACTTGGTATTGTATCTTAAGTATGAAATTTTTTTTTATCACAAGCCATTTTCTGTATTTACTCCTTTCCCAATATCAGGGTTTCAAGCCTATTATTTCTTTTTGTCCATGCAAATAGTTATGCTTTCTTTTTACCCTATGAGTTTTGGTTTCAAAATTTTTTGATTTCATCTCTAGTTTTATCTAAAAGCATTCTGTGCATTTTTTCTACTCAATGATTTAGTTTGAGATGAGAGTATATCCCACAGTTATAAAAGAGGTGTCAAGTAAAACTCTTGACTTTTACTTTTCTGAATAAGAATTCAGAAAATAGCAGTAAAGGAAAGCAAAAAATCCTCTGCAATGAAAATCACATTATTTTGAGTAAAAAAGAAAGATTCAAATGTTTTAAGGTTAATTACAGGACAAGATCCATATATCTGTTTTTATGAAATTGATTACTAAATAAAGATCTGTTATGCATAAACGTTTTCAGCATGATAACTCCACTACTCATTGGTTTAGGTTGAGAAACACTGCTCTATTCACTAGCTAAACTCTTGCATCTGTCACTGACAAAAGCCTTAGTTAAATACAGAACAAAAAGTTTTAGATTCTACTCTCATCTGTATCAATACTTTATTAATTATTCTGAAATTGGGTATAAAATATAAGTAAATATTTAAAATAAAAAGAAAAACATAGCACTAATATGAATGCATGCAAAATCCACATTTTGTAATATGCTTTCTGAATTAATGAGAGAATAGAGTAAACTGTAAAAATACAAATAATTGAATAATTTTATGCTAAGCAAGCATCAAATGAACTGTATATTTGTTATATAATTAGAAATATGATCAAAATCTCAATCTTTTTACAGATGTTACTTACAAATTACACAAATCATAAAATTTAGAATATATACACATATCTTTTAACATACACTTAATAAATATAAAAAAGACATAAAAAATTGTCATACTTATTAGCTGCTCTTCCAAGCACAAATGCAGCATAACCCGTACATAAGCTATCAATATCTGGGAGGAAAAAAATACATTCATTTTAAATTCTAAAATTAATTTTTGACAAAAATAATTTGTTTTTGCCTACAGCTCAGTATTAAATTCAAATATGACCAAAATGATCCTTATTTCAAAATTTCAAAGAGGTTTGCTTAATATAAAGCTAAATTTAAAATTTTGCAGTGTTTGTTCATCTGGTACAATACAATAGATAAACACACATTTAATTTAAAACAACCCTTACTGAATTATTTTTAAAGTGTATAGTATTCCAAATACTCCAAAAATGTAAAATAATTTAAAATCAATTGCCAATCTTCACAAAAACTAACATAGTTAGAAGTCACTGTTTTTTTAAACATGAGACCTAATGAGACTTTCACCTGTTGTTTTTAGCTGATACTGAAGGGCTATGAATATCTGTGTAGCTGCAGTATTTGAATTCATTACTAATACTGAATATAATACTGAATATAATTGAATTCATTACTCTAATACTGAAAGGTGAAATTCTGCCTGTTATGCCATTATGTGGTTAATAATGGCAATGGACATGAAAATTTACTTGATGTTCAAAACTAAGTAAATTTATTTCATTGAAAATCAAACATTTTCCCCTTACTTTATATTACCTAGAATTGGTTTTAAATTCTTATACAAACAATCCTATAAAAATTTTAAGTCTTCAAAAAACTATGTATGAATTAAGTTTAAATAAATAATTTTATTAAGTCATCATTTCATTTAAAAGCAACTTGCGCCATTTTAATTTATTTATCGAAGACAAGTGTAGAGTGTTTTGACAGCTCCACGTCCACATGCTAACTGACTCATATCGGTTTGCTTAATCATCAAAAATCTTTCTGCTTGACTGGATGATCCCAAAAGCTTATGCGAGCGTGGGTCTTTTTCGTTTATTTTATTATTAAAATCACTTATAACTCACGCAATTTCCAACTACCCCTTTTTTAGACCTGACATATATATATCATAATATGGAAGAGATTGTGTAAAATTTCAAATAAACCAAAATTCTTTACATAACTGATTTGCTTAAGCTATACCAGATAAGCAAAAAGATGAACATTTACCATTGAACATATCAACGATGAACACTCGTTTTTTAGATATAAATAAAATTGAAATCAATTGAAGTTATAAAAACAAAAATATTGTTTTCAATGATAATAAATTAGGTACACTATTTTGATGAAAATGCTATACATGAGCTACATCCATAGAGAATTTTGTTCTACTAAATTCTAAATGTGCCCCACAGTGCCCACAGAATGTCATAAGTAACACATATAACATAATCACTCTTAAATTATATGAAACTCTGCTAGTGAATTTTTAAAGTTTTATAAGGTATTCAAAATATTCAAAGAAGACCAACATATTTAAAAAAATAAATAAAAATTATATTTTACCTGCTTGTAATGGGTGAGGTAAAGCAGCCATGATCCTCTCTACCTGATTCAGAGTAGACGTACCAGGAAATAAAGGTTTGCCACTAATTACTTCCCCCATTATGCATCCAACACTCCATAAATCCACCCCTTTAGTATAACTAGAATACATTTTAAAATATCACATTATCTATTAAATTAAAATCTACTTCAAAAGGAAAATTGGCTAAAATATGCAATAACATAAGTTTGGAAAATATCAGTTAAGTATTATCAACTGAATTATAAAAAAAAAAAAAAAAAAAAAAAAATTGACAAATTTGAAATTTTAATTATCTTCTAACATTTTAATTGAAGTTAGAAATTGTTATTTTATTAACTTCAAAGGACATTTCAAATGTAGTATCAAGGATATAAAATTATCTTTTACAATAGCAAAAACATAGAAAAGTATTATTCATTTAAATAGTGGTTTTCATGTTTAGGGTAATTTTATATTGTTCAAGCTTATATTATTTTGAACAACATTTCAAATGTTCTATTATAATTTTTTTTTCAGATAAGAGGTTTTTTAAAACGTTCATTAAAATAAAAATATTAGAAATATTTTGAATTATAATGACAAATTCTTTCATACAACAACAACATAAAAGTAACATTACCATTTTGATCCCAAAAGAATTTCAGGTGCTCTGTACCATCGAGTGGCAACATACTCAGTTAAAGTGGGATCTGTTGAATATTCACTTCCCTGCTCTAAAGAGCGTGCTAAACCAAAATCTGCTAACTTTAGCTCGCAGCGATGATTCATTAGTATGTTGGAAGGCTTAAAAAATATGGAAATTGATTTGGTCAACGAAAATTTGCAGTCACAAAACAAAAGAAAAATATTTTATAGCAAAACAGTAAAAATTTAATATCTTGTAGATTATAGAACAAACAAAAAATACAATTATTTTTCATCAATACTAGAAAAATTACTAAATTTACAAATATGTACAATAAATGCAAAGAGGAAATTCATAAATTTCAGGGCATTTCTACAAACTCCTGTCCTAAATTTGATCATTCTTTATTTTAGAATTTTTATACACATCCTGTTGTTACAAGCATGCAGCAGTCTTTTCCATTTGAAGTTGTAATATGTATCACTTGGCATAATGCAAAAGATTTTTAAAATTAATATTACTTTGGTAACTAATAAAAGATAATAATAAGATATTTATAATTTATAGTCAAAAAGTCTACACAAGAAAATATCCTGCCTTTATTGTTTTTAATTATCATTTGATAACACACACACACATACATATATAAGAAATAACTTTGTATGTTGCAAAATCTAAAACCGGTTTTCTCTATTATGAAAATGGTCAATAATGTACAATTATGATGTTACAGTAAAGTGAAAAAATTACTTCAGATATAAATATCATGGGACCACATAATAAAACTATAATTACATTTTTGAGATTTTAGTTCATATCATGTTTCAGCCTATTTAATGAATTTAAAATTTGGCTAAATGTTTTCTTGCAGATACTTAATATATAATAATCTATATGATTGTTTTTTGGTTCAATTATGGTACTGAAAGAATAGAAAAGTTAAAAAAATCTACAAAGAATACATACTTTGATATCTCGATGAATTACATTCGCAGAATGTATATAAGAAAGGGCAGAAAGTAGTTGAAAAATTATAAATCCATGCTTCCATTCTTCTTTTAAGGAACATCTTTTAATCATTTGATGAAGGTCAGTTTCTAAGGAAATAAATATAGCAAATATAAGTATGATAAAAAAAGTATATCTCATAGTATTCAAATAAAAATAATAAAATTAGCTTTACATACATAATAATTATACATACATTAAATATACTACATCTAATTACACATTTCACCACAAACCAATTTAAATATAAACACCCTACTAACGTAAAATAAAGCAATTAATAAATTTCCAAACTTAAAGAATGAGATTATTTAAATTGCATTATTGATTAATAACTAGTAGGTTTTCAATGAATGCAAATGGTAATGTGTGAAAGTGAAAAATACTGAATTATGCATCAGTTTTAAAACATACATATATACATATTTAAGCATATTATAAGTAATGTATGAAACTATATATTCTTGCAATAAAATTCAAGTATAGTTGCATGAATAAGGTAGTCACAAACAGTACATCAGATACATAAAAATTTATTATGTACCAAAATATTGCAAAGTATAAATTACCCATAAAATCAAAGATCAAATAGATATCTTTATCATTCTTTGCCTTTACAACTTCAAGAAGTGTGATTATATTAGGATGGCTATGAAATTCTTGTAAATACCAAATCTCTCGAAAAGTTCTCTGGAAAAAAAAAAGATGGTTGTATTAGTAGTTCAATTTTAAACTGATAATAGAAGAAAAATGACAACATTTAATTTACTGTGCATCTGTCCGATTTTGGAATGCATCATATATCTTTTTAACAGCAACTATTTTTCTCTTTTCTTTGTCAACTGCTTTCCAAACTATTCCGTATGCCTTAAAGAGAGAAGTAAACTGTAAATCACAGTTGCTACTGAATATTACTATCAATTTTAGTTTTCTGTACCTTTAATACAGTAAATTACATAAACCATAATTTTGAAAAGGTTATATTACATATTAAAACATAAATGTCAACATACAATTACGCAAACTTCTAATCAAAACTGTGCCATGCAAAAAGGAAAAGAAAATGATTAATTCTAATAAATATATTATAAAAATCAGAAAACTATTTAATAATGAATTAAAAATTACTAACAATTTATTAACTATGATAACTTTGGTGGCTTGTTTTGATAAAGAAAATGAAATGGAAATATCAAAACATTAAATTGTAGCAATTCTGATCAATGAGTAAATATTTAGTTTATTAAATAAAAAGAAATATACATATATAACAAACTAAAACAAATGCAAGAAAACAGTAATAGTAAATAATCTATAAAAAAAATAAGTTCTGGTTGATTAAAAAATGAAGACTACGATTTAATAGTAAAATCTAACCGGCTGTCTTTAAACACCTAACTAGATTTAAAAGGAAAATAAAGGAACGGATAACACAAAGAGTTTTCAACATTTTTGTTTACCGTAATAGCAATGTTTCATGTAATAAACATTTAATCGTCCCACAATATAAACGCATACATCTTAATAGAAGCAATATGAGTAACTTACACCTTTCCCCAGACGCTTGGAAATTTCATACCTCTCAGCCACATATGGGTCAACGTCCCCCATGTCGCCATCTGATTCCACAATATCCACAAAACAACACAAAAATCGGCTAGCCAAAGGTCTGCGATATCAAAGTCGATAGTGGCGACTTCTGGTGGAGAGAACCTCAAACGTGGAGGTGGCGAGCCCATCATTTGAATCCGGTTTTAGTCTACTTTTAGTTTTCTGTTTCTGAGAAAAGTGAAGAACACATAATTTTTTTTTTTTATTTACAGTTATTCATCTTTTGTTTATCTGAACTTGCTTTTAAAGATTATCTGAATAAGATAAAATACGTACTGTTAACAAAATAAATAAAATTAGTAAATTAATTTAGATTAATGATCTTCCTGTAATAATTTCAAGCTGGAAAATGACAGATCTTTTTTTATTTTTAAACGTTCACAGTATATTATATCTTTGTAAAATGTGACATATTTAATGTGCTATAAAACTTTAGTGTACTTAAAAAAAAAAAAAAAAAAAAAAAAAAAAAAAAAAAAAAAAAAAAGAGAATTTAGAAAGACCAAAATTTAAATTTCTTCAAAATTTCCTTGGTTTTGGAAATTAAAAATTATTTTATATAAAATAAGAATGGTATATGTATTCTTATAATTAAACTTAAAGATATCTTTACTAAAGTAACCAACTTGTCGTCATTAAACAAAATGTTTGACAGACAAAAAATAAACCTAACAAATCAAATTTAATTGTTTTTTCTTCACAGAATAATTTTAAGAATAGAAAATAAAAATCACAGCTGTCTACCAATATATTTAGGACGAGGACGTATTTATAAGGGGAGGGGGTCCAGAGTGTTTTTTTTTTCGCTCGTTGTCATTTTTGTGCTTACTGACAGAAGCCTCTGGATTGAAGGGCTCGGCCCATATGGTCCAGTTGCCACATCACCTTTAAAGCCTTTAAAGAGGGAGAGTGTAAACCATTGGTTCTCAATGGCGATATCAAACCCCCGGGGGGGGGGCGATGCTCATCGGCAGTGAACTGGTTTAAGCTGTAAGGGTACGATGTAAGTATATTTTGACTTTTATACTTAATTTAAGTAATACTAAACAAATTTATTACTCTAATTATCTAATTTACACAATTTTTACCAACAATAAAACGAACTTACTCGACGGTACCAGAAACAGTAATTTTCAACCTTTATGTTGTTCTCATGTGTGAACAGGGCCCGACTAAGATACTTTTGTGTCCAGGGCACAGTCCAATTTTTGTGCCCTTCACCCCCATGCAAATTTATAATGACAAGTTATTATCCTAATTACAGTCATATAAAAATTATAACATTGAATTAGCAAACAGATTTAAGAATTAGCATTAAAGTAATATTCAAAATCAAAAAACACCAGATTTTCATTTTACGCAATCATTATGATCTCTGTTTAGCCATGCTAAAAATGAAGGACTTTTAAAGACCTAGAGTGACCCACTTTTTTAATTTTTACCTTGTCACACTCACAAGCTCTGTGGTGCAGAAAAAATAAAAAAAATAATAGAATTAAAAATAACTTAAATTGGTGAGATGATTTAATGGTTTATAGTGGTACATTGCTAATAATATGTCTAATAAATATGCAATAACCCATAGGGTAAAAAGAGCACCAGGTTTGTTGAAGGAATTAATTATCAGGTAAATAACAGTAAAATTAAAGTAAATAGGAAACGATATAGTTCATGACAAACACAATTACCTCGTACAATAGTTTATTAAAACTTAACGATGCTAGCGTAAGTTTGCAATTTTCCCCCACTTAATATGTATTTCAAGCACTCGACTTAATTTTCGTGCCCCCTAAAATTTTCGTGCCCAGGGCACGTGCCCCAAGTGCCCGTGCGATAATCAGGCCCTGTGTGTGAAATTGAGCCGCTACCCAGAAAAATATATTTACAAACATTCCTTTGAGCATTGCTTGATCCCGTCTCAGTAACAAAAAATTGGTGTATAGCTGTATTGAAGAAAATTTCTTCAACATTTTGCTTTTTATAATTGATTACTCCATCCCTACACTTCAAATTATGGGATTTCTACAAAGGGAGCCCCTAGACACCTTTCGACTCCGTAGGGGGGGGGGGAGTTTAAAGAAGGTTGAGAATCACTGGTCTAAACCCGAAATATTTTCGATGCATGTATTTCAAGATTTCTTATACAATTTGTGTACATAACTAGTTTTCACTGCAAGTTTTTGAAAGATCGTTTCTAACCATGAACAGTTAAAAAAAAAAAAAAAAAAAAAAAAACTCTTTGGTTTAGAATTGCACACGGGAGATTGATAAATTTAACATTACTTTCGGTGCATATACGCATATGAAGATTTAACAAGATGGCCTTAAAAGATGATGGCCCAAATCAACCATCAAAGTAACAAAAAGAATGTACTCCGAGGAACATTTATGTATACCGAGCCTTTGTCTAATAATCTGCTTTACCGAAAAGGAGAGTTAGGTCTCTTGCAGCTTTGAAAATTGAAGCAACCAGTTATGTGTTAAGACTGATAGGGTAATTAATTACATAAGTACTACTATAAAATCATTTAAATGCTCATTGCTATTATTTCTTGAATATATATATATATATATATATATATATATATATATATATATGTATGTATATATATATATATATATATATATATATATATATATATATATAAATACAGGGTGTCTATAAAAGAACTCCGGGGTTTTAAAAATTCATATCTCACTAACTATAAAAGATAGCAAAATTTAGTCGATTTCTCTGAAAAGAGTAGCTCAAAAAGTTTTACTCATACCAATTGGGAATGTTTGTATCAACTGTTGGTGGCGCTGTAGGGCGTTGACCTTGAAATGACGTCGCGAAATTTGAAATAATGTCGACTCCGCAACAAAAGGCTCAATGTGATATTTGGCTCATAGAAACGAAGTCTGTAGTTACCGTACAAAGAAACTTTCGACGTAACTATGGTGTTAACCCGCCTTCTGACAAAACCATTCGTCAATGGTGTGGCAACCGTCCCCTCAGACATGCTCGCCAGGACCTGGGAAGAGGTTGAATACCGTTTAGACGTCTGCCGTGCCACTAACGGGGCTCATATAGAACTTTACTAAGTGTTAAAAAAAACTTCAAAATGAAAGCTTGCCAATCATGTATAAAACATGTATGTATGTTTTTTATTTCATTAAAATATTTTGCCTCAAAACCCCGGAGTTCTTTTATAGACACCCTGTATATATATTGCCAAAAGTAAAAAAAAAAATCCCTTAGAAATAATATGCTAGTTCTAAAATAGCCAACTGTTGAAAAAATAAATGTAAACATTGTTAAAATGATTTCTTCCCCAAATTCCGTGTTTATTCCCCAAAATTCTCGGGTTTATTCTCACCTCTTCGAAATTCCAGTTTTTTTACATCTGTACTTGTATGGACTTTACCATGACACATTTTCCATTAAATCACTCCTCGTCGTTGAGTGATCAAGCAATACATGGAGTGTTTCATGTTTGAGCCCGACATGTGGGGCTGAAATTCGAGATTTGATCTTGGGAACTTTTCAGAGGTTTTTCAATTATATGTGTTGAAGCATAATGAAGAGCCGCAGATCACAAAAACACCTTTTATTAAAGACTAGCTGCTTCGCACCCAGCCTTCGGTCTGGGTATTAAATTTTTTCTATTAAAGGTTTAGAACCACTATTAAAGGTAAAAAGACGTATTAATAGAAATGTTGAATAAATCTTGTATGCTGCAGATTGTTGACGAATATGATAGGCTGTTAATAAAATACAATTAAAATTTTAAATATATACCTGCAGAGTATTGCCCTGGAGCCACAGCGTAATAATGAGATTCTGTACTACATGAGTCACATTTCAACATGTTATGGATATGCATGCATGTAATGAATTAAAAAAAAAATTATTACATTCCCGATTTTAGGCTTAGGAATAGAGTTTCTTTTTACAATGTAATGGAACACCAAAAAAATGTCAAACTGGATTAGTTGGACTTTTTTTAAGTAATTATAAAGAATTTAATTTATTACCTCAATGATCTAGGTTTAAACTATATACAACATGCAAAAACTTTCAGTTACTTTATGTTATAGAACCTTTCTGTTGTATAAAGAAACTGTGACGTTATTAAAGGCTTAAGTTAAGTTTTAATTAATTTTTGAAAAATAGTGAAAAAAAATGTTGTTACATTCGAATTTTACTTGCAAAGATTGTCATTCCACAGGATAGATTAGGTAGAAGAAGTTTTAAGTTCTTCAGTGAACATTTGACGATATGAAAGAATTTTTAAACTAAGTCAAATAATAATACTGATAATAAAGATGATAATCATCTTTCCCTATAAAGGGTAATTTTCGAAGCACCTCGCCCGGTTGGGCATATCTCCAGTAAGCAAGGTAAGATATTTAACAAGGAAGCGGTTCATAATGAATATTTTGTATATCAAGATGCTAGTTACAGTAACATTATAATACAATAGTAAAAGGGGAAATATATACATATATACATATAAAGTAAATATAAATTAAAAAAGAAGTTAAAGAAGGTCATTAAGTAAAAATATCAAAAGTGGTTAAATACGATAAAATGTGAGAAAATATGATTAAGAAGAAATAAAAATGGCTAAATAATAAAAATAAGAGAATCGTAAAGAAACAAAATTATAAATTTGGCATAAGGAAATTTTACAGTAAGAAAGAGTGGCATATAAAAGTAACATTGTTATGCAGCGGGGCTAGTCCCAAAACATAGAGAACTGTAGTGATGGGTAAACAAAAGTATTTAGCTTAGATATTAATGTGTTTAAAGCATACAAGTGCCTAAAATAGTCATAAAATAAAAGAAAAATGAAAAAGTATATGAAGAAAGAAAGAATTTAAATGAGTAAAGAAGCCCTAGGTCTGCTTCTGAACTCCGGATCCACGAAATCATAGTCCGGCAGCTCAGCAACAGTTTCATTAGGAATATTATTTAAAGTATTAAAAAATCTTTGTGAGAGTTTAAGAAAATGCTCTTGAATGGTTGGTAAGTTAAGATCTCGCCGGATTATGTCATTACGAAGGTAGCGAGGTGACTTGACAATACGTCGTAGAATTTTATTTTGAGCTACCTTGAGAATTTTGATGTTTGAGGGAAAAGCATATGACCATACTGGCGCGCCATAGCACGCGCGTGGCAGTATTATTGTTTTATAGAGAAGAGTCTTGAGCCGAACAATCAAGTGAGGAGAATAAATCAGAAAACGAAGATCATGGAGATTTCCAATCATGAGTTTTTCAATGTATTTTATGTGTGGCTTCCAGGTAAGCCGCTTGTCAAAAGATGATAATATGAGGTACATTGGGCTTTTATAGTTTTATAAAGATCCTGAGTCCAGCCAATCAAATTACACGCACAAGACAAAACTAATAAAACACAACCAATGAAAACATAAAAGGATCAACTCAAGAAAACCTCGTATGTCCGAGAAAGCTATTACTTAAATAATAATAAGCAGCCAAGTCGCCAAGTATGAGTGCGATTATATATAAGGCGATTTCACGCAGTAGGGCAAACTCTCAAATTATGACAATTCTAGCTTCAGTTTCAAACGAAAGGGCAATTTATTGTTTGTCTATTGGCTGTTGTAAACATGAAAATGAATGGGAAGGGCATTATAGTAGTTCATGACGTTGCGACAAATTGCCTTATTTCAACAATATGAAAATCTTTCAGTTTTGGAGCAAAAGACGTATGTTTCTTGTACTCCTTTTGAAGAAATGCCAATTTTGATTAAAATGTTAGTTACGAAAGAATAAAGGAAAGGCACAGGATAAAAAAGTACAAAATATCTCAGGAAAAAAAGTCGATAATTTCCCTAAATCAATCAGCAACTCAGTTACATTTAAGAAAAATTCTTTAAAAGAAATGAGTACAATAACAGCACGTTTGCTTTTTCGCAGTTGATGTCTCATTGCTGTAAAAACAACATACAGTGGTTTAGATCGTAGATTGTAAGGGGACATATTATCTTTCGGACTGAAATGTATTCTTTATAACAGTCTATTCTTGATTAATCATAAAATAAGAAGTTCTATTTGTTTGAGAATAAAATTGGGACAAACTCTTTAAGGTAACCGTCTACGTTGAAAACGTCTTTTTTTTTTTGCCAAAAATCATATATTTTTTTAAATTTCTCTATTGTAAAATTTCAACTTTTAGGCTCTACTGCATTTTAAAGAGAAGTTACAGCTGTTTAAACCTCAGTGACAACTATCAAAACAAAACGGAAGTAGCGACTTCGGAACCGAAAGTTGTGAATTTTTTGGACAAAACTTTTTAAATTTTCATGAAGATTAGTTTAAACATTTTTCTATTATTTTTAATAATTAGCAACTTGGCAATTAGAAAGTTTTGCAGCAAGAAAGTGTGATGATTTTTAAACATGTATTTTAATTTTTTAACAGTTAAAAATGGCGTTTCATTTCAAAGATAAAATGTAGTATAGTAAAATTCAGAATTAATGGGAGAGATGAAAGAGCCCTTTCTCCTCATGACTGAAGCTTTGGTAAACGGTGGCCAAATGGTACAGCGCTGCTTTTCGGTATCAGAGTTTGCTAGTTTGAATACCGCTTCTGGCATGGTTGTCCGTTGCCGTTCGGAATCAACTTTAAACAGTAGGTCCCGGTCTCATAAGCCCTCGTACAACAAAAGAGTAGACTGTAGCTCTCCAAACCAAACCAAAACTCGAACCAGGGGCTTAGCGAGAGACTTCCATGTAAAGTTGTAGTTATGTAAAGTAAAATTTAGATGTTAAGTTGTATTTAAAGGGAAAGTGTTTCTCCTCTTTAACTATAAGATTAATTCAGCTACTCTTACATACACTAGCATATAGCCCGTCATATGACGCTATTAGTAAAACCTTTAATTTTCCAGAATTGTAAAATACCCTATCAGGAAAGTATAATTTTTTTTTTTTCTGAGAATTATCTTGCAATAAAAAAATAATCGATGATTAATTTAAAATTATCACATATGTACCTAATCTGTAGATGAATTTGTCTCAACGCCACGAACTACTATAATGCCCTTCCCATTCATTTTCATGTTTACAGCAACCAATAGACAATTGAAACTAAAGCC
>CM063504.1:113769623-113772123 GCA_032207245.1 Pardosa pseudoannulata | reverse complement strand
AAATGATTTTAGCCTGATTACGCTTAAAATAATGTGAAATCGTCGGCTTTGGCAATTGTTATCTGTAGTTAAAACGTTCTCAATCTCTGTACAGTTACGATTAAACCATTGTTTAAACTTATTTATGGTTAACAGCATGGAGAAAAAAGTAATTATTATGACAATTTAGAGTTGAATGATAGTGAAGAATTAAAAGGTATTGCAAGAGAAAAATCTTGATTATAATTCCGATACTTTAAGTAGTGGTTCCGAAATTATACTACCAAAGTATACTCAGAATGCATATGGGAGGTTGTCTTTAAAGATATCACACCATTTTGAAGTACAAAATTTAAAATTTATCTTTCATTTGCAAGAAGAAAGTTCATATGTATAAAATAAACAAAATAAAAACATTCACAAGCTCGTGTGATACTTCTCATTTAAAATAAGACTGCATTTCACAAGCTCCGCTGAAAAAATGTGTCGGAGTTGTTGGTAGGCAGTGGTACAAAAATGTGCACAGCTCTAAGGGTTAAACATTTATATTATATCATATACAGATATCCGAGCATGTTCTTAGAGCGTACATATTTATTTAGACTAGGAGACTTTATAATATATATTTAATCCGTAGTAATTTATGGAATTGAAAATAAGAATATATTAGTTAGGTTAACTGGGACCTCCTTCACTAACTACGCTGTGAAGCAAAAAAATTGTAAAACTTTAAGCGATTTTCTCTTGAAAAATTGAAACACGATACAGAATGTTGCCAATTTTTGGTATAAAGTATATATATGGGTGTTGACAAGTAATTGCTTCTGATGTCGGTAATTTTTACCTTGGACGATTTCCAAACTCCCATAATTATTATGAACTTTTAACAGTGACCTAAAAAATTATTTCATTCGACAAAAATGTGTTTGATGTACTTCATGATAAACTAAAAAAATTAGATATAATTTCTCCTTCGGAACATACACAACATCTTCCTTTGAAAAATGAAGTGCATGTTAATTATAGTAATTAAAAAGCTATTAGCAAGATTTTTTTTAATTTCACAGAGTAAATTTGGTTGTTAATAGCGGTTTTTCATCGAAAAAAAAATTAAGGCAAACAGTAACAGAGTGAAATTACACGTTTTTCAGCTGACTGATTACTAATTGAGTGCATGAAAAATCACTTTTATTATAATTAAAATTTAGGTTTCGTAAAAACCAAATTTTGTCTCTCTTTAAAATGTATTTCCAATTATTATTTTCGTAAAAACACTTTTGGTTCAAACATTCTGGAATGGTTGAAAAATATCACTTAATAGTAAATACATGTTTGGATTTGGTATTCTTCTAATTTAATAATAGTTCAGTTTGAAGAAGAAAGCTTATTGAAACACTTACATTTTATACACATAACTGATGCAATAAAAGGATAAGATGAATAAAGTAATAAAAAGTTTTTTAAGTCATAGTTTCCAAAATTAAAGGAAGTCCAAACATATTTTCCTACAGTAACAATTTTTAATCTAAAATGCTGTTTTAAAAAGTCTAATTAAACAAAGATAGTGATTCTGGAATGGGTGAAAAATATCACTTAATAAAATAGTAAATACATGTTTGGAATTAGTATTCTTCTAATTTAATAATAGTTCAGTTTGAAGAAGAAGGCTTATTGAAACACTTACATTTTATACACATAACTGATGCAATAAAAGGATAAGCAGAATAAAGTAATAAATAGTTTTTTTAGGTCATAGTTTCCAAACTTAAAGGAAGTCCAAACATATTTTCCTACAGTAACATTTTTTTAATCTAAAATGCTGTTTTAAAAAGTATAATTAAACAAAGATAGTGATTCTACTAATTACATACGAAAATATAACTTCTTCATTCTATACTGCTTTAATAAATTATAGTGTTTAACAGCAGTTGAAGGTCCTACAGAAGCAGGCGAAATATTTAGACTAAAAAAACATTTGCATTTCACAATTATAGACATTTACATATAACATTAATTTTTTAATATATTTTACATTGGGTCTGTTAAAATACTTGTTCAGTTAGTGATACAACTCATATATTTTTCTTGACAGTTTAATACCAATATTTAGTACACCACAGTAGTGGCCCAATGAGAACGAAGCATTGATGTCAGTGGTGGAAATTGAATTTTATTTATGACTAGGTAAAAGACATGTTTCTCCCACAAGAGAAAATCAATTAATGATACAAGAAAACACTTTTCTATTACGGAGTCCACTCTACAGCGAGATATATGACAATTTTTTCCCAAGAGAGAGCAGCTTAGTCATCGTTAGTAAAAGTCAGATAGGAAGTTAACATTTGAATGGGCAGAAAATTAACATTCATTCCAAAGATAGCCCTGGGAGACTGGGTGAACAAATTCGAGGTGCGAACACTCCTTTTAATTTTGAGATTTTATGGCTGATAAAAGTGATAAGAAAAATAGGACTGGGAAAAGGAGATATATATATATATATATATATATATATATATATATA
>CM063504.1:113759623-113764623 GCA_032207245.1 Pardosa pseudoannulata | reverse complement strand
TGTTTCAGCAAATATTTTATTGTTAAATATAAAAAAAGTTATACGTAAGGGCTACATAGTTACATTTCAACAACAATGTTTTATTAAGCTAAATTCCAGATTTCCAATCATTCCTAATCCATCACACACACACACACATATATATATATATATATATATATATATATATATATATATATATATATATATATATATATATATATATATATATATATATATATATATATATATATATATGTCAGGATTTAAAATATAAAGTAATTTAAGAGATTTTAATTAGGGATTCTTTTAATGGGAGTAACGCGCCTCGCGTTATTAGTCACATAAATACGGCTCACGCATATGATATATTTTGTATTTTGATGAACCAACGAAGGATAACAAATGAAGTGAAATTTTGTAATTAAATTACATAATGATGTTTGCTGACAAGAGATCTCAACACAGTGTACATTTTTATCAAACCTAGGTTCCTTTTTAGATTTTTATGTACTTTTTTACTGTATTACATATTATCATACTATTGATTGTGATAAGAACTCAAGGACATTACCCAATACTGTTGGATTTTGCTATAAGAGAAACTATTCACAAATTCATCTGTTTTGCTTTCACCATATATTAGTGATATTTTGATGTGTTTTTTAATCTCTTATTATACTCATACTGTTATTGTTATTTTGGGGTGCTCCTAAGATTGTTTAACCCAAGGTTAAACAATATAACCAATATAGTACATATGTTATTCATCTTATATATTCTCTGTTCTTTATATTGTTGTATGTGTCTAATTTTAGTGTTTTTGTATTTGTAACATATGTTATTCATCTTCAACCATATATTCCTAAGTTCATCTTTTTATAATTGTTGTATAATCTAATTTTCAGGAAAGGTTGTGATTAGGTAATTGTGTAAGAATTTAATCATTTTATAGCACCATCATAGGGTGATTTTTTACTACTTTTGAATTTTTTGTCAGTTATAACATTGTTATTTTGTAAAGGAGCCACCTGCTCTGACTGAATTAAGTAACTTAAATTTATTATTTTTGGGGAAAGTAATTACATGTTTTTTTTTCAAAATTTTAGGGTCCTCTGGAGACTTGCTGGTCAGGAAGGGCCCTCCCGCCTGTGTAAGCCTTCAGGGGAAGGGGGGAAAGTTGTCAGGATTTAAAATATAGAGTACTTTAAGAGATTTAATTAAGGATTCTTTTAATGGGAGTAACGCGCCTCGCGTTATTAGTGAATGATCAGGCAGAGAGAGAGAGAGAGAGAGAGAGAGCTATAAGCAATTACTATAGTCAGACCTGTGACTCCTTGAAGCAGTGAAAACTGCCTTTGTTAGCAGTTAGGAGCCAATATGAGACGCCATGGTTGAGTATAGTGTTGGGGAGTTTTAAATAAAGATATGAAGCTGATGTCAGGACTCTGGTGTCGTTTACTGGACCCCGACATTATATATATATATAAATACATATATATATATATATATATACATATATATATATATATATATATATATAAATACATATATAGATAAATACATATATATATATATATTAAAGATGATTCCATTCCCAACCTAATACACGTTTAGTTATGTATTAATTTATATAAATTCCCGGTACATTTATAAATCTGAATTGAATTGAAAACCAAAACAGTTAAACAGTTATAAAAATTTCTTACGGTGATTTAAAGGAATATATAAAAACTGTATGTATTATGAGATTTAACGATATGTAAAATGTTTTATTTAATTTTGAATAATGTGGTCTATTTATTTCTTTACTTATCGATGGATAATGAGACTTGGATGTACAGCTAGACTACTATTCCGAACTACTTAGAACTAATATGTATTTAAATGTGAAATACAAATAAATTTCAATTTTTAGGTATTGGATTTCAAACTATAAATAAAGTATGTGCCGTGTAAAAAATTGATGTGGTGCAAATATACATTTTAATACTTACACATTATTATAAACAAAATAGAAAAAAATGTGTGGTTTAGGTTCATACTCTTCATTAATACATTAATACTCATAATCATAATAATTCAGACATTAATACTCTTAATGTTTATATTGTTACATTTTACGTACAGATTAAAGATATCTGTTTCAAAATATTTGGTAATAGTTTTACTTGTAAAAATAAAAAAAAAATGTCAAATTTTCCACTTTAAACATGTAAAATTAAATAGAAAAAGCTTAATATACAAGTTTTATTCTGAGCAAATAAGATGAATCAACGCAATTAATATATTTGTTTTTTATAAGTGTTATGTAATTTTCGTCATTACAAATAAGTCACATAAGTCTCGAAACATATTTTGTTTAAACAAAAATGATGTAAGACAACATACGTTTCATACTAAAGCTGTAAGCTTCAGCTGTTTATCGTAAGAATGATACAAAGAAATTTCACATTTGTCTCTTTGATACATAGTTATTTTTCAAATTAATACTACACCACTTACGTTAAGACTTATCATGTTACAGAACGTATATTTGTTTCTTAGAATAAATTCTAAAGCGAAATTTAAGAATCTACCCTTCGAGACGTTACCACAAATTTCAAATTAATTTTACTTCTAGCGGTATCTAACCCCAGGGAGCAAACAAGTGTTCGACGCTAAACTTAATTATATCACCACATGATTAAACATCACCCGAGAATAGGACGCTTTTGAGCGTGAATGACGTTTATTATGAACTCTTGCATGGTGTTTAGTCGCAAATGACAACCCTTGAAGTGAAAATAAAATTATCCTCTTAACGTAGGTCGGTAGCTGATTCAATAAGGCATAGGTATTTCAAGTATCAAACGATATGCTATAGTCTATTCATAGTACACAAGTAATTTTGGGTCTTTCCTTAATGGAAATTTGTATTATATCTACTGGGACTTTCAATGATATTATATGTGTATTCGTAGTGACTAGTTTAGTATATGTTTATATATTTTACCAAATAAATAATTCCCTCTCATAATATATATATATATATATATATATATATATATATATATATATATATATATATATATATATATATATATATATATATATGTATGTATATATATATATATATATATATATATATATATATATATATATATATATATATATATATATATATATATATATATATATATATATATATATATATATATATATATATATATATATATATATATATATATATATATATATATATATATTATATATATATATATATATATATATATATATGCATATATATATGCATATATATATATGCATATATACATATATATATATATATATATATATATATATATACATATCTATATACATATATATATATATATATATATATATATATATATATATATATATATATATATATATATATATATATATATATATATATATTCTGCTCAAAAACATTATTGCTTGAATGTCAAGTGCAATACAAATAAAAGACTTAAATAAGTAATTAAACTTTAATTTTTTGAAAATGTGGAAAAATACGAAAAAATGATTTAGGGAAACTATTTGGTTACATGTAAATGATAAAATATTGTTTAGAAATTGTGCAAGATTTTTAATATGGTGTGTGGTCTCCTCAAACAGCAAGTACTGCTGCACACATGTTTTCAATGGATGTAATCCTGTTATAAGACTTAGTAAAATATTCTTCCTCATGAAGTGCAATCTTCAAGTCTCGTAGAGTAAAAGGAGGCCTTGATTTCTCAGCAACGCGTCGTCCGAACATGTTCGATTGGATTGATGTCAGGAGAGCATGCTAGCCATTAAATAAGCTGTATTGTTTTAGCACAAAGACGAACTTTATAAATTCTGGCATTATTATGCTGGAAAATAAAGGAATACCCAGTAGTTCCAGCGTAAGGTATAAGATGAGATGTCCGTATGTCGTCTATATATCTTCAGGCACTCAAATTACCATTCCGAATGATATGCAGTCCGTACGTCCCCCTATGCTGATTCCACACCATACCACCGAAATAGTTCGTCTCTATTGTGACCTTTCACAAAGGAATGTGAGGTTATTTCGAATGTTCCTTTCCCTTCAAACCAAAACACATCCAGTGTCACACTCTAGACTAAATCGGGACTGTCAATCGAGACTCAACTGTAAACAGCACTGGGCTCTAACTATGTTGATCCCAATCTCGATGTACAGAAACCCATCTTTTTGGAGCCGCAAGGTGGCTTGAGGTCAACGGAATTCAAATCATTGGCCTACGTGCATTGAGACCTCAATGATGAAGCATATTACGTACTCTTTGGCTAGACACCCTTCGTCCTGTTGCTAAGAAAAATTGTTTTAGCAGATGAGTAGAATTGTCTGTTCTGTTTCGACGAGGTGTTAAAAGTATATACCGGTCATCAATTGTTGTAGTGATTCGTGGACGATCTTGTCCTGGTCTTACAACTACATTTCTGGCAACTCCAACAGCGTCCGTGACAATACGTTGTGTTTGCTGGATTCAAGTCTGCTTATAATACGTCATGTCAAGTATTCCAGTAAATTACGTTGTTGAGACATTCCCAAGTCACCTTTTCTCAAAAGAATTTTAAATAAATAACTGAGTAATCGAATTTCGCACTTAAATCAGTGAAACAGATGTTTCTCCAACATCCCGATTTTGGCCCTTATATTTTTTTTCTGGTTTTTGAAGTCATGAAGTTTGATTTGCACATGAAGTTTTCTTCTTTTATTTCCTACTAAGCTTTAAATTATATATTATTTATTATATATTATTTATTTTATATTACTTATCGTTGTAAGTATTTGCACAATTTCGTTAAAAGCATGTGCTCCCCTAAATGTTTAAAATTCACCTACTCTATTACCCTAATAGTGTTGTATGTAAAAGAATCCGCATATTTGTAGCTGACATGCGGGCGTAAAATTATAGTTTTGCCGTGATTCAATGATTCTGAATCTACATCCTGTATCACAGATCTGAAGAGAATTCTCAAATGGT
>CM063504.1:113724623-113749623 GCA_032207245.1 Pardosa pseudoannulata | reverse complement strand
TGAATTCATGTTATATAATACCAGAAACTCATCGTTAATTTAAAGAAAATAAACTTTTCAATTCAATGTTGCAAGCTTGCTGTAAGCATCCAACTGGAGATTTTAAAAGCTATTTTTATGTACATATTTAAAAACTGATTCATTGCTTTTCGTGCACAATTTACTTTTATATGAACAATGCTCTTTGAAATATATTTTTAATTAAACAATAATTCATCAAAGGAGAATTAAGTGGTTTGATGTATAGATGTTGTATTATGCGACACAATTAAACAAAATTAATAAATACGCTAAAAATTATATGTAATATTCAGAGAAATTACATTAGATTTCTTACAATATAATGGAGTAAAACTATTACTACAGTAGTTCTGTTCATACTTTATATTTATACATGGAACTTCTTCATACTTTATTCTTAATCAAATATAATTATTTTTTATCATTTCTTCTATGATAGAAGAGAAACATTTCTTGTTAATTGTGCATCAACAATAGTCACGATTGATAGGTTTGGGATACTGATATTATATCAACCTCATACGACTCAAATCTAATGGGATTGAACCTAAAGTAAAATGTTGATTTTGACGAATTCCAAACAAATAAACATACAGTTAATTCCTATGCAGTCTTTTCTCATAGATATCAATCATTTTCTCTATTTTACAATAGTATATCCTAATCAAAACCTAGTTATACTAAACATTAATGCTCAACACAATCAGGATCAATTAAAATCGTATAGAGCATGAAAGGAATATTTATATATTGTTAATTCCAGGTTATAAAAGCTACAAAGAAGAAAATACAATTAATGTAGTGCTCAGTAATGAGTATCGATATATGTTATCGAATGGAAAAGAACTGATATTTAAGGAACGATATAGTCACGTAAACTCTTACAGTACGGTAAACAACATTTAAACCAAACGTTTTCATATAGAAACTGTAGGAAAAATAATAAGAACTATCGCCATACAAAGCTATCTCAAGCAATCTACTTTCTCTCCCTCATAGTAAATTGGCTCTCGTTTCGCTTATTTTGCTCTTTAGATAAAATATTTTCAAACGATTTCTAAAAATATCTTAGTTGAGGATGGTTATGTTTAAGTGACTTTAAGACAAAGATTTATTCTAGTGGAACTGAACTTCGTATCTTTTATATTGTCTGGGATTTCCCCTACGCTGATACTTAGTGAAGTACTGCAAAACAATGTTCAAACAAATATGAATGATCAACCCGATTAAAGTATTAGGCATTAGTATCTTTGCAATGTCAACAACTCGCATTTTATCTTTCATATAAGATTTTATATGGGATCTTTTATAAGGGATAGAAGCAAATATATCACAAAAATATACTCTAAGTATAATGGATTGTAAATATAAATTCTGAAGAAACCATTTTAGTGAACGTGTTAAAACATAGATCAAACAGTTATAATAATTAAAAGAATTATACGCATTATAAGCCCTCCAAGAATTATAAGCAATCTAACTTCATTTCATATAGGACTCCAAATATACCTAAAATATCTATTCTGATATAATCTTAATAATTTATTAAGATATAATTATAGTAATAAATAAACAACTCGGTTTTATACAAATTGGTTCTAAAATAAATTGAATAAAAGAAATTGGGAAAAAACATCAAAACTACTTCCACAGTTACTAGAATGTTGGTTTACCATTCCCAAGTAATCCGTAGCAATACAAAATATGAACTACTTCAAATCTGTCGATGAAAAGAACACTTCCTGTTGCGCGAGCATACACACATGCACACACAGACACACACACACACACATATATATATATATATATATATAATATATATATATATATATATATAAATATATATATATATATATATATATATATATACCGCAACAATATGCTATTAACATATTTATATATACATATATATAATAAATGTATATATATATATATATATATATATTAAATATGTTAATATAATATATATATTATACAACTTATGTATATCAGATATATAATGTATAGATGTATATAATATATATATATAATAATACATTTATATATATATTATATAATATTATATATATATATATATATATATATATATCTAAATTATTTATATATATATAGATAATATATATATATATATATATATATTATATATATATATATATATATATATATATAAAATGTTATATATAATATAAAATTGGTTATTAAAATATTATATATTTATTGGTTTAATATATATTATATTATAGAATATATATAGTTAAAGGAAAATGTATTCTATAAATAAAATATACAACGAATGATAAATTGTAAATTATTAAAAAAAATGCATAAACATTATATATATACGATATTAATATTTTAAATATATTATAAAATTATTTTTATTCATTCATTAGTCGCGTACGAAAAACTGCACCTAGTCTCAAATATTGATGATTCAAGAAAATTCTTAAATTAATGAAGCTTATGTATGTTATTTATATTAATGACGATTGTGCATTATTTTGTAATTCAAAGGTATTTTGAGGTAATCAGAAAATTTTGTGTCATTTAATGTAATATTAATATTTTAATTAAATTTATCTTTTTCTAGTTACTATATTAATGTATTAATATATAGATATATTTTTATAATGCAGATTGCTTGATTAAAGAGTATAAAAAGAAACAATCGGTTATGAGGAAAGTTTGTTCCGCCTACAATACATTAGAAAAACATGTTATGCACATTTCCTAAGTAAATAAAAGTTCAGTCAATTCCTTTAAGATATCCAGTACACATACTGAATGAAGGAAAAGAGTACGAATTATTTTCAAATAATTTTTATAAGAAGATTTGATTCCCAAATTAAAAATCATTTGACGTTTTGGTGACTTACATATTTATACAAGTTTGTTCTACCTACAGTACATTTCCGAAAATATAAGTTCAGTCCATTCCTTTGAGCTCTCCAATGCACATACTGGATAATGGATATATAAAAGTACGAATTATTTTCAAATGGTTTTTATAGGAAGATTTGATTCCAAGATTAAAAATCATTTGACGTTTTGGTGACTTACATATTTATACATGTTTGTTCCACCTACGGTATATTTCTTAATTAAATAAAAGTTCAGCTCATTCCTTTAAGTTCCCCAATACACATACTGAATGATGGATAAGAGTACAAACAAGAGTACGAATTATTTTCAAATGATTTTTATAAGAAGATTTGATTCCCAAAGTAAAAATCATTTGACGTTTTGGTGACTTATATATCTATACAAGTTTGTTTCACCAACAATACATTTCCTAAAATAAAAGTCCAGTCCATTCCTGTAAGTTCTCCAATACACATACTGTATGATGGATGAATAAAAGTATGGATTATTTTCAAATGATTTTTATAAGAAGATTTGATTCTCAAATTAAAAATCATTTTACATTTTTGTGACTTGCGTATTTATACAAGATTGTTCCACCTACAGTACATTTCCTAATTAAATAAAGTCCAGTCCATTCCTGTAAGTTCTCCAATACACATACTGTATGATGGATGAATAAAAGTATGGATTATTTTCAAATGATTTTTATAAGAAGATTTGATTCTCAAATTAAAAATCATTTTACATTTTTGTGACTTTTTTATTTATAGAAGTTTATTTCCACCTGCATTACATTTCCTAATTAAATAAAAGTTCAGCCCATTTTTATAAGTTCTCCAATACACATACTGGATGATGGATGTATAAAAGTACGAATTATTTTCAAATGGTTTTTATAGGAAGATTTGATTCCAAGATTAAAAATCATTTGACGTTTTGGTGACTTACATATTTATACATGTTTGTTCCACCTACAGTATATTTCTTAATTAAATAAAAGTTCAGCTCATTCCTTTAAGTTCCCCAATACACATACTGAATGATGGATGAGAGTACAAACAAGAGTACGACTTATTTTCAAATGATTTTTATAAGAAGATTTGATTAACAAATCAAAAATCATTTTACATTTTGGTGACTTTTTTATTTATACAAGTTTGTTCCACCTACAGTACATTTCCTAATTAAATAAAAGTTCAGTCCATTTCTTTAAGTTCTCTAATACACATACTGGATGATGGATGAATAAAAGTACGAATTATTTTCAAATGATTTTTATAAGAAGATTTGATTCCCAAATTAAAAATCATTTGACATTTTAGTGACTTACGTATTTATACAAGTTTGTTCCACCTGCAGTACATTTCCTAATTAAATAAAAGTTCAGTCCATTTCTTTAAGTTCTCTAACATACATACTGAATGATGGATGAACAGCATTACGAATTATTTTCCAATGAGATTTATAAGAAGATTTGATTCCCAAATAAAAAACCATTTGACGTTTTGGTGACTTATATATCTATACAAGTTTGTTCCACCTACAATACATTTCATAAAATAAAATTTAGTACATTCCTGTAAGTTCTCCAATACACATACTGGATAATGGATGAATAAAAGTACGAATTATTTTTAAATGATTTTTATAAGATTTGATTCCCAAATTAAAAATCATTTGACGTTTTAGTGACTTACGTATTTATACAAGTTTGTTACATCTACAGTACATTTCCTAATTAAATAAAAGTTCAGCCCATTTAAGTTCTTCAATACACGTACTGAATGATGAATGAATAAAAGTATGTATTATTTTAAATGATTTTTATAAGAAGATTTGATTCCCAAATTAAAAATTATTTGACATTTTGGTGTCATATATCTATACAAGTTTGTTCCACCTACAATACATTTCCTAAAATAAAAGTCCAGTCCATTCCTTTAAGTTCTCCAATAGACATACTGAATGATGGATGAATAAAAGTACGAATTATTTTCAAATGATTTTTAAAAGAAGATTTGATTCCCAAATTAAAAATCATTTGACGTTTTGGTGACTTACATATTTATACATGTTTGTTCCACCTACAGTATATTTCTTAATTAAATAAAAGTTCAGCTCATTCCTTTAAGTTCCCCAATACACATACTGAATGATGGATGAGAGTACAAACAAGAGTACGACTTATTTTCAAATGATTTTTATAAGAAGATTTGATTCCCAAAGTAAAAATCATTTGACGTTTTGGTGATTTATATATCTATACAAGTTTGTTTCACCAACAATACATTTCCTAAAATAAAAGTCCAGTCCATTCCTTTAAGTTCTCCAATACACATACTGAATGATGGATGAATAAAAGTACGAATTATTTTCAAATGATTTTTATAAGAAGATTTAATTCCCAAACTAAAAATCATTTTATGTTTTGGTGACTTTTTTTATTTATACAAGTTTGTTCCATCTACAGTACATTTCCTAATTAAATAAAAGTTCAGCCCATTTCTTTAAGTTCTCCAATACACATACTGAATGATGGATGAATAAAAGTACGAATTATTTTCAAATGATTTTTATAAGAAGATTTGATTCCCAAATTAAAAATCATTTGACATTTTAGTGACTTACGTATTTATAGAAGTTTATTTCCACCTGCAGTACATTTCCTAATTAAATAAAAGTTCAGTCCATTTCTTTAAGTTCTCTAACATACATACTGAATGATGGATGAACAGCATTACGAATTATTTTCCAATGAGTTTTATAAGAAGATTTGATTCCCAAATAAAAAACCATTTGACGTTTTGGTGACTTATATATCTATACAAGTTTGTTCCACCTACAGTACATTTCCTAAAATAAAATTTAGTACATTCCTGTAAGTTCTCCAATACACATACTGGATGATGGATGAATAAAAGTACGAATTATTTTCAAATGATTTTTATAAGAAGATTTGATTCCCAAATAAAAAATCATTTGAAGTTTTGGGTGACTCATATATCTATACAAGTTTGTGCCACCTACAATACATTTTCTAAAATAAAAGTCCAGTCCATTCCTTTAAGTTCTTCAATACACATACTGGATGATGGATGAATAAAAGTACGAATTATTTTCAAATGATTTTTATACGAAGATTTGATTAACAAATCAAAAATCATTTTACATTTTGGTGACTTTTTTATTTATACAAGTTTGTTCCACCTACAGTACATTTCCTAATTAAATAAAAGTTCAGCCCATTCTAAGTTCTTCAATACACGTACGGAATGATGGATGAATAAAAGTACGAATTATTTTCAAATGATTTTTGTAAGAAAATTTGATTCCCAAAATTACAAAAAAAAAATCATTTGACGTTTTTGGTGACTTTTTTTATTTATACAAGTTTGTTCCATCTACAGTACATTTCCTAATTAAATAAAAGTTTTAGCCCATTTCTTTATGTTCTCCAATACACATACTGAATGATGAATGGATAAAAGTACGAATTTTTCAAATGATTTTTATAAGAATAATTGATTCCAAATTAAAAAAAAACATTTGACATTTGGTGACTTTTATATTTATACAAGTTTGTTCCTAGATACAGTTCATTTCCTAAAATAAAAGTCAGTCCATTTTTAAGTTCTTCAATACACGTAATGAATGATGGATGAATAAAAGTACGAATTATTTTCAAATGATTTTTATAAGAAGATTTGATTCCCAAACTAAAAATCATTTTATGTTTTGGTGACTTTTTTATTTATACAAATTTGTTCCACCTACAGTACATTTCCTAATTAAATAAAAGTTCAACCCATTTCTTTAAATTCTCTAATACACATAATGAATGATGGATGAATAAAAATGAATTATTTTCAAATGATTTTTGTAAGAAGATTTGATTCCCAAATTAAAAATCATTTGACGTTTTGATGACTTACGTATTTATACAAGTTTCTTCCACCTGCAGTACATTTCCTAATTAAATAAAAGTTCAACCCATTTCTTTAAATTCTCTAATACACATAATGAATGATGGATGAACAAAAGTACGAATTTTTCCAAATGATTGTTGTACGAAGATTTGATTTCCAAATTTCAAGTTATTTAACATTTTGGTGACTTATGTATTTATACAACTAGAAGCAAAGCATTAGTAAAAAAATCTTCTGATTATCATCATAAACTGCAATTAGTCACAGTCTCTTTAAGTGATCTGAGACTTAACTCTTACCAGTCATTTTTAATATTCTCCAAGGATTTATTCTTCAAATTACTGACAACTTCTATGTTTTAATAAAGCATGATAATATCTCGTACATATATGTTAAGGCAATCCAATGAGGTAGAGCCCTGTTCAATATAATAGTTTTGCTTCTCTTTTAGAAGGTGTTTTAATTTGTTTGCTATTACTTTCACTTATGCATAGCTTAAGTAAAGATATTTCCAAAATTTCATCATCCAAATGTTAATTGATCTCTTTGGATTTTTCTGTGTTAAAGACTACTATTTTTAGAATAATGTCTATGTGTCTCTATCTAAACATGATAATTGATGAAGTTTTAAATAATATAAACTAAATTTTGAATTTGTACATTTTAGCAAAATTGAACAAATTTTCTTTTCTGTCAACTTTTTATTACTGCTGGAAATGAAAAGTAGAAGGTAAACTGCTCTTCTTGTTTATACTCTACCGGTTACTAATTTATGTCATAATCCCTATCATGACCTACGGGAAGCTAGCATTTATATTTCATTTCATAAAATGGCGTGCTAGTGTAGCTGAAAAAATACTATTAATACAGTGTTGACATATATAAGTAAGAACAATACATGACTAACAAAAACATACGTTTCTTTTGAATGAGTAAAATAGATAGTTGACTGAAGAACCCCGATTTATATTTATGGCATCTTATGCCTTTTTTCTCTGTTCCTGTTCAGGAAGACAATAGTTTAGGAAGAAAATCCAAATTGCTCTGAGTTTTCCGGCTCATTAATCTACAAATATTATGAATGTCATCTGAAAAGTTTAAGTTCAATATATGGATGGTATTATCCATTTCAACATTATTTGTTAGTCAATATTATTTAAGTGCTAACAGAATATTTGGTATTTACCAAAGTACAATAGTGTCCTTCGATTTGTTTGAAGATTGTACACGAAAAAAATTTCGCTTATCTTCTTTTGTGTTTCTCTCGAAAGTGTAGCTTTGATATTCTTTAAGTAAACACTTTATCCACAAAATAAAAAAGAATCAACACATTCAATTAAGTAGATGTACAAAAAACTCTACGTATACAAGAATCTTCCTACTTAGCCTTTACACAGCCACTCTCTTAATAAGATTAAGACCCAGGACTTCACTTTATAACAGTACTTGAGTGCAGATTTGAATAGATGTTGTGTACTTAGACGAATAACTACAATCAAAATATCAGTAAACGGAAGTTACAAATCTTAAAACCTCATCGAAGAAATTTGCTGTAAATATTTGAATTTTACATTCCATAGTATTGGCGTATTCATCATTATACCATTGTGAAAGGGTAAGTCAAAAGTTTAAGTAGTTTCAAATGTTGTCTCTTTAACTTAAGCATTCTAGTCATATTTTTAACGTCTTAAGATGAGCTCGAAATTTTGTATTATACTTTTAACTAAAGTGTTTAAGTCAATAACTTACGCTATAATATAGAAAAAATACGAGCAATATAGGGCTTCCTTACATTATACTATGCCTGTTAAATAATATACAATCGTTTTATTTAATTTGCATTACACGTCATCAGAACTTATACATAACCTTTGCATATTCCTTTAGTCAAAACCATGTTTCATTTGGTAAATTTACAAGGTTTTCTAAAATCAAATTAAGACCAAAGAATCTATATACGTATATATATATATATATATATATATATATATATATATATATATATATATATATATATATATATATATATATATATATATATATATATATATATATATATATATATATATATATATATATATATATATACATATATATATATATATATATATAAATATTATATATATATATATATATATATATATATATATATATATATATATATATATGTATATATATATATATACATATATATATATATATATATATATATATATATATATATATATATATATATATATATATATATATATATATATATATATATATATATATATATATATATATATATATATATATATATATATATATATATATATATATATATATATATATATATATACATATATATGTATATATATATGTATATATATATACATATATAATATATGTACATATATATATATATATATATGTATATGTATATATATATATATATATATATATATATATATATATATATATATATATATATATATATATATATATATATATATATATATATATATATATATATATATATATATATATATATATATATATATATATATATATATATATATATATATATATATATATATATATGTATATATATATATATATATATATATATATATATATATATATATATATATATATATATATATATATATATATATATATATATATATATATATATATATATATATATATATATATTATATATATGTGTGTGTGTGTGTGTGTGTTATAAAATATTTAGAAATATATTATCTCATATTCCGTCTGGAAACAGAAAAAAATAATAAAGAACACCTACTCGTGTGTTATAACGTAGTTACTCGTCATTATAACGTAGAGGTGTTGTTTGCTTGTTATATGAGTTGCCAGATCCAATATAGCAGGCAATATGTCCTGAACTCTCACTTCTCCCTAGTCTTGTAATTTTGGATTTTATTCTAAGGAGAATAAACTTTATTATATAATTATTTTAAATGCTGTTGATTTTATAAGTGTGTTCGTATTTTTAAATGAGTTGTTTTAATTATCTTGGTATTTTTAAATATCTTTGTTTTAAATGTTAATTTTATTGAGTTAATCCTGAATGCTTGTATTTGTGTCTTGAATATCTTTTTCAATTTGTAACAACAACATAAATTCTAAACGCTATAAAAATAAAATAAATCCTTTAATTAGTTTTAAATAACTTCTGTAAATAGCTATAGAAAATAAATATCAACATTAAAAAATTATAACTTTTCCGAAATAAATTATATTTTCTATAATATTTAGATATTAATTTTATATGCAGATAAAAACACGTCTTATGAAAAGCGAAGGTGGATTGCATTCAAGTGAAAGGTTTTCGATAAATAAAGAGCTTTTTTTTATGTTACTCTATAAATGCCACAGAAAAATACCATCTTCAAAATATTCCAGCTTGTAAAACTACACAGCTGTAAGGTAAATAAATATTCTTTTACAGACTACGATTTCTATTTAAAAAAACGTGTTTAGTCTCGAAGTTTAAACAAATTGAGGCCTTCATTAAAAATTCCCTTAATTAATATAAAATAAGACTTTTATTTCTCTTTAAACTACAATTGCATTTTCGAGACACGTATTTAAAAATTTTAATTATATTTGCAAACTTTTTTTTTCTGAACAAAACATTACTCGAGGAAGTTGTTTTTCGGAAACTTTAGAATATGTAGACGGTATTCCAAAAGTGATTTGTTAATTTTACATTTATTTACTTTATAACACACTTGGGATTTAATATTACTTCTCTGCAACGCACTATGAGACTAAGAAATGGCCTATGGATCTTTATTATTTAAAAATAAATACATTGATACTTATCTATATAACTGTTAAATAAAATAAAGTCTCAGAATTTATGTATTTATAATATATTTTAAATTAAAGGATCTTTTTAAAATCTGTCATGGGAAAAAACAAAAAATAAAATTTGCCAAATTAATAAAAAATCATGACTATTTTTTTTCTGGGAAAATAAAATGATTGATTTCAAATCATGGAGCTTATTATTTGATCGTTTGAAACATATTGTACAGCTGAAAAGAAATATTATAGTTTCTTTGAAAAATAATATCAAATAGTTTGTTTTAATTATTGTGTATTTTTATTGTAACATGTACTATGGATTATATACTATTAATAATATCTATAATTTCATAGAGAAAAATACCTGTTAAAAGAAAAGTACTTTAACGCGTAAATTCAGCTAAAATCATTTAAACTTATAATTAATTATAAAAGAAAAAATAAGTCTTTAACTATAAATAAATGTTTTTGTTGTTAATCTATCCTATATTAAAACCTAGGATTCTGATATGAGATTTTAACAAGCTTTATAAACTTATGTTTATTTTTATCATTCTTGTATAGTTTTGTTTTATGTATTAATCGGCACACTATCCTAAAATTTTCTAGGTAAAATTTCATGATTCTTCAATTAAGCATGTAGTATCTAAACATGCACTATTTAGGATAAAATACCTGTAAAATACCTGGTAAAAGAATAGTACTTTACTGTGTAAATTCAGTTGAAATCTTTTAAACTTATAATTAATTGTAAAAGAAAAAATAAGTCTTTAATTATAAATAAAAGTTATTGTTGATAATCTATCCCATATTTTAAACATAGGATTCTGATATGAAATTTTAACAAGCTTTATAAACAAATGTTTACTTTTATCATTCTTGTATAGTTTTGTTTTATGTATTAATCTTCACTTTATCCTAAAATTTTCTAGGCAGGATTATTTCCAGTTCTTCAGTTAACCATGTTGTATATAAACTTGCATTATTTAAGATAAAATACCTGTAAAATAGCTGATAAAAGAAAAGGTTTAGTATAAAACTTTAATGTGTAAATTCAGCTAAAATCTTTTAAACTTATATTTAATTGTAAAAGAAAAAATTAAGTCTTTAATTATAAATAAAAGTTATTGTTGATAATCTATCCTATATTATAAACATAGGATTCTGATATAAAATTTTAACATGCATTATAAACAAATGTTTACATTTATCATTCTTGTGCAGTTTTTTATGTAATAATAGTCACGTTATCCTAAAATTTTCTAGACAGGATTTCAAGATTCTTCAGGTAAGCATGTTGTATCTAAACTTGCATTATTTAAGATAAAATACCTGTAAAATACCTGATAAAATAAAGTACTTTAATGTGTAAATTCAGTTGAAATGTTTTAAACTTATAATTAATTGCAAGAGACAAAATTAAATCTTCAATCTTAGATAAACATTATTGTTGATAATCTATCCTATATTATAAACATAGGATACTGATAGAAAATTTTAGCAAGCATTATAAAAAAATGTGTATATTTATCGTTCTTTTAGTATAGTTTCTTTCATGTGTAGTTTTTTATCGTATAGTTTTTTTTATATATTAATAGTCACGTTATCCTAAACTTGTCTAGGCAGGATTTCAAGATTCTTCAGTTAAGCATGTTGTATGTAAATCTGCATTATATAAAATAAAATATCTGTAATATACCTAGTAAAACAAAAATAATTTAATGTGTGAATTCAGCTAAAATCTTTTAAGTTTATAATTAATTGTAAGAGAAAAACTAATTCTTCAATTACAAATAAAATCTATCCTATATTATAAACATAGAATACTAATATAAAATTTTAACAAGAATTATAAACAAATATTTACTTTTATCATTCTTGTATAGTTTTATTTTAAGTAATAATAGTCACGTAATCCTAAAATTTTCTAGGCAGGATTTCAAGAGTCTCTAATTTTTAAGCATGATATATCTAAACTTGCATTATTTAGAATAAAATACCTGTAAAATACTTGGTAAAAGAAAACTACTTTAATATGTAAATTCAGTTGAATTTTTTTAATACTTATAAATAATTGTTATAGAAAAAATTGGGTTTTCAATTAGAATTAAAAGTTATTGTTGATAATCTATCCTATATTATAAACATGGGATGCTGATATAAAATTTTAACAAGCATTATAAACAAATGTTTACTTTTATACTTCTTGTATAGTTTTTTTATATATTAAAATAGTCATATTACATTAGTCTAAAATTTTCTAGGCAGGATATCAAAATTCTTCAGTTTTTAATCATGTTTTATCTAGACTTGCATTATTTAATATACATGTATGCTTGTGTGTTCGTGTGTGTGTGTATGTGTATGTCTGGTTTGAAAGTTTAAAGTTAGAATTTACAGCATTAATTAATAAAAATAGAGTAATCTTTTAGGGAAAAGTATGAATAAGTGGTAATATTACCCAATTTATAAGTATAGTTCCAGAAGAGAACGAGTAAATTTTAAAGCTTGGTGTAGTGCTGTCCGACTGAGCCCTCCCCCATCCTTATTTTAAATAAAGTCTCTAGGCATTCCCCAGTTTAAAAAAAATTCAGTATATTTTTTTAATATTAATTGCCCAATTCTGCTCTATCCTGTTCTT
Organism: Pardosa pseudoannulata; assembly: GCA_032207245.1. Lineage (NCBI taxonomy): Eukaryota > Metazoa > Arthropoda > Arachnida > Araneae > Lycosidae > Pardosa > Pardosa pseudoannulata. The sequence goes on along the minus strand of CM063504.1, from coordinate 113,736,345 downwards.
TATCATGCCCTTAAAAATATAAAATTTAGAGTCAGACATGCATGAGTAAATTATGGTTAAAGTGCTATTTCAATATCATTTGATTCATTAACCTTTTTGTATTCTACACGAGACAAAATCCTACTGATGATCCTCATTCTACAAATTTAGCTATTTCCTCCTGGAGCTCAGCACACTCTGCTTTTACATAGTATGGTTTTACCCCCATATTCTTATGCTTCACAAAGAGTTCGCTTTCTTTTTAATAATTAGTATTTTAATTTCTAGCTTTAAAATTTAAAACCTGACATACGCATGTTTTCAAATACATTACTTCCTTTAATATAGTTTAGAGTGGTTGTACATATAAAATTTAGAGTCAGACATGCATGAGTAAATTATGGTTAAAGTGCTATTTCAATATCATTTGCTTCCTTAGCCATTTTGTATTCTACACGAGACAAAATCCTACTGATGATCCTCATTTTACAAATTTATCTATTTTCTTCTAGAACTTTGCACACTCTGATCTTAAATAGATTAGTTTTACCGCCATATTCTTATGCTTCACAAAGAGTTCTCTCTCTTTCCAATAATTAGTATTTTAATTTCTAGTTTAAAAATTTAAAACCTGACATACGCATGTTTTCAAATTCCTTCCTTGTTTCAATATATTTTAGAGTAGTCGTACATATAAAATTTGGAGTCAGACAAACATGAGTAAATCAGGATTAAATGTAGTATCACAGGTAATTTCGATTTATACAAGCATTTTAATTAAAGGTTTTTCATAAAAATGAATATAAAAAAATAAATCGATTTCATATCATACACAAAATTTACTAAATCCCTATATTAAAATTACAAATGCTGTTACATTAATTTTTAAGCCTATTAATTAGAAGGAGCTTATATTCTGTATTTAAAGTTATATTAAAATTTTACTGGTTTACAAATTTCGAAACACATTCATAACTGTTGTTTTTGAGTTTGTTACATACACCAGGACATTCAAATTAAGTAATAAATATCCCTTCTCTATTCCATACTCTTGTTTGCAATGGATGATTACGCTCCATATATTTTCCTATGATAATTACCGGTTAGTCAAAAAAAAGTTCTGTAATGAGCATAATATTTATAAATTCTCTACCATTCTACTAATTTTCTAGAATTATGAAATCCAATTAGAGTCATTAGAGTGAAATTTATGGTAAGCTATATTGGTTTAGGAAAGGCTTATTTAAAAGCACGTGAACATTAAAATGATTATAAATCACAAGATATTGAATAAATGAGGAGATTTATCGACGAGTGGATAGGTAATAGAGATTCAGAGGTCAACTTCACTTTAAATGTCTTTTTATTGCAACTGCTTAAGATAGGGCATGAAGTTCGTGTGAGAAGTATATAGTTGTAGTTTGAAGAACATCGTAATTTGTGTTCAAAATATATTTTCTTTATCTTTAAAATTAGAAATATATACCCACACTCTTCCACAAACAAATATATAAAAGAAAATCGGTAGATAGATGGATAGATCCAGAACTAGCTATAGATAGATAGATACAAAATACATACCCCCACACTTACACAAACAAATATATATATATAAATAAATAAATAAATATATATATATATATATATATATATATATATATATATATATATATATATATATATATATATTATATATATATATATATATATATATATATATATATATATATATATATATTATATATATATATATATATATATATATATATATATTATATATATATAATATATATATTATATATATATTATATATATATATTATATATATTATATATATATATATATATATATATATATATTATATATGTATGTGTGTGTGTGTAAGTATAATCATCAAATCATTTCACCAATCGAACCATTTTTGAATTATATTCTGTAATAAATTTTTGGGTATTCTGTACCTAAAATACAAACGTTTGGTGAAATCATAATTCTCTTTTTTTTTGTCTTCAATAACACTAATGGTGATCCTGAATTCACATTCCATTTTGATGCACCCTAAGCTTACCTTATATAATCACCTTGCATAAAATCTTTAATCTTCACTTTAAATGTCTTTTATGGCAACTGCTTAAGATAGGGCATGAAGTTCGTGTGAGAAGTATATAGTTGTAGTTTGAAGAACATCGTAATTTGTGTTCAAAATATATTTTCTTTATCTTTAAAATTAGAAATATATACCCACACTCTTCCACAAACAAATATATAAAAGAAAATCGGTAGATAGATGGATAGATCCAGAACTAGCTATAGATAGATAGATACAAAATACATACCCCCACACTTACACAAACAAATATATATGTATATATATATATATATATATATATATATATATATATATATATATATATATATATATATATATATATATATATATATATATATATATATATATATATATATATATATATATATATATATATATATATATATATATATATATATATTATATATATATATATATATATATATATATTATATATATATATATATATATGTGTGTGTGTGTGTGTGTGTGTGTGAGTATAATCATCAAATCATTTCACCAAACGAACCATTTTTGAATTATATTCTGTAATAAATTTTTGGGTATTCTGTACCTAAAATACAAACGTTTGGTGAAATCATAATTCTCTTTTTTTTGTCTTCAATAACACTAATGGTGATCCTGAATTCACATTCCATTTTGATGCACCCTAAGCTTACCTTATATAATCACCTTGCATAAAATCTTTATACGTCTACGATTGTCAGTGGCGTCAAATAGTGTCAAAAGTCAACTAGTGTTGGTTAATGCTATTGAACCCACCAGTCCTTTTTCTCCCTTTGTAACCACTCTTTCCCCAGATAATATCTGATCGCTAGACAAAAAAAAAGCATTAGACTATTTAACTTTACCAGACATATAAACTGGCATAATTGCATTCTAACTAAGATTAAAATAGAGAGAGGAGAAAGGTAGAGACTAAACGAGTAGAAAAAGGTGATTGGGAGTAGAAAGGTGGTGAGTCAGAATGGGAAAAAACAAAACAAGAACAAGAGACAGAGAGTAAGGAAGAAATATAGAAGGATAGGAGAAACTGATAATGCTAGAGAGATAGTGTGTATAAGTTTTATCAGCTTTTATAAATTGGCATAATTGCATTCTAACTAAGATTAAAATAGAGAGAGGAGAAAGGTAGAGACTAAAGGAGTAGGAGAAAGTGATAGGGAGTAGAAAGATGGTGTGTCAGAATGGGATGAAATAAAACAAAAACAGGAGACAGAGAGTAAGGAAGAAATATAGAAGGATAGGAGAAAATGATAATGCTAGAGAGATAGTGTGTATAAGTGTTATCAGTTGACAAAATCGATGAAAATCTAGACAATGTGGGTAATTTATACTGCATTATTATAAAACAATTCTAAAATTGAATGGCAATTCATAGGCTGAAAAGAGACTTGAAATGCACTCTATCCTGTTGAAAAAGATGTATAAGCCTAAACGTAGATGAAAGAATCCTATCAGATTCATTCGAATTTATTCAAGTTAGAACTATGAATGTTTTTCTTTTGTTAGTTTACTCATCAGTAGTCATTTAAATATTAAAGTAAGTTTAAAAGCACTAATCTAAGAAATATTTTTCTAAAATTCCTTGGCAGTGTTTCTTTTCAGAAAGCAAATCGGCCTTTATGACATTATGCGGGAACATAAACTAACTTTCAGTTCCATTTTTAAGTATAATCATCAAATCTTTTCATCAAACGAATCACTTTTGATTTATATACTGTAATAAATTTTTGGGTATTCTATATCTAAAATACAAACGTTTGGTAAAATTGTAATTCTCTTTTTGGTCTTCAATAACTGTAGTAATGTTGATGGTTATTTTACAGCCCATTTTGTTATCCACTAAGCTTTGCTTATATAATTAATTTGCATAAAATCTTTCGATTGTCATTGGCGCCACCTAGTGTCAAAAGACAACTTTTGTTGGTTAATGTTATTGAACCCAACAGTCCTTTTCCCCCTTTGTAACCACTCTTTCTCTAAATAATAGCTGATGGCTAGACAAAAAAAATTAGACTATTTAACTTTACCCGATATAACACTGGTATAATTGCATTCTAACTAAGATTAGAACAGAAATAGAGGAAAGATAGAGACCAAAGGAGTAGAAGAAAGTGATATGAAGGAGAAAGATTGTGAGTGAGAATGGGAAGAAAGAAAATAAAATTAGGAGACAGAGAGTAAGGGAGAAATATAGAAAGATAGGAGAAAATGATAGAGCTGGAGAGATTGTGCTTATAGGTTTTATCAATTGACAAAATCTATGAATCTAAAAAGCGTCTGTAATTTGTATTGTATTATTATAAATATATCCAAAAATCTTAGGAAAATTCCTGGGCTATTTAGAGACTTGAAAGGCACTATATCCTATTAAAAAAGAAGTATAAACCAAAAAGTAGATGAAAGAATCCTATCCAAGTATGAGATAGCTTGGTTAGAATTTATCCAACTTTTAATGTTTCTCTTTTTGTTTTTTTCCTCATCAGTACTCATTTAAATATTAAAGTAAGTTTAAAAGCACTAATCTAAGAAATATATTTATAAAATTCCTTGGCAGTGTTTCTTTTCAGAAAGGAAATCGGCCTTTATGACATTATGCGGGAACATAAATTAATTTCCAGTTCCATTTCTAACGACTCGTGCGAACTACTCATAAAACAAAAATTCTAGGCTCGTAATTACCCAAGGTGTAAATTTGTCGTCGACGCAGATTCTTCTTTTTCAGAACTCATTTAATTATTGTTCCCAGCTTAACTAGGGAACACACAAGGTGCTAATTATGATTTAACGAGTTTTTAATCATTGTCTTTGTTTCGCTTAATGAAAATATTTTAACGCTGAAGGGTCATCAGCTCGGACTAAAATAGGTGCGTCAAAAAAAAACAATTGTAAAACCCACTCCTACTGAAATTGATTTACAGAGCTAAAATGTAAATGGCTGAAAGGTAATTGTATAGTTCGAAAGTTAAACAGAACATGTTATGATGACTTTGGTTGGAGGTCATGTATCATCGTTACTCGTTTTAAGTATAATCAGTGCTAATGGTTTGTGTTTATCACATTACTGTTTACAATGTAGAAAATGAATGTAACTGCCGATGCAGAAGAATACTTATTTAAATGCAATTTTGAAAAACACATATGTTACATAAATATGGTTTAAATTTTAGATATATATATGTAATTATACACTTTTCATTTCTTACAGCTATTTTCTTATAGCAATAGTTATACAAAATAAAATGCAGTAATAAATATTCTGTAAATTAGAAGTAATTCTAAGGTTATGTGCACTTTTTTAAATCTAAGGCTTTCATAAACATGCATAATTTGTCTCTTCCTCTGTAAAAAATATTTTAAGAATTTTGTCCGAGTTAAGGAAAAGTAACAAAATTCTTTTTTTCGTGCAAACGATTACAGTGAAGATAACTGCTGCTCTGTTGAGTAGCAGCGTCGTTTATATTTTACATTTGGGCCGCATCACTTCATTTCAGTTTAAATCTTCTCAGTCTCAATATCTGCTGTCTAATAAAAAGTATCACCACGTTTTCTAAAATTGAAAGATTTAGTGAAGTTGAAAACAAATCTATGAACCAACAGGGTTTTAATTTAAGACGTCACTTTCTACATAAATTTCCGTATATCTATTATTTATGCTTGTTTATAGATACTATGTATTGAATATTACTTCAAAAACGTTTACACTATAAACGGCCCAGCTCAAAATCTGCAAATCTACAAAAAATCTTTATTATGCTTTCCTGTAAAATTTTAATTTCTTGGTTTTGTGACCTATACTTCCGATGTATAGATGTGTATTAGTGGTGCAGAATTTTAAGTTTAATAAATTTACGTTTTGTATTGTTACTCTACTTTAAAGAAAGAAATATTGAATTGTAGTTACTGCATGTATGTATGTCCTTAATTTGATTGGGTTAATGTTTATCTATCACTGACCGTAAACCATTTACTATTGTTACAACCATGAAGTACATCAGTCAAATTGGCTCGCAGACTAATTTCTTTTTATTTTTTCAACACAGGTGTTACGTTATATATAATACCAGTTATAAATAACTCAATTATGAACCATTTACTATTGTTACATCCATCAAGTACATCAGTCAAATTGGCTCGCAGATTAATTTGTTTTTATTTTTTCAACACAGGTATTACGTTATATATAATACCAGTTATAAATAACTCAATTATGAACCATTTACTATTGTTACAGCCATCAAGTACATCAGTCAAATTGGCCCGCATACTAATTTGTTTTTATTTTTTTCAAAACAGGTATTACGTTATATATAATACCAGTTATAAATAACTCAATTATGAAACATATACTATTGTTACAGCCATCAAGTGCATCAGTCAAATTGGCTCGCAAACTGATTTGTTTTTATTTTTTCAACACAGGTATTACGTTATATATAATACCAGTTATAAATAACTAAATTATGAACCATTTACTATTGTTACAGCCATAAAATACATCAGTCTTTATATAATTATATTTATAAGTAATTCAATTATGAACCATTTACTATGGTTACAGTCATCAAGTACATCAGTGAAATTAGCTCACAGATTGATTTGTTTTTATTTTTTCAACACAGGTAGTACGTTATCTATAATACCAATTATAAAAAACTCAATTATGAACCATTTACTATTGTTACAGCCATCAAGCACATCAGTCAAATTGGCTCGCACATTAATTTGTTTTTATTTTTTCAATACAGGTATTACGTTATATATAATTCTAGTTATAAATAACTCAATTATGAACCATTTACTATTGTTTAACCATCAAGTACATCAGTCAAATTGGCTTGCAGACTAATTAGTTTTTATTTTTTCAACACAAGTATTACGTTATATATAATTCTAGTTATAAATAACTCAATTCTGAACCATTTACTATTGTTACAACAATCAAGTACATCAGTCAACTTGGCTAGCAGACTGATTTGTTTTTATTTTTTCAAAACAGGTATTACGTTATATATAATTCTAGTTATAAATAACTCAATTATGAACCATTTACTATTGTTACAGCCATCAAGTACATCAATCAAATTGGCCTGCACACTAATTTGTTTTTATTTTTTCAGCACAGGTATTACGTTATATATAATTCTACTGATAAATAACTCAATTATGTATTCATCTATGTAAAAACATATTATTCACAATGAGATAACGCTATGTTAATGTAAACTAACTAACTTTCATAATTGCTCATACGCGTTAATAATACTGCAAATTAATACACAACCAAAAATATATTTAATTATGTTGTTGAAAGCGAAGTTTTTCTCAAAAATGTGTCACAGATTTTCACGGGGATTAAACGTCTCCTTAAATTTAATTATCTTCAGTGATGAATTTATGCTATAGATATGTATTTTTGATCAGGTTGTTTTCACCCGTTCTAGAAGAATTGTTTTACGGAAATTAATACCTTCATTAAAAGATTGAACTTAGTTCTAAACACCAATTACGTTTTCAGAAAAATATTTCCTCACATTATATATTAAAACATTAAACAAATGCTTCTCACATTAAACAGGTTATATCAGAATATCTCGTAATCTCGTTAAGAGAACAGTTTATTGTTTTTAAATATATTGATAACGATTTTTATTTAAAATATATCTAACAGTCTTATATTTTAATTAGGCCTAAGAAAATTTATTTCAAAATGAATTTTTAGTGGCTATAAGAGTTTAATTTAATATTAAAATTATGTCTGTATTTAATATAATATTATAAGTTTACCGTTTCAGTATTCCATTTAATGGAACATAAATTTTCCATTAAAATATAGATATCAAATATAATGTTTTGACGATTTCTATCACATTAACTAAACACGTAATATTACATTTTTGCAATGTATAAAATAATACCAAAACTTTATATTGTTATTTCTTCTTAAAATCAAAATATAATTAGGAAAAATCGTATTTATTAATGCTGATATTAAATTATATCATGGTACATTTGTCAAGCGTTTAGATATTTTATTAAATACTATATTTTAATAGATTTTATACGTGTCCAAAAATAGGAAATCTATTTAAATTTGTTTTCTATTTTAATTTGGTAAAAAATTTTAAACTTAAAAACTTATAGTTTTTTATTAGAAATATAAATATTTTCAATATGCTAATAGTCTTATGTTTCTTAGACTTATTTTCTTTATTATTTTGTTAATATTTGGTTTAACGCCTAACATAATTATTGTGTACCAAGTTTCAAATTTATACATACATTATAAATTTATCTATCATGCACATTGCGAGAAGTATATTTAGAGTAATAATAATTTTTAAAATGCTGTTAGTTGCAGAATCTATTAGATTCGAAGGGCTGCAGTAGCCTGTTTGGTAGAGCGTCAGTCTCGTAACCGAAATGTGGTGAGTTCTGTCCTCGTCTCGACCAAAGACCTCGGTGTTGCTAATGGCAGTTGGGGAACTTTAAATATGTCATGACTGCAAAGTCCTCCAAGTTCCCATTACAAATTATACCTCTGGGGGTACTGAATCAGGGATGAGTCGGTCTCTGGTTTGGATCTAAATTCTGACTTGCGGATGGATGAATGAGCGTATGAACGAGTTTGATCCCCTAAAATGGTTACGTCGTGTGTGTTCGAGAAAAGTCGTGTTTTCACCTTACCGGTGCTCGTTAACAACGAAAGGCTCACACTTCTGCCTTAATTCGAAAGAGGAGCGCTCGTCCGGCCTTTCACAAACTGAATCCCTCTAATTCTTACCCTTAATCTCTAAAGTTAATTTAGCATCATAATTTTTCCTTGTAGCATTTTTTATAAATCCTTTTATTTATGAAAGTGGTACATCATTATTAACTACTTGCAAAATTTCTGTTTCCTTTCCCAGCAAATTAATTTCCAGGTATTCCACCCTGTTCTGTTATTCATTGCAAAACCACATTCTCCCCGTTTGTGGATAAACAAGTAAGATCTCTCCGACCTTATTCAAAGATTTTTATTCCTTGACATTGTGTGCAGAAATAGCTGGGATGGCTGCAACGGAATCTGAGAAAATCCCATTGTTTATCATCGGAAAATTTCTAATATTACATTGTTCAGTTGGAATTATAATTGTTTCCAGCTCTCCATCGTACTTGGGTCGAAATGAGTCTAGGGAGGAATACAATGTAAAAATCCTTCAGTACACACCATCTCCTATTTTGTCATGCATTTTCGATACCCCAGTGTATATGGGAAGCCAATTATTCTTTGGATACTTTGAATGAATTGTCTCCATAGCAGCTGCATTTAATTCAGCTTCATTTGATGGTGACTTTCTTATAGTATGCATCAAAGAACATTCGTTTATTAAATACCCGAGAAGAATTTGTTGGTTTCAAAAGTCCCAAATTAAAATAGACACTGAAAGCTTGATATCGTTGAAATTCAAAAGTTATGTGTACTCTTAATATCTAAATGAGAGGATTCTAAATTGCAATAATTATATGATCTGATGATTATCTTGAATTTAGGACTCTTATATGTGGGTACATGAGTCTCAGTGTTGATGCCATTGCTGACGTATTTTGTCGCAATACTAACTATCAGATTTAAGAAGTAGGACTCGGTCTGATAAAACTAGATAATGGTAATTACAAAATGAGTCTGTGTACAAGAATCTTTCCAAATATAATAACCATTATAAGAATAATAACAAGCATAAGACATAATTAGACTTTTTGTTGAGAAAAAGAAATTCTTAGTATTTCAAACAAAAAAGGCCAGATTAGACCTCATAGAATTAACATTTAACCACAGATCTACAAACCAAATGAAAAAAACTTAATTAATAAACATTAGTAGAGAGGCTTTATTTTGAGCAGAACTGCTAGAACTATTTAATCAAAATAAATCTAATCAAAGCATAAAGCAGTTTATGGAAGGTTACAGACATATACAATATTTGGACAGAAAAAATAACTTATTCCGAGATCTTGCTACTATACAATCAGTCCGTAAGATGTTGCAGATTGTCTAGCATTCAATTGGTCTACAGTGTCTAAAACGTAACTGGTTAGGCACGTTTGCATTTCAAGGCACGTACTTACTAGTTTAGGTTTGTATCTGACACTAAACAATTTTAGTCTACATCCTGAAGGGTTTAGTTGAATAGGGCTTTGCATTTAATTTTTTAATTTTTTAATTTACTATATTACTATATTTACTATATTTACTATATATACTATATTTACTATGTTTACTATATTTACTATATTTACTATATTTACTATATATACTATATTTACTATATTTACTATATTCTAATTTACTATTTTAATTTAATTTTTATTTTTTAATTTGTATTGGCCCATATTTCACTTTTTTCTTTCAAATTTCAGACACAAAGGGTTTATCCAGCCTAATAATCCATTTTTGATTAAAATGTAAAATGAATTCAATGAATATCAAAAAACTTTCACGAAGAAATATAGTATTATGTTAAAAATTCTGCAATTATATAGTTAATTTAAATTCTTTACAGGTTTTACAATGTGCGGCAGCAGATATAGCTCCATTAATAAAACACAATTTCGTTCATCATGGGGAAACAAAAAAGCCCTTTATACTTTCTTATCAAAAATTCTTTCGGGATGCCAAAGAGAAATTTAAAAATGAACAATCTAAACTGCTTTATTCATACCAAGCACTTATACTTCTTTCACAGATAGGGCTAAAAACATCCATAATAATAACTTTTTAGGCTTTCTTAATCAACTGCGCTCTTAAGACATTGATAAAAGTAAATCATTTAAATAATTTATGAGACTGCTTTAACTCTTTAAAGGTCACCTATACAAACTATTTGGAATTTAATGAAATTAGTTCATAAATATTACCTATGAACCTTATAAATGCAAAATTATTAAAATGTTTCTTTACAATCCTTAAGATTGCATTAGAGAATACAGTAGGAGGGATTGAGAGGGGTTAACTGACAAACCCACCCTCATGTACAGCTTCAACATAATACTTTTTTAAAATTTTAACTATATTGGAAGAACAATAAATAAGTGTTCTTAAAAAGTATAATAAATAAATAGCTTAACAATTTATAAGAGTTGTTTGAATAGATATTTTTGCTTGTTGTCATTCTTGAAAAAATCGAATTACTAACTTTCCAGGTACATCGAGTTTAAATACATATATTTCAAAAGAAATAAATAAATTAAGTGTAGTACTATCATTTATTGTAATTTTTAAATGTCAAAAACATAAAAAACCGAAAAAAAACCATTCATATTTCTCAAAAAAAAAATAGAGAAAAAAATGTTTAACAGGAGGTTTCCCTGCGAAACCACTGTCCGCTAAAGGGTTAAACGTTTGTAAAATCTTTTCACAATTTTAATTTTAAATATTTTATTATAACGTTTTACCTATAAAGTTATTTCTAACTTTTCAGTACTTAAACATTTTTCATACATAAAAAATATGTTGATTAGTTTGGAATGTTGTTATATATAAAGTAATTCAAATAAAGCGAACGGAATACAGAAATCTTTGGTGAGCAAAAAGAGTCTCCTAAACTTAGAGCTCATAAAATATTGTGTGAAATTTTGCTTCCTAACAAA
>CM063504.1:113602123-113712123 GCA_032207245.1 Pardosa pseudoannulata | reverse complement strand
CTACTTCCTTTTTCGAAATAAAGTAAATATTTTGATCATGAAAAATTTCAGTGTTCTTAAAATGAAAATTCTAATTATTGAATTTCTCATCAGTATTTTACTGTAGAATAATCGCATATACCTCATCTACTACCTTTTGTGAAATAAAGTAAGTATTGTAATAATGAAAAATTCCATTGTTTAAAAATGAAAATTCAAATGATTTAATACCTCATCAATATTTTTGCTGTGGAATAATCGCATATACCTCATCTACTTCCTTTTGCGAAATAAAGTAAGTATTATAATAATGAAAAATTAAAGCGTTTTTAAAATGAAAATTCTAAGGATTTAATATCTTATCAATATTTTTACTGTAGAATAATCGTATATACCTCATTTACTTCCTATTGCGAAATGAAGTATGTATTGTTAAAATGAAAAAATCCAGTTTTTAAAATGAAAATTCTAATGATTTAATATCTCATATTTTACTGTAGAATAATCGCATATACCTGATCTACTTCCCTTTGTGAAATAAAGTAAGTATTGTAATAATGAAAAATTCCAGTTTTTAAAAAATAAAAATTCTAATGATTTAATATCTCATCAATATTTTACTGTGGAATAATCGCATACACCTCATCTACTTCCTTTTCCGACATAAAGTAAGCATTGTAATCATGAAAAATTACAGTGTTTAAAAATAAAAATTCTAATGATTTAATATCTCATCAATATTTTACTGTGGAATAATCGCATACACCTCATCTACTTCCTTTTCCGACATAAAGTAAGCATTGTAATCATGAAAAATCTCATTGTAACGATAATTGATAAAGAGGAATAATTGTATGTACCATGTCTAAATATATTTCAACATGCTTCAGTAACACTATCAGCTAATGTTTAGTAATGTTATTAGGAAGGTGTGGGGGAAAAATCATTTGTAAAACCTAAAATATTTATTTTAACTATCACTAAATATAATTTCATTAGTTTCATCATGGTGTCAATCCGTACATAGTACTTCGCATAACTAAAAAACGCTTAGCCATAAAAATTCAAAATTTTGTATTTAACACTGTAAAAAAGTCTGATTTTGTACCTAATATTTTGACTTCAATAGGCTCTCTTTATAACACAGATTTTCGATATAATGCATAATAACGTTTGTTCAGCATAACTTAAAAACGATTAGGTGTAGATTTTGTTTTGTTTGGAGCACTACAGTCTACTATTTTCTGTACGAAAACCAATAAGACCAGGACTTAATTCTTAAAGTCAATTCCTAACGGCTATGAACATCCATCATCAGCGGTATTCAAACTCGTTACCTGTTGTACAGAAAGACAGCTATCTACCCATTTGTTATTTTTCGACTGGATATTATGTGTAGAATGTTGAACTTTGTATTTAGGACTGCATTAATGCATAGATATACACATTCCCTTTCGATTTGAATCCTTAAGTATACAAATAACAAGCATACAAATTAAGGGTAACCGTTAAGTGAAACTACTTAACGGTTACCCATAACACCAGGCAACAAAATAACATTGAGAAACGAAACCAACATTGAATCCGAAAGAGAATGTGCAGGTAAAAATTTTAAAGAATGTTTATACAAAATAGAAAATAAAGATACGTAATATAATCGGCTTCATTAAGACATCAATCATTCATCAATCATTCTTCAACAGAGTTTTTCGTTTATTAACTTCACAATAAAACCTTTAGGTAAAAATTCAAATATCATCATACATAATATGCAGTTATTGAAAGGTTTTTTTTATGATTCATGTGTGGTATGTTAAAAATAAATAAATAAAACAGTTTTTATTTTTTCCCTAACCATATGAATAATGTAGGTTAGAATTATTTATTATTAAACTTTATTGGAATCACGGGGAAATTTAAGTGATAAATTATTAATTTTACGTAACCGCAGTGCTTCCTTAAGGCAAACACTGCAATGTACTCTTTACTGAGACAGATTTCAAATTATTTACCGAAATATATTAACCTAGTTATACCTAATGTTACATCTTAAGCTAAAATTTTCTGAAGGGAATATTTCCCTCTCTTATTCCAGGGATATCTGCTTCGAGAGAAAAAATGTGTTTCGAAAACTGCTGAAATTATTCCACGTGTAAGGAATTTTCCCTTAGCCCCAATAACCATTTCATTGTTTATTTAAACTGCTATCCCATTCAAAGTTTGCTGAGCGTTGGGGTTGCATACGTTCGCTTAGTGTTTGCTCCCAAGGAATGTTTCTTGCTCTCCAGGCATGCCTTCGAATCTATCACACATCTTTCGAAGCAATATCTTTAATTAAGTTAATGCTCCTGCCGCTTGGATAAATTAATTGCGCAAAATCCGGGATAAATAAATATGCTATTTGCAAATTGCTTTCGTTCGAAACTTTAACTTACAAACTAACTTAAAATGTTATTCAAATAAAAATCATTTACTTTACGGCACCTTCTCATTATTTGCTAACTTAGTTCTATCAGGTACATCACTTATACCAGGTGTTCGTAATTAAACTTGGCCTATTTACGTCACTCTATAAATGTACTGAAATGCAAACTATTCTAGAAATGACTCAAATATTTCACAAAAAAATTAAAAGAAAATAACGCTAGGAGACATTTAATTTAAAACTATCATATACCCCGTCATATAACGGGATCGGTAAAATTTTTAATATTCCAGAATTGTAATGTAATCTATGAGGAAGGTAAAAAAATTATCTGTATTTTGGCTGATAATTATCTTGTAATAAAAAATAATCGATGATTAAATTTAAAATTATCACATATGTACCTAATTTATTATTTATGCCAAATGTAAAAGAAAATTATTTACGTAATATCTAAGTTCAGCGATGAAACCTATGAAAATTATGCAGACTGTAGTTAAATAATTTAAAAAAAGAACTGATTAAATGAGATGGTTAAATGTTATTTTTACCTACTAATTATGTAATAAATTGATAAACCTAATCAACTGCTCTTAACCGGGGAAAATAAGGTTTGAAATAATGGCATTAAACGCTCGAAAAGGGGGGAAGGATTGGATTCTTAAACCATTTAAAAAAACTTGTATTTTTCTCTGTGATATGAAGGATATTTAAACCAATTTATTTTATAATCAGAGGGATAGTGTTGGAGAAGATAAACTTTACTCGCTTTGAATTTTGGTAAATCTAACTTATCAAGAATTCAGTATGGATCCCTCTTTCCATTCCGGATTCAACCGCTTCATAAATTCGAGGACAGACAGAGAGATAATTTAGGCTATTATTATATAGAGGATCAGTAAGCTTTTTCGTATATAAAACATCTGTTTACATTTTGAATCATTATAACAACTCTAACAATGATAGTTTAGCCACCGCAAGTGAAGAAATAAACAATCGGATTTGCATAAGCGTTTTATACTTGTAGCTCTGAAATAAATTCTGCATCCTCATTCGAATGCAGTATCATGCTCAATAGTTTCGTCTCAGCTTACCTTTAGAAACTTCAGAATGTACCAAATGATACTTTTTTGTTTGTTTGTTTGTTTTGTTTTTTAAAGTGTACTGAAATATGTAAAAACAGCAAATATTTATACGCATGTATTACTGAACATATGGTACTTTAAAACTTCCAAAGTCATAACACCTTTGTTTTGACATTTCTTTATTATTTTGCTTTGTTTACATAATCGCTTGTTTCATTCTGGTAAATCTAACCCCATTTTGGCGATTGAAAGCATCTTTTCACATTCAACTTCGATCAATGTATAATAACCTGTATTTGTATTAAGTTCTTATATCACTTTGATATGACTGCATGAACCATAACCACATTGCAAAATACACAGTTTAAAAGTCTATAACCCTTTCATGTGCTTTGGAAGATTACACCTATAAGATCTTACGTAATACACATGTGGGAAGCTCAAAACCACAAAAGACCAGCTAATATTCCGTTTAGTATTAGCTCGTCAGCTAATAGACGGGCATTTCCCAAGAAAAACTAAATTCCAGCTTTCAATGAAAGAAATGTTTGGTTCCAGATGATGTACGATGATGTGACTGATTATGAAACATGGTTTCAACTGTGTAGAAAATGTAACAGAGACATCGAAGTAAAGAGTAAACGATTAGTTTGTTATTGTTTCTCATGCCACTTAGACAAACCAAGCACTATTGAGCATTCAGGTTCTGGTATTAAGGCCAATTGGTGCGCTCTCCGTTTTAACCTCTTGCCTTATGAATCGAGCGACGATTGTGTGTGCCACTTCGATGAAAGCTTTTCTCATGCGTCGTGATCAGAAACAGTTTCATCACGGGCTAAATTATGAGCAAACCAGTGGACATTAATAGTACTGCATTTACTATTTAATAAAACCACAGAATTTCCCAAAACTTTTTGTCAAATATTTTATAAAAAAAAGTCTAACTTTCCATTGTTTTCATTTAACTCTCCTATAGACATTACTTTTATGCCAGTAGTTTCTGTACACTTCCATATCTTCGGTTGATTACTTTTTGATTACCAAATCCATTCTTCTGTTAACTGATTCCTGATATTTTCTTCTTCATCAGTATCGCTTTCATCACTAACTAAATTTTGCATAAATTTTTTTACAGGACAAACTACAATGCTATCTTCAGATGTATCCAAATCGGTGTCTTTTTCAGTTTCTAAGGTATTATCAGGACACTTTCCAGGACCGTTATTACTATCAATTTTCCTTTTTGCCATTATGTTAAATTTTTAGATTTTTTTAAAGAGTTTTTTATGCACCAACAGTTAATTATTTATTGCATATAATATAATACTCTATTGCAATTACGCCTAAGAATAAACAATCAACTCTTATATTGCAACTGTAACAAAAAATAAAGCAAAAACAAAAACTTTATCGCCTAAAAACAATAACATGTCTGATGTGAGCTTTTCACTTTTGTCCACAAAGAATCATCACGTGTCTGACACGAGCTTTTCACTTTTGGCCAGACAGGATTATCACATGTGTGAAACGATGTTCTCATTTTAGGCACAGCAATACGATCACGTCTCCCGTACGTTGTTTTAAAGCAAAGAGTTAATGACCACCATTAAGGTGAAAGAACGACTTCGCTTATATAGGTCCTCGTAATTTTGAAAGGGACCAAGCAGAAAACCCACAGACTTGGCCTGCCATCCCCAGTGATAGAGAACTTGGAGGACATTGTGACCACGAACATTTTTTACGTCCCCCAGTCATCTTTAACGAACACGGTGGATCTTAATCTGGTTCTTGTTCCGAACCCGCAACCTTTCAGTTTCGAGATAGTTGCCATTGCCGACTGAGCTACCGCGGCTCAAAGATTAGTGAGTACAGATTGTGATGCACCTTTGAGCTACCTTATGGTACCTTATGGCTACCCTTGAGCATTGAAACATGCTCTTTATCTTTCCATATCAAATAATTATCATTGAATTGATTTTCTGTATGGCCGTAAATCGTTCTTGGGGAAGTATATCCCATTTAAATATAAATTTAAAATCTGACAAAATAAAATACATTTACTTACATGCCTTTTTTTAGTTGATAAAAAACTAGAAGGAATTCCAAATATAAATAAAAGGCTCAAGAAAAAATAATGATTGCATCATCGAAGAATGATGCTATCTCACAAATACAGTTTTCGTAATGCGCATATAAATGAAAGAAGTAAAGCTTCCGTTGGGATATTGAGATCGACCATCAGTACATTTTAAAAGCAGTTTTGTGTGATTGAGGTGTAGAAATATATTTTTCCTTATTAACAGTATACTTTCTGGCAAGGAATGTTTATGTTTAAATTTTTCTCAGGATATTAAGGATTTATTTAGAAATAGAATATTGAATGTTGCTTTAAATTGATAGCCGTAGCTTTATTTGTTTACATAATCAAAGGCTCTGTTTTAGATATGTGTATATTTTTAAATTATATTAATTATATTGTTTTGAAACTATCCATTTCGCTCTATTTTTTAATCACAAATTCGAATAATAAAAAGTTTGAAGTGTTTTACGTCGCTTATGCTTTTATAGTAATTAATAATAATGATTTCATTGTTTGGTATAGTAATAAATATATTTATCATACGATTTTGAATACTAATTTTGTTTGCTACTTTGTTACTTAGTTATATCTGCTATCTACAAGTTAGCTCTAATGTACTATCTACAATTCAGTTAAATAGAAGTTTAGAAACTTCTATTTAACCATCCATTTTGGCCATCTGAAAAACCTATGTCACCTTATTTCACCTTATTTGGAATTGAATATTACTTTAATCGAAATTTTATTAAATTGTCTTTTAGTGGGAGTAAAATTATTCTGACAGGTTAACAAATAAAATCGTTAAGTCTGTAATAAAAACGTTTATTAAATAATGCAATAACTTATTTTTCCATATCTTGTTAAAGAAAAATAAAATGATGTTTTCTCATAGTGTGTCAGCATTTCAAGCTATTTTCATGGAAGAAAAATTATAAATTTCACCACCTATCTCAGTGACAAATTTCCTATGCTAATCTAATTGCCCACACACATGCAAAAGACTAAGCAGCACAAAAATTCACTTTTATCACTAGAGCATTGACCTGTGGTAATTGCTATGCAGCGAAATCGTGTGATATATGCTAAACATCTGCATAATGTAATCATATTTTGGTACCGGGATCCACAAACTGTATACAAGCTTTCTTTTTTTATACAAAAGATTTCTTTCAGTTTTGATAAATATGGTGCATTTACATAACATAATTGCGCTGACATTTTTTTTTTGTATTCTTACAGTTATCAGCATATTGTATTAAAGACGATTAACGTCACGAGAATGTCACTAAATGTAAATAGTTCCTGTATAGCGTTATTCATTCAGTCGTGGAAAAGTCGAGGTTAATTTTGATGACATGTAATGCATGACGTGCAACATGATAATGCAAAAGAAGATGGTAATTTAAATATATAAGCATAAACTAGAGAAATATGTTATAGTAAAAATGTTTATTAGAATTTCATATCATTACAAAGTAATTTAAAAATCAAAATTTTAACGTCATAAGCATACAAAAATAACTCTGATTAGTATATATCATAACGTTATCAGTAAGTAAACATCAACACAAAAAAAATTATATATTTGGTTTTTATGTCTAATATTGTGAGATATGATTTTACCTCTATTGGGTTATATAAAATCTACTGAATACAGTACACCATAACATTGTTAATATATGACTTTAAATGGATAGTAATTATTTTATTTTTTTGATGAGGCATGATATTTCCTAATGAACTTTTTTATACAAGATAAAAAATTAGATGAGAAGTTCCGCGAAAATGGGTATTGGACATAGTTTTTTTTTAATTTATCTTTATAGATTTTTTATGATTTGTAGCTATGTACATATAAGTATATATAAAATATTATTCTTAAATAATTTTAAATATTATTCTTAAATAATCCATTATTTGTAATATTTTGTCAGTTTCCAAAATTCTTATACTTTAATGTTTTTCTTCTAATTTTGCATTGTTATTAATTAAAAATAATCCTAAACATTTTAGTATGTTATAATGTTAATATGCTGATTAAACAATGTACATGCCTTATTTTATGCTCTATGGTTGAGGTAGCCTGAATTTAATTGTTCGTTACGTACTAAACGCGATGTGAGAGCACATTTTTTTTTTCAATATTCAACATCCATGTACATTCATTTGTCTGCTATAAGATGATCTATCAATTTTTGCTTATAATTATTAATAAGCATTGAGTAGAATTTCCGCGAAAATGGGTATTGGACATATTTTTTTTTAAATTTATCCTTATAGATTTTTTATGATTTGTAGCTATGTACATATAAGTATATATAAAATATTATTCTTAAATAATTTTAAATATTATGCTTAAATAATCCATTACTTGTAATATTTTGTCAGTTTCCAAAATTCTTATACTTTAATGTTTTTCTTCTAATTTTGCATTGTTATTAATTAAAAATAATCCTAAACATTTTAGTATGTTATAATGTTAATATGCTGATTAAACAATGTACATGCCTTATTTTATGCTCTATGGTTGAGGCAGCCTGAATTTAATTGTTCGTTACGTACTAAACGCGATGTGAGAGCACATTTTTTTTCAATATTCAACATCCATGTACATTCATTTGTCTGCTATAAGATGATCTATCAATTTTTGCTTATAATTATTAACCAGCATTTAGTATAAACTATACAGCATATTGAGACAATAACAAACACACCATCCTCAAAAGTAGTTTAATGGACTTATTGAATCTTCATGGTTAAATTTTACAATGGGTTCAATGTATGCTTCTAGTTAAGATTAAAATAAAATAGTTTTTGGAAGTTATCACTGTACTCTTGCCTTAAAAACCCATCCATACTTTAATACAGATAAATGGGCACATCCAGCATCTTGATCATTGGGATATAAGGGTTACTTAAAATTATAAGGATAACTTAAAGATAAAATAACTGAAGTCAGTTTTATATGAAAGTGAGATATATTAAGTATTATGCTTATTTAGTTGCAAAAAGGATTAAAATCGACTTTAATTATAAAATTCAAGCAAAGTGAACTATAGGTCTGATTGACACTCAAAAAACTTCATGAAGCTTGAAATGACTGATATCTAAAATATCAATTTTTGTTATTCTGCTTTAGATATGAAATAAGTGCATATCCGATAGCTCTTAGTTTTTTAGGATAGAATAATGTTACTGTGTGTACAACTTTATTTTAAATTAAAAAAATAAATTGATAATGATATTTTTTACACCCACACGTATAACTGGCTCTATGAAACCTTTATTATCTTGATTTCATTCAAATAGTCTCTCTCAAAAATCTATTAACCTCCGTTTTATTCCAAAATTCATTGTTTCCTCGGCTTCTGATCACTTTTGCTAATTTCAAAAGTATGCAATTGTACCAAAATTTTTCATAAAGAAACCAAAGGATTATGAAATATAATAGTTGAGGAAAAAAAACTGTTCTATAGGTAGGGTTTTGAGATCATCAAAATTAAACTATTAATTCACGAAAAACAAATGGAGACTTACATTCGTACACAGTTGTATATAAAAGCATTGTGTGAATCATACAGGGGGTTTAAGAAATGACCGATATATTTGAAAAATCAATAAAAACTAACGGTCAATGATAGAAATACACAGTTTATTACAATATGCTTGGGGCATTATTATATTTTTAGGCAGACAAACTTTCAAAATTAGTTACAAAATTAGTTTAAAAATAATCCTAAACATTTTAGTGTGTTATAATGTTAATATGCTGATTAAACAATGTACATGACTTATTTTATGCTCTATGGTTGAGGCAGCCTGAATTTAATTGTTGGTGACGTACTAAACGCGATGTCTGAAGAGCACATTTTTTTTCAATATTCAACATCCATGTACATTCATTTATCTGCTATAAGATGATCTACCAATATTTGCTTATTATTATTAACAAGCATTTAGTATAAACTATACAGCATATTGAGACAATAACAAACACACCATCCTCAAAAGTAGTTTAACCCATCCACCGACTATCCTCCCCACCTTTTTCCCTTTCAAAACAGTCACCCTTTTCGTAAATTCCAGACGGAGCTTACCTACCATACTAGAGTTGCCGGTTTAAAAGTTGTTAGGCTAATTTTAAGTTATTTTGCCTGCAAGGTAAAGGAGTTTTGTTACGCAAAATTAGTTTCTTTCATTTATTATCGCTTTGCAATATTTTTTTTTCCTCAAAAATGTGTTATACGAGTGCGAACGAGAAGGGGTCGACAGGTCCGTTTTCGAACAGGAATTCACTGTCGAACCCCGGTCGACGCGTCCGTTCAGTGGGTTAATGGAATTATTGAACCTGCATGGCTAAATTTTACAATGGTTTCAATGGATGCTTCTAGTTAAGATTAAAATAAAATAGTTTTTGGAAGTTATCACTTTACTTTTGCCTTAAAAACCCATCCATACTTTAATACAGATAAATGGGCACATCCAGCATCTTGACCATTGGGATTCAACAGATGACGCTGCAGTCTGGAAAAAATCTAAATTACGATAATTTTCAGATATCCACCATGAGCAGCAATAATATGGCGTATTCTCAGAACGAAATTATCAGAAACCCGTGTAAACGTCTCAGGCGGGATGGCTCTACATGCAGAACAGATGTACAGTTCCAGTTATTCAATTGTTTCTGGATAGTGGCGGTACATCTGGTCTTTTAAGAGTCCCCACAGACAAATATCGTAGTTTAGATTTTTCCAGACTGCAGCGTCATCTGTTGTGAAATTAATTTTAAGTTTCCTGTCTGAAAATTCACTATTATCCAAAATATATAGCAATAAACTGTTAATTTCTTTCACTCTCCGTTTAGTTTTTATTGATTTTTCAAATTTCCGGTCATTTTAGAAACACCCTATATATACCTTACATATAAATTTTACTTTCTATGCAAAGATATAAAATGCAAAAAATGATGGGAAATTATTCTTTTAAATTTCTATTTATACGTTGTTTTTAGCATTCGGGCTCTTAAAGAGTGAAATAAGTCTATATAGGCAAATATATTAAGTTCGTGTGTGTGCCTATAATAATTAAAAGGTACAGTTTTAGAATCTGCACTCCATTACCGAAGATTATATATTGTTGTAAGCTGCACACATATAAATCAAATTACACTACTCCTCTGTGATTTTGTCACAGTGATAGCATAATAGCAAAGAGTGTGGTCAGTTTTTGTGTCTATAGAATAGTGCTTTCGTATACCCACATGGCTGTGACAGGGTAAGAAAATTATAGAAACAATTAATGAATACTAAATGTTTTTTTATCCTTGATGAGTTTTAATTTCGTTACCATAGTTTTCTAAGGAGATCGACCTGGAAACGTGTCAAT
Organism: Pardosa pseudoannulata; assembly: GCA_032207245.1. Lineage (NCBI taxonomy): Eukaryota > Metazoa > Arthropoda > Arachnida > Araneae > Lycosidae > Pardosa > Pardosa pseudoannulata. The sequence goes on along the minus strand of CM063504.1, from coordinate 113,701,169 downwards.
AGTATATAGTATTTTGAATTCAATATAAAATATTTTTCTTGTACTGTAGAAAATAAAATTTTCTTATTTCCTTAATGAGATATTGACTTAAAAATTGTTTGGCTTAATCAAAAAAAAACAATACATTTCTACATAGCTACAAAATAACTTTCTAAGTATTTAAGTTAAATAGTACTTTTAATATCAAGAAGAAGCTAAATTGAAAGTAAGTTATTTCTTATATTATGTAAACATCAAATAAAATAATGTAAGAAATATATTTAATATTATATTATGAATAAAGTTTTTTTTTTGTACTTTCACTTGATGAAGTTTTTTATTTTTTTAATTTTAAAATATCTGATAGCTTTCAAGTCTTAAACTTACAAAAAAAGCAAATCTTTTACTTTATTTGAACATATTTTTCCGTAATATACCTATTTCAAATCTCTCTCGTTAAATTTCGTTGGTAACTAATTGTTACGAATTTCATTTGCTATATATATTTTGTGTTCTCTTAAAAATATACTGTTTAGAATGACAAAGCTGAATTATTCTCTCAAAGCTACAGCGTTATTAAAATTAGAAAAGTTCGTTATAGTTACAGCAAAACATTTTTTATGGCGAAATTTATGGCTGTCATAACGAAACATTTAAGTCTCGAAATACATACTTTTCCTTATTTTCACAAAAAACTACTTTCTATTGATTTGTAACTGTTCAATTATTTATGAAAATATAAAATTAGTAGGTCTCAAAATTTTATTTAAATAAATATTGAAAATTAAATAAATGCATAAAGTATCTGTTTTGAGCCTTAAATATTTATTCTTTTCGGTATTTGATTTTAATTAGTAGGTTTAAAAATTTTATTTAAATAAATATTGACAATTAAATAAATGCATAAAATTTCTGTTTTGAGCCTTAAATATTTATTCTCCTCGGTATCTGATTTGAATTAGTAGGTTTCAATTTTTTTAAACAATTATTGACAATTAAATAAATGCATAAAATTTCTGTTCTGAGTTTTAAATGTTTATTCTTCCCGGTATTTGATTTTAATTTAATACCAATTATGAAAATTAATCACTTATTTCACAGATATATTTCAAACACTAATGTCACTCATAATGATTAGAGATAATGGAGCATTAAAAGCAATTTTTGAACGTAATCGAAAATTTATTTCACGTCAAAATGAAAATTTTCTTACAATTGTGCATGTATTTTAAAGTGTTAAAACACCACTGTATCATTATCTGTACTGTGAAATTATATCTACATCTTATTCAATTCGGATAATTCAAGGCTAAGAGACCTCTTCCTTTTAAAAATATGCCGTTTAGAAACACAAATCTAAATGATTCTCTCAAATCTGCAGCGTTATTAAAAACTTGTAAAAGTTCATTATAGTTGCATTAAAATATTTTGGTCTTTAATTTCACAAAAAATAAACTTCTTTGTATTGATTTGTAACTGTTCAATTATTTATTGTGCAAATGTAAAATTATTAGGTTTAAAAATTTTATTTAAATAAATATTGATAATTCAAACAGTGCAAAATAAATCTGTTTTGAACCTTAAGTATTTATTCTCCCTGGTATCTGATTTTAATTGGTAAGTTTAAAAATTTTATTTAAATAAATATTGACAATTAAATAAATGCATAAAATTTCTACTTCGTGCCTTAAATATATATTCTCCCAGTATCTGATTTTAATTTAGTAGGTTTAAAAATTTTACTTAAATAAATATTGATAATTAAACAAATGCATAAAATTTCTGTTTTGAGCCTTAAATATTTATTCTACCCTTATTAATATCAATTAGTAGGTTTGAACATTTTATTTAAACAAATATTGACAATTAAATAAATGCATAAAATTTTCTGTTTTGACTCTTAAATACCTATTCTCCCGGTATCTAATTGCAATTAGTAGGTTTAAAAATTTTATTTAAATAAATATTGACAGTTAAATAAATGCATTATGTTTTGAGCTTTAAATATTTATTTTCCGAGGTATGTGATTTTAATTTAAGACCAATTATGAAAACTAATAATTTATTTCACAGATATGTTTCAGCCACTAATGTCGCTCGTAATGACTAGAGATAATGGAGTATTAAAAGCAATTTTTGAACATAATCGAAAATTTATTTCACTTCTTGAAAATGAACTATTTCTTACAATTGTGCACGTATTTTAAAGTGTTGAAACACCACTGTATCAGTATTGTGAAATTACATCTACATCTTATCCAAATTCGTGCTATTCACTGTAACGCGACCGCTTCCTTTTAATTCCCATTATAGATTGCTTCAGGGTACTTTCGGCGAATCTGGAGAGTCAGCGCTAGATAATGTGCCTTCGAGGTGAAATACATTTCTCATTGTTCAATCACGAACTTCATAATGGAGGGAGTTGTCCACTTGAAGATTTATTGATTCTGTCTCGTGTACATACAAGCTTCGGCCTGGGAACAGCGACAATTTTTCTTCCCTCGCTGAATGGATAGCTCTAAACTCCGATATGTTTGTCAGATGTTTATTGTGCAGCCAACATCGTAATAAAGGAGATGGATAAACAAGCAATCGATTCGAATGCTATGATTGGTCTTACATTATCATGTTTTTTATAGTAATATTTCAAATTTTAAACATATCAGAATTGATGTTATGTAAGGAAAATGGGGTGTTTACTCAACTCTACTTTTTGACATAATCTATTAGTTTTTACATTAAATATTTTTCAGTATAAGAGATACAGACATTCGAGTGCTATGACTGGTCTTATATTATCTTGCTATTTCTTTTTAAAGTGATATTTCAAATTTTAAACATACCAGAATTGATATTATGCAAGAAGAAATGTGGTACTTACTCAACTCTAAATTTGACACACTATTTTACTGTTTACATTCGATATTTTTCAGTATAAAAGATACACACTTTCCAGTGTTATGATTGGTATTACATTATCATGTTATTCCTTTTTTATTGTGATATTTCAAATTATAAACATACCAGGATTGATGTTATGTAAGGAGAAATGTGGTGTTTACTTAACTCTACTTTTTGACATAGTCTTTTACTTTTTACATTATATATTTTTCTAGTATAACAGATACATATATTCGAGTGCTATTATTGGTCTTACATTATCATGTTATTATTTTTTATAGTATTATTTCAAATTTAAACATACCAGAATTGATGTTGTGTAAGGAGAAATGTGGTGTTTACTCAACTCTACTTTTTGACATACTCTTGTATATTTTACATTAGATATTTTTCAGTATAACAGATACACACTTTCCAGTGTTATGATTGGCCTTACTTTATCATGTTATTCCTTTTTTATTGTGATATTTCAAATTATAAACATACCAGGATTGATGTTATGTAAGGAGAAATGGGGGTTTTACTCAACTCTACTTTTCTACATTCTCTTTTAGTTTTACATTAGATATTTTTCAGTATAACAAATACATTCGAGTACTACGATTGGTTTTATATTATCATGTTATTCCTTTTTATAACTATATTTCAAATTTTAAACATACCGAATTGATGTAGGTAAGGTAAAATGTGGTTTTTACTCAACTCTACTTTTTGACATACTCTTTTAGTTTTTACATTAGATATTTCTTTTTAGTATAACAGATACACACATTCGATTGATTTTATTGGCCTTACTTTATCATGTTATTACTTTTTATAGAGATATTTCAAATTTTAAACATACCTAATTTGATGTTATGTAAGAACTAGGGTGTTTACTCAACTCAACTTTTTGCATACTCTTTTAGTTTTTACATTAGATATTTTTCCGTATAGATACACACATTCCAGTGCTATGACTAGTCTTACATTATCATTCATTCATTTTAAAGTGATATTTCAAATTTTAAATATGCCAGAATTGATTACACTACATGTGGTGTTACCCTACTTTTGACATCTTTAGTTACTGTGTTTCGAAACAAACCAGTACTATCATACATTTCACCGCCATCAACGTACACTCAAGCGGATAAAACTCTATAGTTTCTTTAAAATTTAAAGAAATCATATAATATATAAAGTAGAAAAGTAGTAAAAAGTAGTTTAAAGTAGTAAAGTCCAAGAATCACTAATTCTCTGTAATTTAAATAATTTAATTAATTTACAATACTACTCACCCCTTAAATTGACAATATACAAATCTGAAGGGATATATGTTATATGTAAATTACTGTAACTAATACCCCTAAATTAGGCCTTTGCTTCTTACTGTAATAGAGTATTTCATAAAGGAACCTCCCACTTTTCTATTTAAGGTAAGCCATGGTATGTAAGAAGTAGAATGAACTAGAATGCATAAGCATGATGGATCCTAATCGAAAAGAGCATTATTACCTGTATAAATAGTCTGACAGGAAACTATTATAATGATAATATTATTACATTTTGTGTTCACGATAGGCAATGAATTGTCGAATTATTACCAAATAGTAAGCTCCTTATGACCTTTCAGAACTAGAATTACCGAGTTCGAATCCCGCGGACAGCATGAATGACTGCTGCCACTCAGATCTGTAAAACTGTAAACTGATTTTAACAATAAATATACAATAAGGGTCAAATGAAAGGTAATGTATAGGTAAAAAATGATATAGGTAATGAATTAAAACAGAAATAAAAGAAATAGGTACGTATTAAGTGAATAAAATAGAGCAAAGAAATAAAAAATAGGTATGTATTAGTTGAATAAAATAAATAAATAAAATAAAATAACATAAAGAAATATATATATATTAGTTGAATAAAATGTATAAATAAAATAAAATAAATGAAACACATAGGTATGTATTATTTGAATAAAATATATAAATAAAATAAAATAAATGAAACACATAGGTATGTATTATTTGAATAAAATATATAAATAAAATAAAATAAATGATAGACATAGGTATGTATTAATTGAATAAAATATATAAATAAAATAAAATAATCAAAAGACATTTGTATCTATTAATTGAATAAAATATATAAATGAAATAAAATAAATAATAGACATAGGTATGTATTAATTGAATAAAAAAATTAAAATAAAAGGTAAGTATTTAATGAATAAAACAAATAAATAAAAGAAATAAAATAAATAAAATAAATAGGGATGTATTAATTGAATAAAATTTTTAAATAAAATAAATAGTTACGCATTAATATAATAAAAGAAATAAAAGAAATAGGTATGCATTAAGAGAATAAAACAAATAAATAAACGAAAGAAAAGAAAGAAAAGAAAAATGTATTATTAATTGAATTAAAGAAATAAAATAAATAGGTATATATTAAGTGTTCGTATGTTTAGTGTTTCAAAAATAAAAGAAGCTGATGATATCGGCTACTTTAGATAGCTAGTTTACTATAACATAATAATTTTTTGCATAAGTATCTTTTTCAAATATACGGCTTATCTCCCCTCGCCCACAAAAAAAAATACTGAGATCTAAAAAGATATAATACTGAAGAGAGGTACACACATGTTAATATATTTGAAACTCGCGTGTTGATGTAATATATGCAATCGAATAGTGCAAACGTACACACAAATTATATAACAGAAAAAAATAAAATTATGTTTACATCATTTCTATCGATCTTATTTTTAATCAATCAAACTATTTTTATTATGCTTTTTGAGAAATAAGAACATAAATCTTGAGTTACTTCCATTTCCGTTAATCATGCTATCTTTCGACATAAAGTAATTATTGCCTGGAGATACACGAAAACATTGTAATTAAATTGGAGAATTTAATGACTCTCTTCCTAAAGACCTTCTCAGAAAAAATACCTTTCATGTATTCAAACCATTTATTTGATTATTTTCTCGTCAAAACTACTTAAACCTAAAAGCATTTTTTTGTTAGATCGGTTTATTTACTATTCTAATAACTCCAGATACGTTTTATACGTTTTTTTTAATATCTTAATAATAATTCTGATTTAAATAATTAAATACTGATATTTTCATTATTTGTGAGATTATACAAAACTGGGTTTAATTAATGTCTGATTATTTATTAGAAGTTTTTCTTTATATGAGAGGTAATATATAGATAACGTTATCAATTTTGTGCTTTAATGTACTTTCTATCTTTCAATTAAATAATTTATTTACGTGTTTTTGTTTTACTATTTTCCAAAAACTGGGTTTATCTGGAACAGGGAATTTCTTTCTTATTTAACGTAGTACTTCTTAAACGTTCTATCTTCAATTGAGGAACCACTGTTTTAACTGAATAGACTTATCTTAATAAATTAAAGTATATTGAGTAAAGCAGTACTAAAGTTAGTTACACTGTACGAAACAGCGAATATTTTAGAATTAAAGAGAATAGGAACAAAAGTGCATTGAAATTTTGAAAAAAAAATCTGTCGCCTTAAAATGTCTTGATCTTTAGAAAAATACCAATGCCAATTATTTACAATGTTGTAAATATTTAAATAAAAGAAACAACTATCATATGTTTGCAAATACAAGATTCCATGCACTCTTTGTATGACTTGTGACTCTTGTACCAATCCTTTAAACAGTGTCTACCAATAAGTACACCTGTGATAGAAAAAAAACTAACTTTATTCAAAATCAATAGTTGGTAGAGCCACCACGAGATGCAATTACAGCTTGAACCCTCCGGGAATCCTTCACCAATTTTGGACGTGTACTCGAAACATGAAAACTGTCATTCTCGTCCTGAAAATATCAGGGGTCCAACCCGTAAAACTGCACAATGTAGGAAGCACATTGTCATCTAAAATAGTGCAGTAGGCATCAGCGTTGAGCTTACCATGAATGGAGACCAAGGGTTCGAGTCCATACTAGGAGAAACACCCCTAGACCATAATTATGCATCCGCAGAACTTGAGTGTGGCACAATGCATTCTGGCAGGAGACGTTCTCCAGGCAGACCCGGACGCGAGACCCTGCCATCCGAGCGGTAAAGGGTGAACCTTGATTCATCGCTCCAAAGAAAGAACCCCTTTCCACTGATCTACGGTCCAATTTCGATGTGCTTTGCATCACATTAACCGAGCAGCGCAGTTAGACTTTATGATCAAAAGCTTATGGGCAGCAGCACGACCATGAAAATCAAGCAGATGTGCTTCTTTATGGATGGTATTCATTGAAACAATACTCCCGGATACCTGTTGAAACTCCTCGCGGATAAGGGCCATCGGTTGAGTGCGGTTCTTCCGAATTTCTCTGGACAGCAATCGCCGGCCTCTATCTCCCAATTTCGTTGGTCTGCCGACTCGGGGCTCATTCCGACAATCACCGCTCACCTTCCACTTCTTAATCACATAGGTCACTGTCGATTTTGGGTACTTTAGATCGCTAGATATGTCCCGTAAGGATCGGCTGCATTTGTGATACCCGATAATTATACCTTTCTCAAAATCAGAGAGCTCCGAACTGAACGGCATCTTGCATGCGACTATTGCCGATGCTGTTTCCTACACGATGTATACCGTGGAGGCCGTGAAGTATCTCAGAACAGCAGATATCGTCATTTGCATAGGTGTCCAAATACTTATTGGTAGACAGTGTAATAGCGTTTAAACCCGAGTTTTTTGCACGTATACACCACAATTTTTTATCATATATGTTCACATAATCAGACAAAAATCCCGAAATTAAGCAATCATTTGTGAAAACGTTTTCCTCAATAAGTACTTTTTAACACCACAACTATGAAAATTTCGAATTCAAATACAACAATATCCATATTATAAAACATTTAAGGAGTTTTCATGTAAGCCATGGCTCTACTTTTCCAAACTGCCAAGGAAATACAATAGAAGTCTATATACTGCGCCAAACTGTATTAAATTTGTTACAAATTTGCATATTGTTACTGAGACTATTGTAAATTTATTTAATTTGATTTTCAGCTGCTCCGTTTGTGGAAAAATCCAATTAATGATTAAAAAGACTACGTATGTATTAAAAGGGAAGTTTTTTTTATGTTTTTTGTAGTTTTCTAAAATAAAAAATTCCTTTCAGCAATTTTCACATTTTACATTAAATTTAATTAAAAAATATTTGATCGTGGACGTTCTCTTCCATTTTAATAACTATTTAAAAAATAAAAACAAGTCTATGCCATAACTTCTTATAATCAATTTGTTTTAAAAACATTAAGAGCTTATAAATGTACTCATTGTGTAATAATACTTCAAATGCAAAATATTCTCTATGTCATAAAATTGAAACAGAATGGAATAATATTGTGTAGAACAACAATAATCGGCAAACTTTTAAAAACATACAATTGTGAATTCATGTAAAATCCAATAAATGAGAATTTATTGTAATGGCTAATGCTTTACAAAACCCATAAAATATAACATTTGTCATACGGAAATAATTTGTACAATCTTTTAAAAAGAACACTCTTTTTAAATTCAGAATAATGGCATAACAATAGTAGCAAAAATACAATAGATATAAAATTAGATTTTTTCTACTGTATTTATATACAATACATTTGTTAATAACACCCTATAAAATATTTTATTCACAATAAACGATTATAAAATACCTAATAGATTTTGTGGTAAAAAAAAGATAATACAATTATTAAGCCATTTATCACTAGATTGCATCAAATCGTTTCTATTGAAGATATAAATGCATTATCAAATTATTGCTTTTAATTATAATTTATTCATCAAATGCTATGTATTTTAATACTTGATCTTTAAGTATATATTTTAGAAATTAACGATATTATTTCTTTTATAAACTATAACAATAGAAAATTAATTTCTATTTTTATATGAATAAAATTCTATAATTAAATTGGTTATCATGTTTTAAAATTTTAGTTATTGTAAAAATAACGTTAGGTTGATTTAGTGTTTAAGAATAATAAATTAAAACTCGTTAAAAACACGTGAACAAATATGTCTTGATTAAATGATTTTATATAATTAAATGTCTAAGGAAAATAATTGGAATATAACTCATCATTTGTAGGTATCGAAGACTCCTCTCGACTCGGCGTCAGCCCTAAAAAATGGCGTCTCTTTTCCTTTTTCTTGTGTGTGTCATTGCGGAATAGACAAAAAATGTCTAATCCGCAAGCAGCGGATACCAGCAGCGTTCACCCTCTTCTTTCCTCTGGTAACAACCTTCCTCTAAAACAATCAGACTGCACAGAGGAGAAAAAAGAGTTCACTGAAAAACGGAGGGGTCAGAATCCCATCAAACCAACTGACCCTTCTATTGGTTGGGAGAAGTCCGAAGTGTCTTCCTAGTTCAAACAGGTCCTGTCCTGTATGTCTTTGACGATGTCTCACGGAAAGAGGTAAAAAAAAAGCTGAATCGAATGTAACTTATTGTTGCAGATATATAGTTCAAATTTTGGAGCAATGACTGCTTTTTATATGCTTGGAAACTGTTGTTTTTTATATTTGATTATCTAGCAAAGATTGGTGTGTTTATCTTTTGGGGGAGTTTTTATTTTTTTCAAAAATCCCTTTTTGGTTTATGGGTAAGAGGCATGGGGTTGCTAATTAAAATGGTCACATAAAAACATAAAATAATCTGTAAGCATTATTTGTAATAATTCATGTAATTTTTAAATTAATTATTTTCTGTTTCCTTGTACTTGCAAAGTTACGATGACTAGGATTTATTCATTTATTTATTTATTTATTTTCATTTCTTTCCTGTGATGTAATCCATTCAGGGAAGGTAAATAAATCTATAGCTGGTGACACTAATGAAATATGACACAGATTCATTTTGCAAATAATATTAATATTATATGTAATTTATTTAAATTTCCTAAATTGAAATCAAACAAAAAATTAATATTTTAAGGAATAATTTGAATAAATTTCTTATAGAAACATTTCCAATATTTTTATTAAGAAATAAATATATATTTGAAGTTATTTTAGTGATGTAACGAAATTCCAAGTGAAGGTAAATTCCTACTGGCTTTGGGACAGGGCACTATGATAAATCATCTACAATGTTGAATCAATGATGATATAAAGTATGTACATATTCTTAGTCATTCCAAATATATATACTGCCCTATAAAATTGTAATATCATTCAAATAACGCATAGGAAATTACACATATTTTTAGTTTAGACTTTTCTAAGGAAATAAAATGAGATTGAATACGTTTTCATGTGCTACGATTTTCTGGAATATAGTTATAACATAAATATTACATTATTCCGTCATTGGGAGAAATACAATATATTGCATTATTTGTTAAGTTTAGGGTTAATTTTAACCTATTATATATTTAAGGTATCCATCTACGTTCGGAGAACTTTTTTCTTTAATTATAGAAATTATTTCATGTTTTTTACATTCTTAGATTTATTTTTTATATCATGATAGACAATTTCACTTAAAAATTTATCACTGGAGAAGTTTTTATTAAATTCCTAATAAATGAAGAAAATTTAGTAAAAAAATCGGGTTTTTCAAAAGGTCTAATTTTTTAATAAATTAAATTATTTTAATGTTTTTTGATTCAACCTATTTCTTATAAACTGTACTAGTCAATCACCTAAAACCTTTGCCTAATTGACATTTTCTAAAAAGTTTTGGTCCTTCAAAATCATACACATTGAATTTTTAACGAATTTTCATTACCTTTATATCGAACTATGAGTGTAACATCATTAAAAATTATCAAAATGTAAAGCTTTTAGGTCTTTCACTAGTAAATACTATCAAAAGGATTCATAATAATTTTCAAGAAAATATTTTAAGAACTTTTTGATAATTCCCATTTTAAGTTTCAACATTTTATTAAAAATACCGTTCTGAGAAAAACGAATTTGAAGTTTATGAAAGCAACTTTAACTATTAAAAGATTAAAATACATGTTTAAAATTTCCCACACTTTCTTGCTTCAAAACTTTCTAATTGCAAAGTTGCTAATTTTTAAAAATACTAGAAAAATGTTTAACTAATCTTTATTAAAATTTAAAAAGTTTTATCCAAAAAATGCTCTTTAAATGGCTTTAAATTCATAACTTCCGGTTCCGAAGACGCTACTTCCGTTTGTTTTGACAGCTGTCACTGATGTTTAAACGGCTGTAACTGTCTTTAAACTGCTGTAGAGGCAGAACAAAAACAGATTTAGAAGCTTAAAAGTTGAAATTTTATAATGGAGAAATAAAGAAAAATTATAATTTTTGTCAAAAAATGACGTTTTTAAAGTAGACGGATACCTTAAGGGTTAAAAAAGGGACAAAAGGTAGAAAAATGAATGCGACTTTCAGGTTTATTAGCAAAATGAAGCATACTGTTTGAAGTAAAACAGCTATAACTTTTTATCTACCCCTGAAAAGTATACACTTAGTGTACAATAAAGAAAAAGATTGAAAATTCGAAAACTGGCAATCATAATATTTTAGGTTAAAATAAAAACTACACCACGTGACTATATTTTAAGCATAATTAATTACATCTCTTTTTTATTTTTACTCTTATTTTATCAGTTAAAGAAGAACATAGACTTGAATTCAATTATGATTGTTATATACAATAAAATTATGGACTAACATAGAAATATAACTACATAAAGAAGAACAGTGTATTTGAACTGATTAGATTCCTTGAACAGGCAATTAATTCACGAGCTCTAAACCAAGCACCTGGATTTGACAGGCTATATGAAAAATAAGGCTGATATTCGAATTATATCTACTATTCTATAGATTACTAAACCTAAATTATTTTTTACAATTCTGGAAGTTATCTTATGTACTTTTTATCGCGATGAAGAACAAACTACATAATATACTAGAATCCTATAGGCTAATTTCTATTTTCTCATCGATGGCTAAGATTTTTCAGGGGATCATAAAAAATAGGAAAATATTAAATTTAGAAGAATAACTTTTTACATACTGTCCAATATTGCGTTAAAAATAAGAGGAATAACAAACTGTTTGGTAAAACTAATAGAAGAAATGAAATATAGAAATAACCAATGCAAATGTTCACTCATAAGATACCACCGAGGTATTTCACGAGGAAGATTAGTAAGTCATAGGTACAGAAGCATAATAACAAACTGTTTGGTAAACCTAATAGAAGAAATGAAATATAGAAATAACCAATACAAATGTTCACTCATAAGATACCACCGGGCATTTCATGAGGAAAATTGGTAAGTCATAGATACAGAAGCATAATAACAAACTGTTTGGTAAACCTAATAGAAGAAATGAAATATAGAAATAACCAATGCAAATGTTCACTCATAAGATACCACCGGGCATTTCATGAGGAAGATTGGTAAGTCATAGGTACAGAAGCATAATAACAAACTGTTTGGTAAAACTAATAGAAGAAATGAAATATAGAAATAACCAATGCAAATGGTCACTCATAAGATACCACCGGGCATTTCATGAGGAAGATTGGTAAGTCATAGGTACAGAAGCATAATAACAAACTGTTTGGTAAACCTAATAGAAGAAATGAAATATAGAAATAACCAATACAAATGTTCACTCATAAGATACCACCGGGCATTTCATGAGGAAGATTGGTAAGTCATAGATACAGAAGCATAATAACAAACTGTTTGGTAAACCTAATAGAAGAAATGAAATATAGAAATAACCAATGCAAATGTTCACTCATAAGATACCACTGGGGCATTTCATGAGGAAGATTGGTAAGTCATAGGTACAGAAGCATAATAACAAACTGTTTGGTAAACCTAATAGAAGAAATGAAATATAGAAATAACCAATACAAATGTTCACTCATAAGATACCACCGGGCATTTCATGAGGAAGATTGGTAAGTCATAGATACAGAAGCATAATAACAAACTGTTTGGTAAACCTAATAGAAGAAATGAAATATAGAAATAACCAATGCAAATGTTCACTCATAAGATACCACCGGGCATTTCATGAGGAAGATTGGTAAGTCATAGGTACAGAAGCATAATAACAAACTGTTTGGTAAACCTAATAGAAGAAATGAAATATAGAAATAACCAATGCAAATGTTCACTCATAAGATACCACCGGGCATTTCATGAGGAAGATTGGTAAGTCATAGATACAGAAGCATAATAACAAACTGTTTGGTAAACCTAATAGAAGAAATGAAATATAGAAATAACCAATGCAAATGTTCACTCATAAGATACCACCGGGCATTTCATGAGGAAGATTGGTAAGTCATAGATACAGAAGCATAATAACAAACTGTTTGGTAAACCTAATAGAAGAAATGAAATATAGAAATAACCAATGCAAATGTTCACTCATAAGATACCACCGGGCATTTCATGAGGAAGATTAGTAAGTCATAGGTACAGAAGCATAATAACAAACTGTTTGGTAAACCTAATAGAAGAAATGAAATATAGAAATAACCAATGCAAATGTTCACTCATAAGATACCACCGGGCATTTCATGAGGAAGATTAGTAAGTCATAGGTACAGAAGCATAGTAAAGTAAAGTTTCAAACTGCCTAAACTCTAGATGAAATAGCTAATTAAAAATACATTGCATTTATACAAGTAAAAACAGATTAAATTTTACATTTATCATTAAGTATATCATCGAGGAACAACTATTATGTTAACATAATTATATTATACTAGACGACCCTTCAGACGTTGTCCTATTTTAACGCTGTAAATCAGTGTTTCTCAACCTTTTAGTAATCACGGCCCAATTTTCAATCATACTTTTCATCGCGCCCCCCTCCCCACCGCGTACAATAAAATGTATATAATAATAATGTATTTTGAGCATTATGGCGCTAAACCTGCACTACAACCTTAATTTTAAACTTTGCAAATTACCAAGAATACGGAAATTTATTGACATTTTGCAACACTGATACTCAGCATTGAAAAAACAATAATCCTATGCCTTTTTATTGCTCTTGCGTCCCGCCATGTCGGGCATTCTCACGGTTTCACGAGAAGTTTCGATTTGTCTGGAATTTGTCTGGTCAGCTTAAAAGTTAAGTTAGGAGCGTGCGCAGATGTGAACAAATATTTTCTCATAGGGAGAAGGAGAAAGTTCTATGACGCCAATTTCAATTCCAGACAATCTCATTCGAGTCGATCCTTCTTATCGCTATTGAATCTATTCTTAATGTGTATGTTATATATATTTTCGTGTAATTGCAATTCACGGTATTAAATATTCACGGCAGCAGACTTATGCAGAATCATGGATAAATTTTTAAGCGGGCGTAAGCGAGCATTAGACGATAGACAAGCATCAACAAGTACACAGACGAGCGTGGTTCCGAAAATAAAATCAAGAAAATATTCTCAAGAATGCTTAAATTTTGGGTTCACTAGTACTGAAGTAAATGAAGAAGAAAGGCCCCTGTGTATCATTTGCTCAAAAATGTTGGCGGCAGACAGCATGAAACCTAATAAACTTAAACGACATTTGGAAACGCTTCATAGTGAGTACGTAAACAAACCCAGAGAATTCTTCGAATTAAAATTAAAATCATATGAAAAGCAAAAATCATTGTTTAAAAAAACTTTGTCTGTGAATGAAAAAGCTTTAATTGTCTCTTACAAACTTTCATATAAAATAGCCAGATGTAAAAAGCCTCACACCATTGGTGAAGAGCTTATTTTGCCAGCCGCAATTGAGATTGTAGAAATTATGTTTGGAGATAATTTTGCAAAACAATTGCAGTCTATACCTGTTTCAAATGATACTGTTGCCCGTCGAATTGCTGATATAGCTGAAGATGTAGAGTGTCAGCTTTTGTCGAAGTTGCGTGACAAATTGTTTTCAATACAACTCGATGAGGCAACAGATAGTAATAAAGATGCTCATTTCATTGCCTATGTTAGATTTTGTGATGATTTGTCAGTAGTAGAAGAATTACTTTTCTGCAAACCAATAGAACTCAAAGCAACAGCACTCGCATTATTTGCTATCTTAAATGATTTTATGAACGAGGCAAACATAGAATGGAAAAATTGCGTCGGAATATGCACCGATGGTGCTCGTTCTATGTCCGGAAGATTCCAAAGTATTCAAGCACTTGTGAAACAAAAATCGCCACAGTGCGTCTGGACACATTGCATGATCCACAGAGAAGATTTGGCTTCCAAAGAAATGAGTCCTGGTTTGAATATTGTGTTAACTACGGTTGTAACCGTAGTAAATTATATAAAAATGAGACCCCTGAAATCAAGAATCTTTTCCGCACTTTGGAAAGACATGGGTGCAGTACATTCAGCGTTACTATTTTATTGCGAGGCAAGATGGTTATCACGAGGGAAATTTTTGCAACGTGTTTATGAATTAAAAGAAGAAATCGCCGTTTTCCTAGAAGAGGAAAACAGACCGGAAGCTGAGAATTTTCGCGATAGTTTATTTGTGATGAAATTGAGCTACATGGTTGACATATTCGAGAAATTAAATAACTTGAATCTTCATCTCCAAGGAGCAAATACACATATATTGGATACGAGTGATAAAGTTAATGCTTTTTGTAGGAAATTGGAATTGTGGAGCAGAAATTTAAAGCAAGAAAACTTAACAATGTTTGCAAATTTGAATGATTGTATTAAAACTTAAAAGGCTGAAGAACAACATGTAAAAGTTGTTTTTGCAACCATTGAAAATCATTTAGCAATGCTAGCAAAGAATTTTAAAAAGTACTTTCTTGCTGACGGCAAACTGATATCAAGTTACAAGTGGGTGAGGGATCCATTTCAAAATACTCCCGAAGGACTCTCAATTGAAGAGGAAGAAACCTTCATAGACTTCACGGCAAGCGGCGAAACCAAAAGAGAATTTAGTAATAAATCACTCTTTGAATTTTGGGCAGGAGTGGATGATGAGTTTTCTGCACTAAAAACAAGGGCATTTCGCATTCTACTACCATTTTCAACATCTTACCTTTGTGAAACTGGATTTTCTGCGGTGGCTTCTTTGAAGACAAAATATAGATCTCAGCTAAATATAGAAAAAGAACTGAGAGTGTCTATTTCTAATATTAAACCCTCCTTCGAAAAACTTTGCTCTGAAAGACAGGCCCAAGGAAGTCACTAATAATTATTAAATTTGTTTTTAATTTAGTAAGTTGTTTTAAGTTAATTATTAAATATGTCGAAATGTATTTTGTTTTGTATGTGTGTGTGTTCTTTCCTTTCAGTCACTTAATCAATTTTTTTAAATAACATTTTCTCTTGGATATGCTCGCGCCCCCCCATTAGTGTGCTCGCGCCCCCCTAGGGGGGCGCGCTCCACAGGTTGAGAATCACTGCTGTAAATCAAAAAGTTGTTAAATGCGTTTAAATAAATTATAAATTGAACTGTTACCATCGTAAAGTAAGGTAAAAAAATGTTTTCAAAATGCTTGCATTCCCACGTGTACAGTCGTCACAAGCGTAATTAGGTTAAATTAAACTTTCCACATGGCATGTAGGGGTCGATCCTGCGGCTTGTCGTATCTGAAGCCCGCTGCGCTGACCACTGGGCCACAGATACTTTGGCAGTGAAGAGTTTCAAGACGCATTATAATAATCTCAATAAGTACGCAATTCTGGATTTCTAATAAAAAATCATTTTTATCTGATCAAATTGTGAATCTCAACCATTCTCGAATCAACTTAATTATTTACACAAAATTCCATACAAACACTCAGACAAACGTATTATACATATATGTCAGGTTTAAAAATGGAGATTAAGAATTAAGCGAGTTATAATTAAAAATACTTAGAAGTCATTAACGATAACGTAATAGGAAAATGACACACCCTCGAGCGGAACTAAACAGGGTGAAAAAGTCCGACGCGGAAGTAGACATAGGAATTTGTTTATGTAGCAAAGCCAAAAAAAGACAGTTCTGAGTGGGAACTCGGGCTGATAACATCCTCCACGCTTGTCGTGGCAAAATATGAGAACAAAGGATATCTAAATGGCATAGCCATGAACAGAAGGATTACAATAAAGATGATTTCGTATATGAAATCAAATGTGTCTTCCATGCCTTAACCACTCGTCATATATATATATATATATATATATATATATATATATATATATATATATATATATATATATATATATATATATATATATATATATATATATATATATATATATATATATATATATATATATATATATATATATATATATATATATATATATATATATATATAATATATATATATAATATATATATATATATATATATATATATATATATATATATATATATATATATATATATATATATATATATATATATATATATATATATATATATATATATATATACATATATATATATATACATGTGTACATTTAAGGTTTTACCACACTGAACCCAAATAAAAAACCTAATAAAATCTGAAAATTTTTCATTAGGACAAGAGAATTTATTGCATTCCTTATCTTGAAAAAGAATCATTAATTGATTTTACAACGCGTACAGGTTCGACGTTTGATAAGCCCTTTTTCATTGTATCATATATTAAACCTGTTTTGTCATCATTGAAAACTACTATTCAAACTTTATATTAATATGCATATCAACACAGAACATTTTATTAATAATCTTGTGAAATCTATATATAGTCAATCACCGTGAGAAATCAAAATACATTTCTTTGTTATCATCGATCATTTTACTTCAAACTATCATTGCAGTATGTTTAATTTTTATGTAAAATTTTCTGATATTTTAGTAGTTTAACAGCAATATTGACTGTTTTGATAAAATTGGATGCCTTCATTTATTAATTTAACTCTTTTTGTCCTGACGGTACTTATAGGTACCGCTTCAATCAAACACCTATATATTCCTAATAAAGCCACTTTTCCTGACTGTACTCACAAGGACATGGACGATGTAGTTCCAACAGTAGAAAAGAAATGACAGCATCAATCAGGAATTCTTTTTATTCTCATAGTAGGGATTTTATAATTGGAGTGCTGCAATCGAATGTCATTTTGTGGTAGAGTTGATACAAGTGTTGTTCAATTGAGTAAATTTAGTGGTTTATTACCAGTTATTTGGTATTATTATTTTTTAGAGACTTCTATGCTTAGCAGATAAGCATTTCATTTGTTTTATTCATTTTATTCGTTTTATTTTCTATCACAGAGTCAAAAGTATGGTCAACAGTAAAAAATAATTTTCTTTTTTCTATGTCTATTCTCCATTTAAACTTATCTGATGATGCAAAATGAAGTAAGAAAGTTGATGGTAAATTAATTTATGATATAAAGGATTAAGTTTTTCTTATACCATCAGTTATTATTCATTAACTATTCGTGTACATGCACAGCGAAACGATGCCTACTTCTGAATCATAACGTAAAACAATTTCAGAAATCATAAATATTCATTCCTACAAAATCAGATATAATGCAGGTATAATACTGCTCAAAAACTTTTAATTTTGAGAATTGCTATGAGATTCTCAACCTCTTTCCCCCCCCATACACACACACACTAAAACAACTCACAGACAAATGCCAAGTTTGCAAAAATTTAACAATGTGATTTGACGTAATAAATATTAAAGAAAATAAGCACAGAAGTAACAGAGCCTGTCCTGTTACGTTAACGAAATTAGCAACAAGTAATTTCCAGAAACAGGTGCATCACAAAATAATCTATTTTTCCAGCGAGAGCTGTGGAAAAATTTTCTTCTTCACAGTCAAATTTAATTATTATGGGCTGTTTCATGCTCCAGTTTTATTTTAATAGCTTACGACAAACTGGCTTTAAAGCGTATCGTAACATTATAAAAAGCTTTTGTGTGACACTTTATGAATCTCTGGATTGTCATCATTGTACAATTTGCGAGATACTATACGCCAAATTAGAAATTAAATTTTTATGTGAAATTGAAAGTAAAGTATCTTATTTCTTTTGTAAAAAAAAACTGTAAAGTTATGTGGGATTTAAAAAAGAAAAATATTAAAATATGTAATAAATTGCAAGCTAAGATACCACCATTCATCTTGAAATATTACAAAGTATATTCCATTTATTAATATTATTGTGTTCTCAGCATAAAATAGAAAATAATCTTGTTAAATCTATATATAAGCAATTATCCGGAGAAATCGTAATACGTTTAATTGTTATCATCGATCATTTTACTTTTTAACTTCGTAGGCGTAATTTTTATGTAAAATTTTCTGATTTTCTAGCAGTTTCATAACAATGTTGACTCTCTTGATAAAATTTGTTATCTTCATTTATAAACTTAAGTTATTCTTATAACATTAGTCTTTATTCAAAAACTATTTATTTACATTAACAGTGGAGTGATGCCTACTTCTGAATCCTAACGGGAAACAATTTCAGAATGCATGAATATTCATTCCTACATAATCAGATATAATGCAGGTATAATAGTGCTCAAAAATTTAAAATTTTGTGAATTGCTATGAGGTTCTAAACCTCTTTCCCCCCACACCAAAACAACTCGCAAACAAATGCCAAGCTCACAAAATTTTAATGATGCGATTTGACGTAATAAATATTAAAGAAAATAAGCACAGAAGTAACAGAGCCTGTCCTGTTACGTTAACAAAATTAGCAAGTAGTTTCCAGAAACAGGTGCGTCACCAAATAATCTATTTTTCCACCGAGAGCTGTGGAAAAATTTGTCTTCTTTACAGTCAAATTTAATTACTGCGGGCTGTTTCGTACTCCAGTTTTATTTTAATAGCTTACTACAAACCTTCTTTAATGCGTTTCGTAACATTATAAAACCTTTTGTGTGACACTTTATGAATCTCTGGAGTGTCATCATTGTATAGAATAAATTTGCGAGACGCTATTGATGACAAACGGATCTTATCTGCAGCGAGGAAAATTTATGAATCTGCTTACTAACCCGTAAGTACAAATGGAGAAACAGAGATGCCGCTTGGGAATTTTTCAACGCAAATGTTCGCATATGATAGATCAAATTATAATGCAATAATTTAAGATACCTATGAAAGTATTTCCGACACAATCCATGAACTTGCAGAACATATTTTTCGTATCGTCAGGGCTTATTACGGTACTTAAGATGTTGGTTGATCTTCCGCTTTATTGCTTGAATAATTATTACGGGAACATGGTACCTTTTGAGACGTAAAATATCGCGTATAAAAGCCTTTCTTCTATTCATCCTAAAATGAGAAATTATGTTCCTTTCTTAATGATATTTTATACATATTTAATGTAACTCTAGCTTTTAAAGGATTTTTGAAACGTTATTTTAAATAGTATACTTTTTAAATATCATAAAAGTTGTATACCAAATAAGAATATAAATTTTTATATGAAGATGAAATTTAAGTATCTTATTTCTTTTACAAACAAAAACTGTAAAAATATGTGTGATTTCGAAAAGAAAAATATTAAAAATTTAATAAATTGAAAGTTAAGATACCACCATTCATTTTGCAAAAAAAAAGTATATTCCTTTTATTAATATTATTGTGTTCTCACTATAAAATAGAAAATAGTCTTGAGAAATCTATATGTAATCAGTAATCCTGCGTAATCGTAATACATTTCTTTATTATCATCGATCATTTTACTTTGTAACTTCATATGCGTAATTTTTATGCGAAATTTTCCGTTTTTCTAGTAGTTCCATAGCAATAGTGACTCTTTTGATAAAATTCGTTATCTTCATTTATAAAGTTAAGTTATTCTTATACCATCAGTTATTATTCAGAAACTATTTGTTTACATACACAAAATAACGATGAAAACTTCTGCATCATAACGTGAAACAATTTCAGAAAGCATGAATAATCATTCCTACATAATCAGATATAATGCAGGTGTAATACTGCTCAAAAATTTTAAATTTTGAGAATTGCTGTCAGATTTTAAACCTCTTACATCCCCAAACATCTCACAGACAAATGCCAAGCTCTCAAAATTTTAACGATGCGATTTGACGTAATAAATCCGAATGAAAATAAGTACAGAAGTAACGGAGCCTGTATTGTTACGTTAACAAAATTAGCAAGCAGTTTCCAGAAACAGGTCTGTCACCAAATAATCCATTTTTGCACCTAGAGATGTGGAAAAATTGTCTTCTTTATAGTCAAATTTAATTACTGCGGGCTGTTTCATGCTCCAGTTTTATTTTAATAGCTTACGACAAACTGGCTTTAAAGCGTATCGTAACATTATAAAAAGCTTTTGTGTGACACTTTATGAATCTCTGGATTGTCATCATTGTATAGAATAAATTTGCAAGATGCTATTGATGACAAACGGATCTTATCTGCAGCGAGGAAAATTTATGAATCTGCTTACTAACCCGTAAATACAAATGGAGAAACAGAGATGCAGCTTGGGGATTTTTAAACGCAAATGTTCGCATATGATAGAACGAATTATAATGCAATATATTCAGAAACGTATAAAAATATTTCCAACACATGCCATGAACTTGCAGAACATATTTTTTGTATCGTCAAGGCTTATTATGATACTTAAGATGTTGGTTGATCTTCTGTCTCTATTGCTTGAATAATGATTAAGGCAACATGGTACCTTTCGAGAATTAAAATATTTCGTATAACAGCATTTTTTTTTATTTTTCCTAAAATGAGAAATTCTGTTCCTCTTTTAATGATTCTTTATACATTTTTAATATCACTCTAGCTTTTAAAAGTTTTTTGTATCGTTATTTTAAATATCATACTTTTAAAATAGCATAAAAATTTGTACACCAAATAAGAAATCAAATTTTTATATGAAGTTCAAAGTAAAGTATTTTATGTCTTCTGTAAATAAAAGCTGTAAAGATACGTAGGATTTAGAAAAGAAAAATATTAAAAAAAATTAATAAATTACAAGTTAAGATACCACCATTCTTCTTGCAATAGAACAAAGTATATTCCTTTTATTAATATTATTGTATTCTCAGCATAAAGAAAAAATAATCTTGTGAAATCTATATATAAGCAATCAACCTGAGAAATCGTAACACATTTCCTTGTTATTATTCTTCATTTTACTTTGTAACTTCATATGCGTAATTTTTATGTGAAATTTTGTGTTTTTTTCTTAACAGTTTCATATCAATGCTGACTCTTTTGAAAAAATTCGTTATCTTCATTTATAAACTTAAGTTTTTCTTATACCATCAGTTATTATTCATTAACTATTTGTTTACATACACATCAGAACGGTGCAACCTTCTGAATCAAAACGTGAAACAATTTCAGAAAGCATGAATATTCAATCCTACATAATCAGATATAATTCAGGTGTAATACTGCTCAGAAATTTTAAATTTTGAGAATTGCTATCTGGTTCTAAACCTCTTTCCCCCCACACCAAAACAACTCGCAAACAAATGCCAAGCTCACAAAATTTTAATGATGCGATTTGACGTAGTAAATCCGAAAAAAATAAGTACAGAAGTAACAGACAGTGCCCCGTTACGTTAACAAAATTAGCAAGCAGTTTCCAGAAACAGGTCTGTCACCAAATAATCCATTTTTCCACCTAGAGCTGTGAAAAAATGATCTTCTTTAGAGTCAAATTTAATTACTGCGGGCTGTTTCGTACTCCAGTTTTATTTTAATAGCTTACGATAAACTGGCTTTAAAGCGTATCGTAACATTATAAAAAGCTTTTGTGTGACACTTTATGAATCTCTGGAGTGTCATCATTGTATAGAATAAATTTGCGAGACGCTATTGATGACAAACGGATCTTATCTGCAGCGAGGAAAATTTATGAATCTGCTTACAAACTCGTAAATACAAATGGAGAAACAGAGATGCCGCTTGGGAATTTTTAAACGCAAATGTTCGCATATGATAGATCGAATTATAATGCAATATTTTAAGAAACCTATAAAAGTATTTCCAACACAATCCATGAACTTGCAGAACATATTTTTCGTATCGTCAGGGCTTATTACGGTACTTAAGATGTTGGTTGATCTTCCGCTTTATTGCTTGAATAATTATTACGGGAACATGGTACCTTTTGAGACGTAAAATATCGCGTATAAAAGCCTTTCTTCTATTCATCCTAAAATGAGAAATTATGTTCCTTTCTTAATGATATTTTATACATATTTAATGTAACTCTAGCTTTTAAAGGATTTTTGAAACGTTATTTTAAATAGTATACTTTTTAAATATCATAAAAGTTGTATACCAAATAAGAATATAAATTTTTATATGAAGATGAAATTTAAGTATCTTATTTCTTTTACAAACAAAAACTGTAAAAATATGTGTGATTTCGAAAAGAAAAATATTAAAAATTTAATAAATTGAAAGTTAAGATACCACCATTCATTTTGCAAAAAAAAAGTATATTCCTTTTATTAATATTATTGTGTTCTCACTATAAAATAGAAAATAGTCTTGAGAAATCTATATGTAATCAGTAATCCTGCGTAATCGTAATACATTTCTTTATTATCATCGATCATTTTACTTTGTAACTTCATATGCGTAATTTTTATGTGAAATTTTGTGTTTTTTTCTTAACAGTTTCATATCAATGCTGACTCTTTTGAAAAAATTCGTTATCTTCATTTATAAACTTAAGTTTTTCTTATACCATCAGTTATTATTCATTAACTATTCGTGTACATGCACAGCGAAACGATGCCTACTTCTGAATCATAACGTAAAACAATTTCAGAAATCATAAATATTCATTCCTACATAATCAGATATAATGCAACTATAATACTGCTCAAAAATTTTAAATTTTGAGAATTGCTGTCAGATTTTAAACCTCTTACATCCCCAAACATCTCACAGACAAATGCCAAGCTCTCAAAATTTTAACGATGCGATTTGACGTAATAAATCCGAATGAAAATAAGTACAGAAGTAACGGAGCCTGTATTGTTACGTTAACAAAATTAACAAGTAGTCTCCAGAAACAGGTGCGTCTCCAAATAATCTATTTTTCCACCGAGAGCTGTGAAAAAATGATCTTCTTTAGAGTCAAATTTAATTACTGCGGGCTGTTTCGTACTCCAGTTTTATTTTAATAGCTTACGATAAACTGGCTTTAAAGCGTATCGTAACATTATAAAAAGCCTTTGTGTGACACTTTATGAATCTCTGGAGTGTCATCATTGTATAGAATAAATTTGCGAGACGCTATTGATGACAAACGGATCTTATCTCCAGCGAGGAAAATTTATGAATCTGCTTACTAACCCGTAAATACAAATGGAGAAACAGAGATGCCGCTTGGGGATTTTTAAACGCAAATGTCCCCATATGATAGAAGGAATTATAATGCAATATTTTAAGAAACCCATAAAAATAATACAAACACAAGCCATGAACTCGCGCAACATATTTTTTGGTATCGCCAGGGGTTATTACAAAACTTAAGATGTGGATTGATCTTCCCCTTTATTACTTGAATAATGATTAAGGGAACATGGTACCTTCCAAGACGTGAAATATTTCGTATAACAGCCTGTTTTCGATTCATCCTAAAATGAGAAATTATGTTCCTTTCGTAATGATTTTTTGTACATTTTTATATAACTCTTGCTTTTACAGGATTTTTTGTATCGTTATTTTAAATAGTATACATTTAGTATAACATAAAAGTTGTACATCAAATAAGAAATTAAATTTTTATATGACGTTGAAAGTAAAGGATCTTATATCTTCTATAAACAAAAACTGTAACGATATGTGTGATTTCGAAAAGAAAAATATTAAAAAAATTAATAAATTGCAAGTTCAGATATCACCATTCATCTTGCAATAAAACAAAGTATATTCTTTTTATTACTATTATTTTGTTCTTAGCATAAAATGGAAATAATCTTGTGAAATCTATATATAAGTAATCATAATGAGAAATCGTAGTATGTTTCCTTGTTATCATAATTCATTTTACTTTGTAACTTTGTATGCGTAATTTTTATGTAAAATTTTCTGTTTTTCTAGCATTTTCATAGCAATGTTAACTCTTGATAAAATTTGTTATCTTCATTTATAAATTTAAGTTATTCTTGTACCATTAGTTATTATTCAGAAATTATTTCTGTACATGCACAGCGGAACGATGTCTACTTTTGAATCATAACTTAAAACAATTTCAGAAAGCATGAATATTCATTCCTAAATAATTAGATATAATGCAGGTATAATGCTTCTCAAAAATTTTAAATTTTGAGAATTGCTGTCAGATTTTAAAACTCTTCCCCCTTCCAAAACATCTCACAGATAAATGCCAAGCTCACAAAATTTTAACGATGCGATTTGACGTAAAAAATTAGAATGACAATAAGTACAGAAGTTACAGAGCCTGTCCTGTTACGTTAACAAAATTAGCAAGTAGTCTCCAGAAACAGGTGCGTCTCCAAATAATCTATTTTTCCAGCGAAGGCTGTGAAAAAATTGTCTTCTTTATAGTCAAATTTATTTACTGCGGGCTGTTTCGTACTCCAGTTTTATTTTAATAGCTTACGACAAACTGGCTTTAATACGCTTCGTAACATTATAAAAAGCTTTTGTGTGACACTTTATGAATCTCTGGAGTGTCATCATTGTATAGAATAAATTTGCGAGACGCTATTGATGACAAACGGATCTTATCTGCAGCGAGGAAAATTTATGAATCTGCTTACAAACTCGTAAATACAAATGGAGAAACAGAGATGCCGCTTGGGAATTTTTAAACGCAAATGTTCGCATATGATAGAAGGAATTATAATGCAATATCCTTAGAAACCCATAAAAGTATTACAAACACAAGCCATGAACTTGCCAAATATTTTTTTTTGTATCGTCAGGGCTTATTACGGTACTTAAGATGTTGGTTGATCTTCCGCTTTATTGCTTGAATAATTATTACGGGAACATGGTACCTTTTGAGACGTAAATATCGCGTATAATAATCGCCTTTCTTCGATTCATTCTAATATGAGAAATTATGTTTCTTTCTTAATGATATTTTTGTACATATTTAATATAACTCTAGCGTTTAAAGGATTTTTTATATCGTTATTTTAAATAGTATACTTTTTAAATATCATAAAAGTTGTATACCAAATAAGAATATAAATTTTTATATGAAGATGAAATTTAAGTATCTTATTTCTTTTACAAACAAAAACTGTAAAAATATGTGTGATTTCGAAAAGAAAAATATTAAAAATTTAATAAATTGAAAGTTAAGGTACCACCATTTATTTTTCAATAAAAAAGTATATTCCTTTTTATTAATATTATTGTGTTCTCAGCATAAAATAGAAAATAATCTTGTTAAATCTATATATAAGCAATTATCCGGAGAAATCGTAATACGTTTCCTTGTTATCATCGATCATTTTACTTTTTAACTTCGTAGGCGTAATTTTTATGTAAAATTTTCTGATTTTCTAGCAGTTTCATAACAATGTTGACTCTCTTGATAAAATTTGTTATCTTCATTTATAAACTTAAGTTATTCTTATACCATCAGTTATTATTCAGAAACTATTTGTTTACATACACAAAATAACGATGAAAACTTCTGCATCATAACGTGAAACAATTTCAGAAAGCATGAATAATCATTCCTACATAATCAGATATAATGCAGGTATAATACTGCTCAAAAATTTTTAAATTTTGAGAATTGCTGTCAGATTTTAAACCTCTTACATCCCCAAACATCTCACAGACAAATGCCAAGCTCTCAAAATTTTAACGATGCGATTTGACGTAGTAAATCCGAAAAAAATAAGTACAGAAGTAACAGACAGTGCCCCGTTACGTTAACAAAATTAGCAAGCAGTTTCCAGAAACAGGTCTGTCACCAAATAATCCATTTTTGCACCTAGAGATGTGGAAAAATTGTCTTCTTTATAGTCAAATTTAATTACTGCGGGCTGTTTCGTACTCCAGTTTTATTTTAATAGCTTACGACAAACTGGCTTTAAAGCGTATCGTAACATTATAAAAAGCCTTTGTGTGACACTTTATGAATCTCTGGAGTGTCATCATTATATAGAATAAATTTCCGAGACGCTATTGATGACAAACGGATCTTATCTGCAGCGAGGAAAATTTATGAATCTGCTTACTAACCCGTAAATACAAATGGAGAAACAGAGATGCCGCTTGGGAATTTTTCAACGCAAATGTTCGCATATGATAGATCAAATTATAATGCAGTATTTTAAGAAGACTATAAAAGTATTTCCGACACAATCCATGAACTTGCAGAACATATTTTTCGTATCGTCAGGGCTTATTACGGTACTTAAGATGTTGGTTGATCTTCCGCTTTATTGCTTGAATAATTATTAAGGGAACATGGTAACTTTTGAGACGTAAAATATCGCGTATAAATGCCTTTTTTTTTACTCATCCTAAAATGAGAAATTATGTTCCTTTCGTAAGGATTTTTTATACATTTTTAATATCACTCTAGCTTTTAAAGGATTTTTTGTATCGTTATTTTAAGTAGTATACATTTAAAATAACATAAAAGTTGTACACCAAATAAGAAATCAAATTTTTATATGAAGTTCAAAGTAAAGTATTTTATGTCTTCTGTAAATAAAAGCTGTAAAGATACGTAGGATTTAGAAAAGAAAAATATTAAAAAAAATTAATAAATTACAAGTTAAGATACCACCATTCTTCTTGCAATAGAACAAAGTATATTCCTTTTATTAATATTATTGTATTCTCAGCATAAAGAAAAAATAATCTTGTGAAATCTATATATAAGCAATCAACCTGAGAAATCGTAACACATTTCCTTGTTATCATCGATCATTTTACTTTTTAACTTCGTAGGCGTAATTTTTATGTAAAATTTTCTGATTTTCTAGCAGTTTCATAACAATGTTGACTCTCTTGATAAAATTTGTTATCTTCATTTATAAACTTAAGTTATTCTTATAACATTAGTCTTTATTCAAAAACTATTTATTTACATGAACAGCGAAATGATGCCTAGATCTGAATCAAATTGCTAAACAATTTCAGAAAGCATGGATATTCATTCCTACATAATTAGATATAATGCAGGTATAATTCTGCTCAATAATTTTTAATTTTGAGAATTTGTACCACATTTTATACCTTTTCCCCCAAAAAAAACAACTCACGATGAAGTAATAAATCCAAAAGAAAATAAGCACAGACATAACAGAGCCTGTCCTGTTACGTTAACGAAATTAGCAACAAGTAATTTCCAGAAACAGGTGCATCACAAAATAATCTATTTTTCCAGCGAGAGCTGTGGAAAAATTTTCTTCTTCACAGTCAAATTTAATTACTGCGGGCTGTTTCGTACTCCAGTTTTATTTTAATAGCTTACTACAAACCTTCTTTAAAGCGTATCGTAACATTATAAAACCTTTTGTGTGACACTTTATGAATCTCTGGAGTGTCATCATTGTATAGAATAAATTTGCGAGACGCTATTGATGACAAACGGATCTTATCTGCAGCGAGGAAAATTTATGAATCTGCTT
This sequence comes from Pardosa pseudoannulata, assembly GCA_032207245.1. NCBI lineage: Eukaryota > Metazoa > Arthropoda > Arachnida > Araneae > Lycosidae > Pardosa > Pardosa pseudoannulata. The sequence goes on along the minus strand of CM063504.1, from coordinate 113,672,677 downwards.
ACTAACCCGTAAATACAAATGGAGAAACAGAGCTGCCGCTTGGGGATTTTTAAACGCAAATGTTCGCATATGATAGAAGGAATTATAATGCAATATCCTTAGAAACCCATAAAAGTATTACAAACACAAGCCATGAACTTGCCAAATATTTTTTTTGTATCGTCAGGGATTATACAATACTAAAGATGTTGGTTGATCTTCCGCTTTATTGCTTGAATAATTATTAAGGGAACATGGTAACTTTTGAGACGTAAAATATTTCGTATAACAGCCTTGTTTCGATTCATCCTAAAATGAAAATCTCTTCTCCTTTCGTAATTATTTTTTACACATTTTTAATATCAGTCTAAATTTTAAAGGATTTTTTGTATCGTTATTTTAAATAGTATACATTTAAAATAACATAAAAGTTGTACACCAATTAAATTTTTATATGAAGTTCAAAGTAAAGTATTTTATATCTTCTGTAAACAAAAACTGTATAGATACGTGGGATTTCGAAAAGAAAAATTTAAAAAAAAATTAATAAATTGCAAGTTAATATACCACCATTCATCTTGCAATAAAACAAAGAATATTCATTTTATTAGTATTATTGTGTTCTCAGCATAAAATAGAAAATATTCTTGTGTATTCTTGTGTATAAATCTATGTATACGAAATCATCTTGAGAAATCGTAATACGTTTCCTTGTAATCATAAACCATTTTACTTTGTAACATCGTGTGCGTAATTTTATATGAAATTTTCTGTTTTTCTAGTAGTTTAACAGAAATATTGACTCTTTTGGTAAAATTGGATGTCTTCATTTATTAGTTTAACCCTTTTAATATTGACGGTACTTATAAGTACCGCTTCAATGAAACACATATATTTTCCTACTAAAGCCGTTTTTCCTGACGGTACTCACAAGGACATGAACGATGGAGTTCCTACAGCAGAAAAGAAATGACAGCACCAATTATGAATCCTTTTAATTCGCATAGTAGAGATTTTATAATTGGCATTCTGCATTCGAAAATCATTTTGTGGTAGAGTTGATACACATATTGTTGTTCAATTGAGTAAATTTAGTGGTTTATTACAATTTATTTGGTATTATTATTTTTAGATACTACTATACTTCGCAGATAAGCATTTCATTTGTTTTATTCGTAATTTCTTTCGTTTTATTTTCTATCATAGAGTTAAAAATATATGTTGGTACTAGAAAGTACCAGCTGTAAAATTGCTTCATAAATACAGTAAAAATTAATTTTCTTTTTACTATGATTATTCTCCATTTAAACTTATCTAACGATGCAAAAATCCAGTAAGAAAGTTGATGGTAAATTAATTTAGGATATAAAGGGTTGGATTATTCTTATACCATCAGTTATTATACAGGAACTATTTTCAACATGCACAGCGGAACTATGCCTACTTCTTAATCATGTCATGAAACAATTTCAGAAAGCATGAATATTTATTCCTACATAATTAGATATAATGCAAGTATAATACTGCTCAAAAATTTTAAATTTTTAGAATTGCTGTCCCATTTTAACCCTTCCCCCCAAACATCTCACAGACAAATGCCAAGCTCGCAAAATTTTAACGATACGATTTGTCGTAATAAATCCGAAATAAAATAAGTACAGAAGTAACGGTGACTATCCTGTTACGTTAATAAAATTAGCAAGTAGTTTCCAGTAATAGGTACGTCACCAAATAATCTATTTTTCCATCGAGAGATGTGGAAAAATTGTCTTCTTTGGTGTGAAATTTAATTACGGCGAGCTGTTTCGTATTTCAGTTTTATTTTAATAGCTTACGACAAACTGGCTTTAATGAGTTTCGTAACATTATAAAAAGCTTTTGTGTGACACTTTATGAATCTCTGGAGTGTCATTATTGTATAGAATAAATTTCCGAGACACTATTGATGACAAACGGATCTTATCTGCAGCGAGGAAAATTTATAAATCTGCTTACTAACCCGTAAATACAAATGGAGAAACTGAGATGCCGCTTGGGGATTTTTAAACGCAAATGTTCGCATATGATAGAACGAATTATAATGCAATATTTTAGGAAACCTATAAAAGTATTTTCAACACAAACCATGAAATTGCAGAACATACTGTTTTTGTGTCGCCAGGAGTTATTACGATACTTAAGATGTTGGTTGATCTTCTGTCTTTATTGCTTGAATAATGATTAAGGGAACATGGTACCTTTCGAGACGTAAAATATTTCGTATAACAACCTTTTTTCGATTCATCCTAAAATGAGAAATTATGTTCCTTTCGTAATGGTTTTTCATGCATCCCTATCTAGTAATAGCGTGAGTTATCTGTCCACCTGTCCTCGAATTGATGAAGGAATGTACCTGGAATAGGTAGGGGCCTCCATATTGGATTCTTGATGAGTTAGATTTAGCAAATTTAAGAAAGTCCTTAACTTTCAAAACTTTAGAAATCCTCTCCTTCTCCCTTTAACAAGCGTTTAATGTCATTATTTCAATTCCTATTTTCCCCGGTCAAGAACAGGCGATTAAATTGATCAATATATCACATAATAAATAGGTAAAAATAACATTTCTTTCTAGCATTATGACGTCATTCTTTAACCAACTCATTTAATGCTTTCTTATTTAAAATTATTTAAATATCTTCTGCATTATTTTCATACGTTTTATCACTTAACTTAGATATTACGTAAAAATTTTTCTTTTATATTTGACTTAAATAATAGGTTACATATACTATAATTTTAAATTTAATTATTGATTATTTTTTGTTGCAATGAAATTTTTATCACCGGTATTAACAACAAATTCATTTTATAAAAGTCTAGGAGTCTATATCACGGACTAATAAATATCTAGCGTTTAAGTTATATATCTTTGAAAATTAAGAAGTTTGTTCATTGCGTGTCTGTTTTTTTTTACATAACCACACGGTATGACTAAATGAATTCAATTTAAGTTTAAACTGCATTCACGGTATTGAAATACTTTAGTGGAATATGAAGATAAACAAATTACTGAGAGTGTACCAGATAATTCTCAGCCAAAAAACAAACCATTTTTTACCTGCGTCATAGGGTACTTAACAATTCTGGAAAAATAAAAATTTATTAATCTAGTCGTATGACGGGCTATATACTAGTTTTTAATGTAACTCTAGCTTGAAAAGAATTTTTTGTATCGTTATTTTAAGTGGTATACATTTAAAATAACATAAAAATTGTATACCGAATAAGAAATTAAATTTTTATATGAAGCTGAAAGTAAAGTATCTTATTTATTCTGTAAACAAAAACTGTAAAGATATGTGTGATTTCAAAAAGAAAAATATTAAAAAAATTAATAAATTACAAGTTAAGATACCACCATTGATCTTGCATTATATTCATTATTCTGGAAAATTAAAAATTTTACTAAAATCGCCATATGACTGGCTTTATGCTAGTTTTTATTATCACTCTAGCTTTGAAGGGTTTTTTTTTGTATCATTATTTTAAATATTGTACTTTAAAAATTACATAAAATTTATACACCAAATAAGAAACTAAACTTTTATATGAAGTTAAAGTAAAGTATCTTATTTCTTTTGTAAAAAAAATTGTAAAGATATCTGTGATTTTTAAAAGAAAAATATTAAAAGAATTAATTAATTCAAAGTTAAGAAATTAACAGCTTTCATAATGCAATAAAACTAAGTATATTGTTGGTATAAATATTATTTTATTCTCAGTATAAGATAGAAATTTAATTTATATTTGAAATGAAAAAATTGGTTAAAATTTACTAAATTTAGTAGGTTACGAAGTTATAAAGTTATTTTGTGAGTATAAAAAGATTTCTATATTTTCTCATTGGTGCATATATTTTATATATTTACCAATGCATTTGGTTTAGTTTGGTTCTGAGCATTATGGTCTATTTTTCTGCAACACAAAAGATAATGAGAATGGGACCTACTGCTTAAAACCGATTCCAAACGGCTACGATAATCCATGCCACAGTGGGATATGAATTAACTAACTCCGGTAAGGAAGATCAGTGCCCTAAACCAAACCTTTGGATTTCAGTAGCAAAACTAAATACTTTTATAAAAATCAGGCTTTATTGATGATTTAAGAAAATAATATTAAAAAAGAATATTTTTAAAATTTTATATTAAATAGAAATATAAGCATTTATACTGAAAACTTTTCAATTGCAAAGGTACTGTGTGCTCATTACATTCGATATGTGTAAAAGGATTTTAATCAAGAATAACGTTTCAGTTTAGACATTTCATAACATTATATGGAAACAGAGTAAAAAAGAAAAAATTAGGAAGCTTTAGTAAGCTTAGGATATTTAGGAAACTTTTCATTTGTTTACAGAAACAGTTATTTTAACCAAGAATAAAAAAGTATTTCTTAAATTTTCAAATTTGAATTTTATTTTATAACTCTAAAAAATTCAAAAATTCAAAAGTCAAATAATTTTAATTAAAAATAATAAACTTGGAAGCATTCTTCATTTAATATTTTTCGAATATTCAAATAGGAGCTTTACGTAACTTAGACCAAAACTTCATATAGTTGTTTTTACTACTATTTTCTCACAATTTAAAATCAGTTAAAAAAGAATAATATTGAGTTTTTAATCTTGGAAAGCTAAATACCTAAAGAAAAGTTTAATGATAATATTAAATATAGATCAATATAAATATAGGTATTAAATATAGGTATTTTAAAAGGATTTAATTAGTCATTGCAAATTCTGTATAGTATGTAATATAGTATGTGTATAAACTTGTATGATAATTCTTCAGTTATCATCGGAATATATAAATGTTACTAAAAGTCATATGTTTGTTATATGTATAGATGAATATAGAATATTAGTAATGTTTTACTGCATGGGTGAAAATAGATATTTTAATTAATTACTTAATTAGCACAGTTTCACCGTATCAAAGCATGCAATTATATCTAGTAATAAAAAAGAGTACTAACTTTAAATTTAAATTAGAAAATCTGTGACTGTTTTTAAAACAGTTAAGAGTGATAATTTAAAATAGCCAATACGATTGCCAAAAGGTGAAAGTTTGAGTTTATTTATGAATTTTTAGAGAGCAAATGTCTGTTTGATTAACTAATTGTAAGCTTTAAGAAGCTGTGTTATTTTCTAAAATGAAATTTTGGTTCAAAGTATCCCGTTTTTGACAACAATATAATAATTGCAAATAACCAAAGTATACTTACATTTCATATTCAAGTTCTGATAAATGCACAGCACGAAAGTACGCTTTCCTATTAATATGTGTTTTCATTAAGCCAGGATCATTTAAATAGTCCTTAGGATATGCAAGACATTTAAAGAATGAAGCAGCGAGTTGATTAAGATAAACAATTATGTCACTTGCAGAGAAGGGGAGGATAAAAATGCAGATTAAGGAAAACGAAGAGTAATTATCTTATGAGCAGATAAAGCAAGAATATAAAAGAAAGCTGATTAAAATAACAACTGTATTTATGAAAAGAAGACGTGTAGAAAAATTAGTAGCAAAGTAAATAACTAACAGTGTACCAGAAATAAATTTAACTGTAGCTGCGAAAAAAAACGAAACAAAAAACAAGCCCAACAAATGTATTACCTGAGCTACTGAGATGTTTATTTTATGCGTTGGATGTTAGTTACAATTTAAGCCCTTGTTTCATCCAATTCTTTTCTTTTCTTTTTTAAGAGATAAGAATGATTCTCTTCCCACGCATTTCTTTTTGAAATAGTTCTTTAGATGGTCAAAGGATCTTGAATTTACTTGTTCAATTTACTGAACGGTAGAACACAAAAACATCGTACTTATAGCTCATCATTTGGTTTTCTCGTAATATATATAGCTAGAAAACCTCAATGTCAAAGAATTAACTTTTATTAGTACGCATTAAAACGAATTGCGCCTTATTTATAACATTACTAATTTTAAAAGTGTGAACAGCATATAAAGATTATGCTACTAGTACTACTAACTAGTTATGTAGTTGATTTTAAGTACAAATTTCAAATTAATAACTTAATTTGTGCTTGCTGAACATAGATTCCTCGTATTTTATTTAAGTTCTAATTTCAAATTAATAGCTTCATTTGTATTTTCTGAATGTAGATACATCGTATTGTTTTTGGAAGAAATTTGTATTCATTTAAAGAATTGATAGATGTGCTCTTTGAACTTTTTAAACAAATGAGTATATTCTTTTTACCGTTTGAGATTATCACTTATTGTGTAGGATTAATAACTTGAAATTAATAGCTTCATATTTGTTTGTTGAATGTAGATACATCGTATTTCATTTAAGTACTAATTTTAAATTAATAACTCGATTTGTGTTTGTTGAATGTAGATGCATCATACTTCATTTAAGTACTAATTTCAAATTAATAGTTTCATTTGTGTTTGCTGAATGTAGATACATCGTGTTTCGTTTGCAAGAAATTTGTATTTATTTCATGAGTGAATAGGTATACTCTTTAAATTTTTAAGCAAGTTAATACCATTTGAGATTATTACTTATTGTGTAGTGTTAATAAATTGAAATTAATAACTTGATTTGTGTTTGTTAAATGTAGACACATGGTATTTCATTTAAGTACTAATTTTAAACTAAGAACTCGATTTAGGATTGTTGAATGTATATTCATCGTATTTCATTTAAGTACTAATTTCAAATTAATAATTTCATTTGTGTTTGCTGAATGCAGATACATTGTATTTTGTTTGGAAGAAATTTGTATTCATTTAAAGAATGGATAGATATGCTTTTTAAACTTTTTAAACAAATGAGTATATTTTGTTTACCTTTTGAGATTATGACTTATTGTGTAGGGTTAATAACTTGAAATTAATAACTTGATTTGTGTTTGTTGAATGTAGATACATCGTATTTCATTTAAGTACTAATTTGAAATTAGTAACTCGATTTAAGTTTGTTGAATGTAGATTCATCGTATTTTATTTAAATTCTAATTTCAAACTAATAACACGATTTGTGTTTGCTGAATGTAGATAGATCGTATTTTGTTTCGAAGAAATTTGTATTCATTTAAAGAATGGATAGATATGCTCTTTCAACTTTTTAAATAAATGAGTATATTTTGTTTACCGTTTGAGATTATGACTTACTGTACATGGTTAATAACTTGAAATTAATAACTTGATTTGTGGGTATTGAATTTAGATACATCGCATTTCATTTAAATACTAATTTTAAATTAATAACTCGATTTGTGTTTGCGGAACGTAGACACATCGTATTAAGCTCAGAAGAAATTTGCATTTATTTAAAGAGTGGATAGGTATACTCTCTGAATTTTTAAACAAATGAGTATATTCTGTTTACCGTTTTAGATTATGATTTATTGTGTACGGTATAACGTAGATAGCAGCTACAAACATAAATATTCTTTTTTATTTCTTTACTTAGTATTTACTGATGAATATACATTTAAACTTATTACGTTTGACATGAAGTTAGGTCATTTTTCTACTGTCAATATATACTGTAAAATCCATTTTGACCTTTACATTTATGTTTATAATACTGACTAAATAGGTGCTTTACAGTGGCTAGTTTTAGTTTTGTTTATTTACCTTTACATCTGCTGTATCGTGTGATTTTGATTTGAATTATAAAGATCATCAGAGAAGATTGAGCTAAACACTTAAACTACTTATTTTGATATGTCAAGGTCTTGTCATCTTTCTCATCGATTTTCAGAATTTGTATCCTTTATTTACGCAGTTTTTCGCCTACCACCTACTGGCGTTAAGCATGCGCAGACGTTTCATAAATTTTTATTTTTCTTCCAGTATCGGATCTCCAACTCATACCCTCCTGTAATAAAATGTTAAGCTCTACCTGATAGTTTAAAACCCACATTAAACAATCAATAAATGAAGTTATTCTTCGTATATTACATACAAAAGAAGTTTTCATTTTTAATTAAAATATTGATTCAATCAAATTTAATTGCAATATTTATTGCAATACTTAACACATTTGAAAGAATACCTTTAAATCATCTATTTTGCAATTGGAATCACTTTTAACGTAATTCTCATTATTTGTGTTATTTATCAATACATCGTTTGCTTTTTATAGGAAACCTCTAAAATGGGAAGTAATAATTTTAAAAAATGCATTAAAATTATAAGTTATTGGGATATTTTCTAAATCTCAAAGCGATCGCCACGTAAATTGGAGTTCTAGCTTAAAATAAACGCAAATACACCTTTACCATTTAAATTAGAATATGTAATGGAATTACAGTTGAATGCCACACCATTATGAAAATAAGGCATTTTGTCTTTTAGTCCCAAAAAGAAAACCACACAACTAAGGTTAATATAAAATAAGGTAGAATAGTTAAATCCAGTCATAAATTAAGTCAGTAATAAAAAATAGCATTACAGTACTAGCATTGCGTTCTCGAACGATATATTTAGCGGTATACCTCTTGATTTTGGGGAATAAATAAATAATAGGCCATTAAGCAATTTTATACAACACAGTAATGGTAGCTCGAAGGAGCAGATCGTCAATTTTTTTCTTTTCTTTTCAGAGTTGGTACCTGTTGCAGGCCCCACCAGTGCATTTGGTGTCCTATGTTACAGTCAGTAAAACATCTAATAAGATAAAAAGGCTGAAAAGACATACACACTGGCAGCACTCTATATCGTTTTCTAAAGAAGGTCGACCCAGCCCGCTTATCTTATTCACCACACATAAATGCTCTTCTAACGGGACATGGTCCCTTCCCTCAATATCTCTCTCGTTTTCGTTTGGCGACTGGGTCTTCAAACTGTATTTGTGGTCAGGAAGGTAACTCTCTGCACTACCTTTTCTCTTGCAACCTAACAAAGGATTTTCATTTTAAAGAGCCTCCGATTGGAGCGAAATTGAAGTGGTTCCAGCTTTTACAAACAAACAAAGTCCTGCGCAGTAAGGCACAGAAACTAATCTCCTGGATGATTGAAAACTGTGAACTTATCACTTGCACCAGCTAAATGGTCAAGCCATTTTTTTTATTGTACTGTAAATATTTTTATGAAATTGTTAAAAATTAATTTTGTTTTTAAATAGCTCAAGTAATAATAGATTAACTTTCTATAAATTATTTCTCATTTCAACAAATTCTTCTTTTTGTTGTCAATCTATGTTTCTTTCTCTTGTTAATTTTAATGTGCATATTTTTCAAGATGTTTGTAACGCTCATTGGTACAACAGCACAACTTCAAATATCTGTACAGACAAGTGTTTGTTTTTTATCACTTCCGGGGCTGGACCCATGCTTGGAGACCCCCCTCTCTAAGTTAATTATGTAAAAGTATCCTGTTCCTAATTTTATCTTGTAAACCATTTAACATCACCTAACTAGGGATTCGTTCTAGTTTTGGTTTATTTTTAATCTTCTTTAGTTTTAAAACCTTTTTTTTTCTTCTTAATATTAACGGCAAGCATATTGATACCTTCTTCCAGGGTTTCGGTTTAGTTATTTAAACTATGGACTTTTTTTTTAAATGATAACTCACGACTATATTCTCTAAATGTTTTTTAATTTTTTTTGTTCTACTGTTGCGGAGAGAACTGTTTCGTGTTAAACATTTGAAAGCCTAATCCTTAGGGAAGGCTGTTTGCCACCGAGGGTTGAAAAAAAAAAAAAAAAAAAAAAAGAACTTGTTCAAGATTTCTCATTGTGGTTCAAGATAATATAATTCAAAATTATGATGTGGCGCATTCATGTCACAATATTGCACATGAGGAAACTGCTTGTGAAGTAAGTTATTTTCAAGTCCGTCAACACTATCCTTAGATTAGGAATAAATTTAATTTCTCGATGAGAGAAAAATTAGTTTCGAATTTAAAATACTAAATTTGTGACATTTTCCCGGTATTGCTTATATATATATATATATATATATATATATATATATATAATATATATATATATATATATATATATATATATATATATATATAATCCTCAAATTTACACTGGTCATGGTCATATATATATATATATATACATTATTATATATTGGAATATTAAAGGAAAATAGTACAGAATATATACCTGCAACTGATATATATATAACCTAACACATTATTTCAAATATGGATAAAATTTCTATAAAAAAAACAGAAAATAAGAGTTATTTTCTCTTTTACCTCGTATTTAATATTTAAATACGAAATATATGTATGTTTAATAGCATTCAAACAAACCCTTTTCAAAATGCATTCATAATAATAATCACTACCTGACCACAAACATTTTTGTATAATCTTAGTACAGCTAAACTTGAAACTGAAACATGAAATCAAAATAAAATACAGATTATGATTCTTAAATCACTTGTTACCATAAACGTACACGAGATTTTAAGCGTCTATTAAATTTCTATTCAGTAGGAAAAAATATTAAACACTGTTCTAATCGTAATATTCATCACTGAGTACACACATCTTTGTTTAAACTTAGGACTGCTAAATTTAAAACTTAAGTATGGAATTAAAAACATGAATAATATATTAATTATAAAATTAATCACTACCTGTGCACATATGCCTTTTAAGTTTTTGAACAGCTTGGAACTTAAGCTTTGAAATTGAAAAAGAAAACACAGATTATCTTGACTGCAAATCATCTGCTACCACAAACTACAGACAAACTTAAACTTGATTAAATATCTATCAGTAAAAGTTAAAATAAAATAAACAATATATCAATCGTAATCTTAATCGCTAACCCACACATCTTTGTTTAAGTTTAAGATAGCTAAACTTAAAACTTAAGAAAGGAATTTATAAACATAAACACTATATTAACCCTAGTACTCATACCTACCTGCACATACACGTGATTGTCAAACTTTTGAACAGCTTCGGATTTGAGAATGAAATTTGAAAATAAGACAGAGATTATAATTCCTATAAATCATTTGCTATCATAACTTATCACAAATTTAAGCCTCGATAAAATGTCTATCCCTTAGAAAAGAAATAAGCAAAAAAGCTGACTTTACTGCAACTACGCACTTAATATTTAAATCAAAAATATCTTACTCAAATAACTTTCAAAACTCGAACTTCTCTGTATGTTTCTAATCTATTTTTTATGAGTGAAAGACAGCGCTGAATGGCACTTCATTAGAGTTCTTAACTTTAATCACTACCTGAAAACACTTCTTTGTTTAAACTCTTCTGAAGCTGTGCCCTCAAGGTGCATAGCTTCAGTTTCGAAGTATGATTATTCAGCCCGAGGTAACAATTCTAACTAGGAAGTAAAAGTACTTTAAAATAAGTCTTTTACAAGATGTCGAATTTTCAAAAGTTATACTTAAAGAGCAGATTGCCTTTAACGATTTATTTTAAATGCAATCGAAGAAATGGTGTTGCTAAAAGGAAATCAATGATAAACTTATTTGTTATGCCAATAGAATGTTATAGCATGCATCTATTTAATACTAGAATAAAATATTTTTCCCAATCTTCCCACTCGAACTAGAATACTTTTAGATCGTCCGCCTACTGTTTCACGCCTAGTGTTTAGTATGGGTAAATATAATTACTGTTCTCACACGATCTTTTGAAATAACATTAACGGACTATTTTAATTTCAGGTAAATTATGAAGTAAAATATAATTTTCTAAATATTATATTTTGCAATATTTAGGGATTTATCCTTGTACACGGAAATACTTATTTTCTATAAGTTATAACCAAATTTATTTCCTATGACGCTTTACATAGAACAAAACTAAAACTGAATACCAGTCAGAGTTAAGATGAAGGGAGATGTGAAAGCGTGTCTTTAGAAAAGACTTTTGGCTTGGTTTGGAGCTCTACAGTCAATATTTTGCTCACAAAGGGTAAAGAGACTCGGACCTACTGTTTAAACCCGAATCAGAATATCTAAGAACATTCATGATAGTATCGGGATTCCTATTATGCTTTACATAGAACAAAAAGTACAATAGGAGTCAGAGTTAAGCTGAAGAGAGATGTGAAAGCGTGTCCTTAATAGAGACTTGGTTTGGACTCTACAGTTCAAACCAAGTCATCTTGGTAGACTCTACAGTCTACTATTTTGCTCACGAATGGTAAAGAGACTAGGACCTACTGTTTAAACCGGAATCCGAACAGCTACGGGCATTCACTCTAGTATCCGGATTCCTATTATGCTTTACATAGAGCAAAACTAAAAGTACAATACAAGTCAGAGTTAAGCTAAAGGGAGATGTGAAAGTGTGTCCTTAAAAAATACTTGGTTTGGAGCTCTACAGTCTACTATTTTGCTCATGAAAGATAAATAGACTAGGACCCACTGTTTAAACCCAACTCAGAACAGATACGAACATTATTAGTATTAGTATCTGGATTCCTACGATGCTTTACATAGAAGAAATCTAAAAGTACAATAGGAGTCAGAGTTAAGCTTAAGGGAGATGTGAATGTGTGTTTTTAAAAAAGACTTGATTTGTTTTGGAGTTCTACAGTCTACTATATATCTCAAGAAGGGTAAAGAGATTGGGATCTACTGTTAAAACCCGAATCTGATCAGATATGAAATCCATGTTAGTATAGGGATTGGGACCCACTAACTTCGGCACCGAAGAGCAGCGATCTACCATACGGCCATCATTCAGCCCAGAAGAGAAGGAACCAGTTCTACTAGTTAGTTTGGAGTTCTATAGTCTACTATTTATCTAAAGAAGGGTAAAGAGATCGGGATCTACTGTTAAAACCCGAATCCGAACAGCTGTGAAATCCCTGTTAGTATCGGGATTGGAACCCACGAACTACGGCACCGAAGAGCAGAGCTCTACTATACGATCCTTGTTCAGCCCAGAAGAGAAAGAACCAAAACTTCATATCAATTGTGCAGATTTTAATGTGACAAGTAAACTTCTATTTACGCATTTGGTTTCACATAATTATTATTATAGTTCAGAATCCTTTTAGATAGAATATCCTTTGGTTTTTCTATGTCTTTAGCAAAAGAAAAATTAACACAATGTAAAAATGTTTTCTTTAGATGAAATATTAAGTTTTTAATTAATATTTCTTTCAAACGTAAAATATAGCAATAACTATCATTTACTGGTATTTGTGACCGACTGGTAACATGATCATAATTATTGATAATTAATCAATTACTGTGATACTTTGTTATAATCAGATAAGTATGATAGGGAAGTTTTAATATCGAAAGTGATAATCTAGTGCAAGAGAATTGTTAACATAGTTATTGCACACTATTTGGTAAGAACGACGTTCTTTATCAAAAATTCTTGAACTCCTTCCATTTTGTTTATTAACTGTGATATTTTTTGAAAGTTTTGTTACTAAACTCCAATATTTATAAAAATTTTATAATAATATAATAAAATAATAATTTAGATTTTAAAAAAATATACAAGAAACTCGAGATGAGGCTACTTATGATTTTTCATTTATATTTTCATGACATAATAATGTTCACCGTTACACGAAAAAATGAAATCAGGTGATATATATATATATATATATATATATATATATATATATATATATATATATATATATATATATATATATATATATTAATAGATTATTTTCATAAAAACGACAAAATAATTTTAATTCAATTTCACGTGACGTCATAAAATAAAAATGGCTAGATAAGTCACAGTTTAACATATACAGAAGTTCCACTCCGATAGGCAATAGCGTTAGGCTTCTGTAACACGGGACTCTCCCAGAACGTGGTGCCCCCGATGTTAGATCATCTGAACTAAATCATGGTTACCCCAGATGGCTATATTTACCACTCTTTTCGTGACTTTTTTAATTAAGAAAAAGAAACATGCATACATTTTTATTAATACTGGTTTATAATTTAATAATAACGTCAGAAATTTCATGCAGTGCTATTAGTCTTCGAGTTTTCTCCCTTTTTTAATATTTGTTTAATTTAATATTTATTATCCATATATTTATATAGAAATAATATAGAAAAATTATAAGAATTATATAGATTATATAGAAATTTGTACAGAATTTCCCTTTTAATCATTGCTAATATTCATGCTTTTAATGTAGCAATTATTACTTGCAAAAAATTATCCTGTCAATTGATTGTAATTATTTTGTATTAATTATGTAAAAATTTAATTCGTTTACAGAAAAATGGTCAGACAGTATTTTTCTGCCTTTTTAAAAATAAAAACTGGAATGATATAAAAGAAACACAGGCACTGATTTAAAATACTTATAGAACAGAATAGCATTTCAAAAATAAATCATTTGTATTAATATGTTACAGTGAAAATAAAATCTGTGATGATATAAAAGAAACACAAGCATTGATTTAAAATACTTATAGAACAGAATAGCATTTCAAAAATAAATCATTTGTATTAATATGTTACAGTGAAAATAAAATCTGGGATGATATAAAAGAAACACAAGTACTGATTTAAAATACTTATACAGTAGAATAGCACGTCAAAATTAAATCATTTGTATTAATATGTTACAGTGAAAATAAAATCTGGGATGATATAAAAGAAACACAAGTACTGATTTAAAATACTTATACAGTAGAATAGCACGTCAAAATTAAATCATTTGTATTAATATGTTACAGTGAAAATAAAATCTGGGATGATATAAAAGAAACAAAAGCACTGATTTAAAATACTTATAGAACAGAATAGCATTTCAAAAATAAATCATTTGTATTAATATGTTACAGTGAAAATAAAAACAGGGATGATATAAAAGAAACACAAGCACAGATTTAAAATACTTATAGAACAGAATAACATTTCAAAAATAAAGCATTTGTATTAATATGTACAGTGAAAATAAAATCTGGGATGATATAAAAGAAACAAAAACAGTGATTTAAAATACCTTTAGAATAGAATGCCATTTCAAAAATAAATCATTTCTATTAATATGTTACAGTGAAAATATAAACTGGGATGACATAAAAGAAACACAAAAAGTGATTTAAAATACCTTTAGAATAGAATGCCATTTCAAAAATAAATCATTTGTATTAATATATTACAGTAAAAATAAAAACCAGGAGGATATAAAAAAAGACACAAGCACTGATTTAAAATACTTATAGAATAGGATATCTCTTAAAAAATAAATCATTTGTATTCACGTTTTCTATTTTATTTAATATAAATATTTTCATGTCACATTAAATTCCAAGGAAATTTCATAAGTATGCAATAAACTAACTAGTAATATGATCATTAATGCATATAGTTTAATGCACTAACAATTTATTCATATTTACTTTGAATTTTTATCTGCTTACCTCTCAGGATTTAATAGAAATGTAAAGAGTGGATTTGTTTTTACATCACAAAGCATGCTCTTCTCTAAATGTACCATATTGGTAATTTTAATTTATTCCTATCAACACTCATTTTGAGCTAAAAATAAATATTATAATAGAAGGGAACACACACAAGCAGCATAAAACGTTTTATGAATCAATTTCCGCTTAAATTATAATCCTACATTGATAAAACAGCTGCAAGAAAAGAGATAAACTAATACATAATTATACAAATAACGATAAGAATGAAAAATCTCTATGAACAAAATATAAGATTAAAATACTCGTTGACAAAACCAATGAAACAACATTCAATAAAAGACAAAATTGATTAAAATTTATATGAGTTTTATTTCAAACAAAAATGCTATAAAAAAGATTAGTTATTAGTAAAACGCATAGAAAGAATAGCAACAACATGTAGCACAAATAGTAATTTTAGAATATCTGTTTGAACTTTCGCAAATAAAAATGAAATAATTCTAGAAAACAAAAGTGCTAGAAAATAAAAAAAGGTCAGTTAATAGTCATCCATGTAAATAACATTCACAATAAAGTGATAATATAAATAAAACAAACCGTTACATTTGGTTGATTTAAATAATTTACAAATTGCAAACAAATCACAAACGCTTTCAATCTCAATTTTTCCGATTTAAATAATTTACAAATTGCAAACAAAGCACACACGCTTTTAAACTCAAATTTTTCCGATTTAAATAATTTACAAATTGCAAACAAATCACAAACAATGTCAATCTTGATTTTTTCCGATTTAAGTAATTTACAAATTACAAACAAAGCACAAACGCTTTGAATCTCAATTTTTTCAGATTTAAATAATTTACAAATTGCAAACAAAGCACAAACGCTTTGAATCTCAATTTTTTCAGATTTAAATAATTTACAAATTGCAAACAAAGCACACACGCTTTTAAACTCAAATTTTTCCGATTCAAATAATTTACAAATAGCAAACAAAGCACAAACGCTTTCAATCTAAATTTTTTGCAATTTAAATAATCTAAAAATTACAAACAAAGCACAAACGCTTTTAAACTCAAATTTTTCCAATTTAAATAATTTGCAAATTGCAAACAAAGCACAAACGCTTTGAATCTCAATTTTTTCCAATTTAAATAATTTATAAATTGCAAACAAAGCACAAACGCTTTCAATCTCAAATTTTTCAAAGTCCAAAACGACAACAGGGAAATATTTCTAGTAACCGTTTATAAGCGCCAATGGATTGGGGCTTTCAATGTCAAGATATAACAGCTAATCCTCGCCAAGGTCCCCAGACCACAGCCAAGCGCCAATCAGTTCAGATAGTCTGACAACGGGGCCGCACATATCGAGGTCGAAATAGCGAATCTCCTTGTTAATTTGTCTATGGATACAGTTGTTTAAACAAAATAGATTACGTCACAAGCTAACAATAAAATCGGTTCATTTTAAATTATTTTTATAATTTGAATCAGGTGATAGAGATTTAAATTCATGCCTCTGTGGTAAGTGGATGAAAAACATTTTGAAATTTTAACTTTCAAATTGGCAATATGTCGAATAACGATTTATAATTAATTACAAATACGATCTTCTAAGTTTGAATTTTTCAGTTGACATTTTACTAGTACTATTTTGATTTTTATTTTGAATAGTGATGAAAGAATTTGCATTTTGGACATATTAATGCAAAGAAGAAACCAAAAAAGAGATAAAAGTATTAATAAGCAGAAGTACGTCATTTAATATTTGCTAACAATGCAAAATGGCTACAGAAGCACAAACTGAAACGTATCAAGTATTTTTTGGTGTTTTGGGATGTGTATCAGCCATAAGCTTCAGTTGCTTGGGAGCAGCTTATGGAACAGCAAAATCTGGTATCGGAATATCAGCAATGGCTGTCAGAAGACCAGAACTGATCATGAAGTCCATCTTACCAGTAGTTATGAGTGGAATCATTGCTATATACGGGCTAGTCGTATCTGTTTTAATTGCAAATGCTATAAGTAACCCGAAACAAGGCTATTCTGTTTACAAAGGATTCCTCCATTTTGGAGCTGGTCTAAGCGTAGGACTTAGTGGCGTAGGAAGTGGAATTGCAATTGGCATTGTTGGCGACGCTGGCGTGAGAGGTACAGCCCAACAACAAAAATTATTTGTGGGTATGATTTTAATTCTTATTTTTGCTGAAGTTCTTGGACTTTATGGATTAATTGTAGCTTTGATTTTGTCAACAAAAGTATAACTACTTTGTAACTAATAAAGTATACGTATTCTGCAAAATTGTTTTGTGGTTTTGTACCAAATTATAAGAGTAATTTGTTAACAAATTTATTTTTTAAAATTACATTGGTAATTCAAAAAGTATTTTTTGTTGCTGTTGATTTCATAGATCAAATACTCTTAAAATGTTTGAATTAATTTACTAAACCAAAATATCATTAGATTGAAAACAAAAAAGGCTTAATTTAAAAACAGGGTTTCTCCCCCCAACTTGGCGATAAACCTCTGAGCATTTCAGCCTAATATTTTTTCCTGATCTCGCCGTTTTCAAATAATTTGTACCTACAATTTAATTTATATTATATTTGCATTCAGCTCTCCTTGTGAAACCCATTTCTTATTTATTAAATGGGCGTAATGCTTAAAAGAATATGATATAATGAACCATTAATGGTTCCCTATAACTAAATTTTAATAATTTAGAACTGTTGGCTTTGGAAACTATTAGAGTTTTTAATTGTGCATAAAAAAGGTTTTCTAAGTGGTTTTGGTTTATTAAGTAAAAGTATATAATTGTATTACAATGACGCACTCTACATCAATTAAAGCAGCCCAAAATGCAAGGAATGATCAATTGGAATATTTTTGTGTTTTAGTAAATATCGCCTATAATTTCGCCAAATTTGCCAAGGGAACCCTATTCTTCAGTATTACCACTTACATCAAAAGTAAATTCCATAATAAAGTTTTATGCTATGCTAACGAAAAATGAAAAAATATTTTATAACATAATTAATTTCTGTACTTTTGTCTATGTTTTGATTTCTAGTTATACTAAACATAAAATAATAAATCTGAATGAAAGTATATCTGAACCAAAAGAATACAGATAGACCTAGCACGCCGCATTTGTTCTCGCCAAATTTGGCTATTTTTTTTTTACTCGCCAAGTGGGATAATAATAAGTGGGACGGTATAGTTTGTCCTTTTTGCATAAATTATGATAATTTGATCTTTAGAAATAATTTCTTATATTACTAATAAAAGTTTTGTACCAAATTATGAGAGTAATTTGTTAACAAATTTATTTTTAAAAATTACATTGGTAATTCAAAAAGTATTTTTTGTTGCTGTTGATTTCATAGATCAAATACTCTTAAAATGTTTGAATTAATTTACTAAACCAAAATATCATTAGATTGAAAATTTTAACTAAGCCTGTTTTTAATTAAGCCTTTTTTGGGAACAGATGCAATATCTACACCTCTCCCGGCCGCCATGTTTCTTTCTTGGCAATCATGGCAAAAATCCCATTTTCTGAAAGTCGGCAATTTAAACCGGCAGCCGAAAACCAGGCGAGACGACAAAAAGAAATGGCTAGAAAGAAATTATTCCTAAGAGCCGGGTGGTTATGTCAGATATCATGTGCACCAATGGGAATGAAAGAATGAACCAGGGTTGCCACTACAATGCTCCAATGTCAGGGGAGACAAAGTTATCGCCCGACAAAACGCTCGAAAAATCGCCAAATTTGGCGACAAAAACGGAGGTGTAAATATCGAATCCGTACCTATTATTTCATTGTGCTCGCCACATTTTCCAGCTGTTTTAATAAAATGGTTCATTTTTTCAATAAACTAAGTTCCTATCTCACGGTTTACATCGGTGATTCAGCTGCTCTCTCCAAGATCCAAATTTAACTTGCTTCTTTCTTATAATGGAGCCACGACTGCATAATACTTAGAATTCGTTTAGCAGTCTCCCAAAGCTCACTTTGAATTACATACTAATTTTCTCAAATATACTATATTATCCAGCTGTCACAGACAAATAGCTCACTGCAATGTTTAAATTGCTACAAGAATGCTGAGAAAGCTGCTGTTTTCTCAGCATAATCAAATAATGCGTCAAATAATGCGTCTCTTCTCGCTGTGGGGCTGATTTTCTATTTTCATACTATTCCTTTCTCTTATCTCGACAGAGAAATATGTCGTCTTCTTAGATCATAAATGAAAGTTATGTTCCACATCGGATATTGTTTCTTTTCATGGTGCCACGACTGCGTTTTCACTAGGATTATCCTTTCCTAGCAAGCCTGTGCAAGTAAAAACAATACAGGCTTAACATTCTCTTAATTTTGTGTAACCTACGGATTCATTTACGCCGTGCTTCACACACACACATGAATATATATATATATATATATATATATATATATATATATATATATATATATATATATATATATATATATATATATATATATATATATATTATATATGTATATATATATATATATATATATATATATGTATATGTATTATATGTATGTATATATATATATGTATATATATGTATATATATATATGTATGTATATGTATATATATGTATGTATATATGTATATATATGTATATATATATATATATATATATATATGTATGCATATATATATATATATATATGCATATATATATATATATATATGCATATATATATATATATATATATATATATATATATATATATATATATATATATATATATATATATATATATATATATATATATATATATATATATATATATATATATATATATATATATATATATATATATATATATATATATATATATATATATATATATATATATATATATATATATATATATATATATATATATATATATATATATATATATATATATATATATATATATATTTTTCTGGCTTTTTTTCACTACTTATTATATTTCAGACATTTTGCCAATTTGGAACTTTTTTGTTCACCAAATCAGTATCTGTACCATATGATATCGAAGATAACATTTAACAAATAAAATGAAATATAAATTTATAAGAAATTTTACCTGTGCAATATTCTTGCCGAACAAGCAAAAAAAGTCTCCATTATTTCTTTGAAGGTCTAAAATGTCCTGTACTACGTCTTTCTTTCAGAAATTCGCTAATTAAAAATAATATTTCCATCCACTTTATATCGTAGTTTTTTGTATACTTCTATTTTATCGCCAAGTAAGCAAGAATCATCAACTATCCGCCACAAAGAAAGGCACTTCCGTTACTATATGTTTGGATGGAGCCACAGGCAAAACATTATTTTCTGCCTTTCCTTCTATTTTTACTCATTGCCATTGAAAAAGATTAGGTTTTCCTCTTCGTCATTTAACTGTTTCCGTTTTAAATATCATTTTAAAAGAATTTAGCAATTGCCTTGAAATTTATTTTGAGAGATCTGAAATCAGAGTTTATCACAGATTAAGTGATGCGATACACTCTAAAATATAAAGGTTTTAAAATAAGCAACTCTAAAAAAATAATGTTACGTGGGTCTAGTGTTTGAGAAAGAAGAAATTAATTCTCATTAATAAACACATGTATATCTTGATTAAATGAATTTATAAAAATTAAATAAATATCTAAGGAATGCAACTATAATCAACTTATTATTTGTAGATATCGAAGATTGCTCTCGTGTCGGCGCCTGTCCTAAAAACAATATGGCGATGATTTTTCTCAAAAGGTCTAACCCGCAAGCGCGGATGCCAGCAGCGTTCATCTTCTACTCTCCTCTGGTCACAACCTTGTCCTCTAAAAAAATCAGACTGCCCCGAGGAGAAAAAACAAGGGTCCAATCGAGAACGGAGGGGTCAGAAAAAATCAAACCCATGAGCTCTTCTATTGGTTGGGAAAAGTCCGAAGTTTCTTTCTAGTTCAAACCGGTCCTATTCTGGTATGTCTTTGACGATGACTCACGGGAAAAGGTAAAAAAACTGAACCGAAAGTAACTTATTGTTACAGCAAAATACTTGTAAAATAAACAAAAACGCACAATTAAAAAAAGCCTACATATCAGTACTCCACAAAATTAAGAATGTGTAAATTTTAGAATTATATTTGAGATCTTTTAGTATTACGTCTATACGAGAATTAAAAGTTGGTTTGGTTTAGAGAACTATGCACTATTATTTTGCTAAAGGCAAATAAAGACAAAGCCTACAGATTAATGGTGAATACAATCGGCTATGAAAATCTATGCCAGTAGTGAGATTGGAAACTCATGCACTCTGGTACCGAAGAGGAGTGCCCTACACTTACAGTCTTACTTAAAAGAAACTTAAATTTTGAAATTTCCATTTTAATCCTTTTAATCATTTTTGAGTGTGTTTGGTCTAGTTTCATTGTGATGTCTGTATATATATATATATATATATATATATATATATATATATATATATATATATATATATATATATGTATATATATATAAATATATATACACATATATATATATGTATATATATATATATATACATATATATATATATATATATATATATATATATATATATATATATATATATATATATACATACATATATATACATACATATATATATACATATGTATATATATATGCACATATATATATATATATATATATATATATATATATATATATATACATATATTTGTATATATATATATACACATATATATACATATATACATATATATATACATATATATATACATATATATATATATGTATATATATGTATATATATGAATATATATATATATATACACATATATATACATATATGTTTATATATATATATATATATATATATATATATATATATATATATATATATATATATATATATATATATATATATATATATATATATATATATATATATATATATATATATATATATATATATATATATATATGTTTTGTGTGTGTGTATGTATATATACCCGAGTTCAATTCATACAGCTTTCTTGGTCCTCAATTCGTACTATTATTGGCAAGTTCCATATGCGGAATGCGAGAAATCTGAGACTTTTGGTGTGTGAACATGTAAAAGAGAAAATGTGTGGTAAATATGAGATACAATAGAGAACCTAGGCGTTTGAGGTTAAACAAGTGCGGATCAGTGACAGTAATCGATTTATTCGCAGTAAGACATTTAACACCCAAGATTGTAAGGCAGCCACCTGTAAGCGATTGCGACAGTCCGTCATAGATCATATTGTAGATTAGTTCTGTATGAAGCATGTTTTTCGAATGACTCAAATTAACTAACATAACGTTTTCTTCCTTGAAGGAAAGAATATTCATATATTTCAATTTCAAAATATAAATATTTAAGGAAAAGAATTATACACACACACACACACACACACACACACACACATATATATATATATATATATATATATATATATATATATATATATATATATATATATATATATATATATATATATATATATATATATATACATATATATATTCATTTATATTCATTTTGTGTATTCAAACTTATATAGTCATTTATAGAGTTAAACCTGAATATAACGGCTTTGTAGAAACCGGGAAAATATTTCCATGAAAAACTTTGTCTTGGAAGTACACCTCTTATACATGCACAAAAACTGAGTTACAATTGTTTTTCATTTCACTAATTGCACAGATTAATATAAGCGAGACCAACAATTTTCATTAAAAATGAAAGGACCTCAAAACTTTCAAAATCTTTTTTACTATTCTTCCTCTTTTTTTATTAATATCTTTATCGAAAATTTAGTTTTAATGTTTCCTTATTTCATAAATTACTTAGCAATAAAATAGATAACTAAAATAACGTAAAGGAAAATCATATATTGAATTTTTTATAAACGGAAGTCCTCTATTGGTAAATAAACTAATCTGCTACGTGTTTTAAGAGATTTTTTTTCTTTCTATTTGATGATGACATATTTCTATTTTCAGGTAGAATGAAACTTTTTTTCAATATCAATAAATAATTTTATAAGACTTAATAATAATTTGGTGTTCATAAATGAATTTTTTATTGACCATCTTTTATTTATTTTTCGACTGCTATTAACTTTCATTTATAATTCCCTTAATATTAAGTGTATTTTTTTATTTTATTTATTTTATTTTTTTTGTTTAGAGAAATTATTTAAGAATTTGCAATACAGTAAGTTAGATTAGATAAAATAACTTTTACAGTATTTTCTGAAATAATCTGGTGTAATTCTGCTTTCATTTGAATTAACCCTTCTAATATTTATTTCCATTAGTTTAATGAATCAAAAAATTCTTTTATTGGTGTTTAAACGTAAAACACTATTTAAAAGAAAATAATTATGTTTTAAAAGATAGAAAATATAAATGCATAGTTTCACTAAACGATGTCTTTGAAGCTGACTTTAGAGTCATATAAATTCCCTACTCTAATATATTTGCTAATAGTTTCATCTCGTTACTCCAAAGAGATTGAGAGAGAGAAAATTCTATTAGTAATATGCTTAATTTATAATCTTATAGGCGTTAAAGAGTATTGATTTGAATGCCTAACTTAAAGTTAGGCATAGAACTGAAATATTTATTTTGTTGTCAATTTACTTACATATCTTTTTGAAACAAAGAAATAAGGCCATTTATTGGCGGTTTATAATTTTTGCATTCTATTTGAAACGTTATATTTTGTTTACTGGTTTGGCACTTCTCAAAAATGTCCTTGTTAAAGATAATTTTGCAAATTTGGTAAGTGGTTGTAATGATGTAATTGAAAAATACATATCAAATAATATTAAAAAATATACTATTAAAAATATACTATTAAAATATTAAAAACATACGTAAAAATGAAGTTAAATGAAACATTCAATTTTAAAAATAAAATACGAATTTTAAAGGACATGTTTTGTTATTTTCTATGTCACTACACTGTTTTTTATGACTTCAAAAAATATTTTCTCTTATATATGGGATCATTTATACTTCATACATTATACCCGTACTTTTTAGTTGTATCTTAAATAAGTAAATTACACTTTAACAAATATACTAATAAATAAATAAATATATTTTATAATCACATCTTTGGTATTTAGAAACAAGCAAAAACTTTATTTTTGAAATCTACATTTGTTTCATATTTTGAACTTCTGACAACAAAAATATGTGAATTATTTCTACCGTGTATGCTATTAAACGAAAGAAGGATTTAAGACATGAAGTTTTTTTAATTAAGTTATTATAAAAATATTTATTGAAAAATATTTGAAATACCTAAAATATATTCAATATTTAA
This sequence comes from Pardosa pseudoannulata, assembly GCA_032207245.1. Classification (NCBI taxonomy): domain Eukaryota; kingdom Metazoa; phylum Arthropoda; class Arachnida; order Araneae; family Lycosidae; genus Pardosa; species Pardosa pseudoannulata. Next base: position 113,647,929 of record CM063504.1, on the reverse strand, counting down.
TATTCATATATTCAATTATTTATAATTCAATTATTAGGAATATTTTACTAAAAAATACCAAATTGAAAAGAAAATACATTTATCAACAGTAAATGACATTGTCACGTATTTAACTTGCTCTTCGAGAGTTCTTTTCGGTTTTTATTATTGTGTTCTATATACTCTTGGAGATAATTATCTTAAATCAAAGTGCTGAACATTCGGTAGTTACATACTATGATTATGATTCACATACGGAAATGAATAATAAAATTCCCCAAGGTCGTCCTTCAGCTCAGGTTTGACATTTAATCTATGCTTCCATCATTTAAAAATAAATAAATTAGATTTCTTTTCAAAAGAACAATCTTACATACAGAATATATGAAGTACGACAGTTAGAATTCCAGATGGGATTTATACAATTTAACTTCATTGTAGTAAAAATAAAACATTTTTGTCATTTGTTATCGAATCATATTGCTCTTTATCATAAACAGGAAAAGAATGCACATTGATTTCTTAGATAGTTTGATATTTAAACAAAACAAGGACAGATGGTTTTACGTAAGCAAAATATGCCGTACAGATCCTTACAAATGTTAAAATTTTCATATAAAAGTGAGAAAAATTGCATGATTTAGTCACAGTTCAGTAACTGGCTACATCTTACAGGTAAGTGTGGTCATTCTACTATAAGCAGTATTTATAATTAAAGTAACATCTTTGTAGGGTTTGTTTCCGTTTTGTTCTAAAGTTGTTATATCTTATTTGTGCAACACTAATCAATGAATACTTCAAAGATTATTATCTATATAAGAGGACAGTTACATTAGTTGTATTATGTGAATTCGATAGAAATTATTTTGCAAAATTTCTTTATCTATACGTATTACCCACTCATAAAAACACTCACACACTCATCACTAAATCTCCATATCCACTGAACCGATTGCAATAAAGTTTTCAGTTATATATTCATGTAGATACTCACTAAGGAACGGCCTTTCAGAATTCCATGCATATGAAGGGTAACGAGGGTGGATGTTAAATTAGTGATTAGTAAGCCGAGGTAGCTCAGCCGGCAAAGGCAACTCTCTCTCTTAACTCAGAGGTTGCGGGTTCGTATCTCGAGCCAGTCTAAGGTCCGCCTAATTCGTTAGCGTTGACTGGGGTTCGTAAAATATGTCCGTGGTCACAATGCCCTCCATGTTCTCAATCAATACTTCTGGGGGTGGCTGTCCAGGTCTATGGGTCTTCTGTTTGGTCCCTTATTCAAAATTACGAGGACCCACTTGAACCTAAGCTATACTTTCACCCTTGAGGTGCTCGTTAAAACGAAAAGCACATCCCTTTGCCTTAAATCGAGTAATCCCCGTATTATATCTTGCTTAGTTTGCCCAAGTGGCTTTTTTGATTTTGTTTTGGAGTGCTACGGTCTACTTTTTTTGCAACACGAGGGCTAATGAGACCGGGACCTACAGTTTAAAGCCGATTCCGAACGGCTACGAACATCCATGCCACAGTGGGATTCGAACCCACGAACTCCGGTACCAATGGCCAGCACCCTAACCAATCGGCCGTCGTTCGGCTTGACCAAGTGTCATAAGACAACAGCAATTAGTGATTAGTTAATAACTTAATATCTATATTTCCAATATAGATTTATATTTTACATTTCTTATATTTTGAATTCTGATATTTTGAAGCCCAGTGGTGTAGGGATAGCGCTTCGCACTCCTACGACACAGGTCCGGGGACAAAGGATATATCATCCCTTTATCCCTTCAGGGGGTAGGCAATTTAAGGATTAAGCATGATTCGGAACTAAACCCTGGACATTCTGCTTAAGGTTGACCACCTAACCGGAATCTTTGCTCTGCACCCAGGGCCCTTGGTTTGAAAACAGAGATGGGCGCCCTAGGCCTTGTTCTCAAATTTAGGCTGTTGTGCCGAGGAGTTTAGTTTAGTATTATATGATAGTATAATAAATATAAAATATAAATCTATCATATGGACAAGTTCAGAAGTATACAGCCTACAGTTCCAGGTCCTTATCAAGATCTTTGTCTTTCTCCCTCACACGGCGCCACCATTACTGTAACTAACAGTGCTCAATAATAATTTCTGTTCATGATTTTTGACCACTACGGAACTCGTCTTCATCGTTCATCTTCCGTTTCATCTTAAATATAGTGGTATTTTTTCCTCTCTTTTTTTACCCTGATTTTGTTTTGTTTAGGTGATAGCCAAAAAGATTTAGAATTGGTGGTGGTTAGAGGTTTTGTTTCTTGACCACATGCTTGGACTTCTTTCGTCTTTTTCTTTTTCTAACTCGCGTAATTTTTTTGCTTGTGTTGCAAACTGTAAATACGGGTTTTTAACCTTTATTCCTTTTTCCTGAAAGCATTTGTGTATATTTATACTTAAACAATTTACATACTGTAGAGCCCTAATGAAATTTTTGATTAGCCTTTATGGTTTATTCTGTTAAACCGCATTACAATGGGTGTTAATTAAAGTTGATGGAATGACAATACCTCACCAAGTTCTAAAGATCGCTGGAGATGATGCTTGCTATTCGTACTCTCCTTCATATTTGATCCTTAGTACAGCTTCTCTAATGTATCGAGTGCGTACATTGTATGCCACGTCTCCAACAACAAAATATTTTGCATATAATTTACTAAAAAATAAAATTACATATAATTTTATTTTTAAATTGCACATAATATATATTTTAATATAACTATTTAATTACATAGTATCAACATGTACAGTGTTATCAAGTGATTCTTTTAAGTATTAAAGTTGATTAATTTAAGGTAAAATAAATACATAAAAATTAATGATACATAAATAATTAATTTAAAAACGTAAATAAATCATATACAGGCAAAATTCCTGAGTCGGTACCTCGATTGCATCATCCTATGGTCAGTACTGATCATAAGCCACTTCCACCATCTTTTGTATTTTTGAGCTGCACTTTGCACCTTATAAATAGAAATATGCACTTTTTAAGCTTTAGATATTGAGATATGATAGCTGTGAGATTCACACAGTAAACAACAGATGTAGTAAACTGTTCACGTAAGCGCTAAATCTTTCAAATTACTTATTTATAGCACAGTTATATAATTTTACAAGTCTTATTACAGGTTGTTAGATCGTTAGATGAAACATTTTTAATATTTTTTTAAACGAAAATTATTTTAAATCAGGTTAGGTCAATTCAGATTATAGGATACTTTAATTGATTTATCAAATATTTTACTATCAGTTATATTCTTAATATGGAAATAAATTCTGAAGGTATCAAGAATTTTAACAGTAAAACTCTAATCCAACGATCACGGTACTAAAATTCAGCATTTTTTTTCAAAATGTTCTAAAACAAAAGGCATTTTTCTTAAAAACGACACATTTATCAAATGAACAAAATTAACTAAAGAAATCATTATAACAAATGTTAAAAAACTGCTTATTTATTGCAATCATTTTTACAAATTGAAGAGATGAATTATTGAATTGTTGCTAGAGCTATTGGAATTTACAATAAAAATAAAAAATGAGTAAGACATGAAATACTTCAACACATTAATATACAATTACATAAGTATAAAAAAATAGTTACACATTCGAAAATTTATACTTTAAAAGATTTTGCAAAATACGGCATCTGAAGAAAAGAAATTTAAAATATATATATGCACTAACTGCAAATTTAATTATGTTTATGTATTTTAAGACACAAAACATCTTTTTTATTAACGAAAGAGTAAAAATAATCTGACTCCGTAACTTTATTTCGAAATAATTCTACTATTATAAGTCTACTCTTTCTAAGAATTTAAAGTTTTATATATTATATTTTTATGATTCCTATGGTTTCAGTTATTTGTGATTAAAGCGCTTGCAGTTTTACCATTTAAGAGTTTCTTTGTAAGAATATAGCGAGTCTTTTTAATCTGTATTATAGCACTATTTTTTCAGTCTCTGAAAAGTGGTATATTCTTTAAAGAAATTATTAAATATAAAAACATTGCTGGTTAATTTTAATAGATTAAAATGATTTTGTACAGTAATCTAAAACTAGTAATATTTGCCTGAAAACTATTTAATTAGCTTTTTTTTTAATTTGAAAAATTAACAATATTATATCATTTATAACAGAAATATAATAATTAATCACTCGCATTGTAATAATTCATGCACTAAAACGTAAAAATATTTTTTAATTGAAAGCAGGCTTTATATTTTCTAAAGTATTATACAAGGATGTTTCTTCATTTGATATCCAAAACTAAATAAAGATTCTTGTAATTTAAAAATATTAATTATCTTCCAATATATTTTTCTAACTATGGTGCATTTTTAGCTCTTCTTCTTCGTATTGGGCTGTCTAAAAATTGTAGTAAGAACTGCAACAGAAATCTCTTTTGCTAGAAACATGAATCATACCACTATTGTATTTTTGCTATTGGTAGCATTGACATATTCCACAGCAAGGTCAATTGGTAAGTATAAACAATATGCTGTTTAATTTTTTTTGTATATAATAATATTTTCAAATATTTTTTATTAAGCAGTAAATTTATATTTCCTTGTATTTTTAGTATTGTGAAAATTAAAAATAAATTTTTCAAGAAGTATACTCAAAGTGTCCTTATATTTTTAACTTTAAGTTAATTATAAGTATAAGAAGAGTAACATATTTATTAAACAGAGCAATTATATAGCATGAACTCCAGTTTTTAACATATGTTTAAAACACCTTTCAATGCAGTAAAAACTTATGCGTAACCTATACTTTCAAATGAAGATTAAATTATTTACACATGTCACTTCTTTAACATGTGTATTGAATAATATATTTTAGCCAAAAGTAACCTTATATTTATGACGTTAAGAAAGTGAAAAAAACAGTTAACATTTTAAAAATGTTTTAATATTTTTATTTTTCATAAATAATAAGACTTAAAACACAAAATTTAAATGTCAATGATACTATACTATTGCTATTAAAGGGATAATACAAAGATGTATAATTTTTTTAACTTAATTTAAGGTAATAACATCCTCTATATAATAAAAGCCTAAGTTATCTGTTCGTCTGTCCTCGAATTTATGAAGCTTTTGGACCTGGAATGGATAGGGATATCCATACTGGATTCTTGATGAGTTAGGGCTAGCAAAATGCAAAACTAGTCTTTAAAACGTTCGAAATTCCCCCCTTCCATTTTCGAGCTGTTAATACCATTATATCTATCCCTATGTTCCCCGGTTAAGAGCAGGTGATTAAATTTATCACATAATAATAGGTAATAGTAACATTTATTTTCTAGCATTTTGACTTCAATTAGCCATCACATTTAATTATTTCTTATTTTAAATTATTTAAATATCGTCTCCATTATTTTCATACATTTTATCACTGGACTTAGATATTACGTAAATAATTTTCTTTTATATTTGGCTTAAATAATAGATTAGGTACATATGTGATAATTTCAAATTTAATCATCGATTATTTTTTGTTGCAGTGAAAGTTTTATCACCGGTATTAACAATAAATTCTTTTCATAAAATTCTAGGATTCTAGCTCACGGACTAATAAATATATAGCCTTGAAGTTATATATCTTTGAAAATTAAGAAGTTTCTTCTTTTGTGTGTTTGTTGTTTATACATAACCACACGTTTTGCAATCAATTCGTTAAATTTATGACATCATTCATATATAACGCCAAATAATCACTGTCAATATTAAAACCTCTGCTGTCCATCTTATCAAGTAATATGTAAAAATAAATTAAAGTTGACAACTAGCATGCAGTCAATAACGATAAACAAATTATTCAGCTTGTTCCAGGTAATCAGCCAAAAAAACAAACAATTACCTGCCTCATAGAGTACTTTACATTTTTGGAAAATTAAAAATTTTACTGATCCCTTGATAAGAAGGGCTATATGCTAGTTTCAGATATTCTGAATGTACTTTTTAATGTTAGCGTTACGAGAGTTTTGAGTTGTTTTATTACGATTTAGAAGATTTAGTATAGTAACAAATATTCACAATGTTAGGAAGGCTTTTAGGTAATTTTTATACGGTAATTAATTATACAAATATACATTTACGAAAATTTTTAAATTTATATATGTGTGTTTTCAGATTCGTCAAATGGACATGTTGAAGAAGTTCGTGAAGAGTAAGCCATTTTAAACTTTATTACATATTAGAAGTAAAATATTTTCGTGTAATAACTGAAATTCATTTATGGATTAATCATCTCTCTATTATACACATATGCTGTTGCACACTCACTATGGCTCCAATTGTCTTGCTACTTCTGGACTTTCTTTTCTTCTACTACTCTTCTTTCTTCTTCTCTCTTTTTTCTCTTCTACTTTTTCTTCTACTGGCCCTAATTTTGATGCAGATAAGGGTATGGCTGATCTTTGCCTGGCAAGTGTTCTGGATAAACGCGTGAAACAGCTCGTCCATTGCATGCAGCTCCCATACATTATCTCAATTCCCTGCTCTTCGTATGATGACTATCGCTTGAATGAAGAAATACCCTCACTAAAGTTTGGAGAACTCTTATGAACAATACCACCTAGTGACTTCCGAAGAGAATGGAACGGTATACAATCAGTGCACTTGCAAGCATGCTTTTAATGCACCCCAATTTTATTTATTATGTCTAATAAATGTTTCCAATTAATCACTCTCTCTTTTCCTGTTATGTCTTCAAAATCTGCTTCTTTTATACCCCTAACGTTTCCGCCCATAGGTTCTTATGCAAGTCCTCATTCTTACATTGTTCCTACCCCATCTAGAATTTCATCACAATATTTAGGAAACACCCTGTATAGAGCTCAGAATACAACTAAATTGAGAGGTGCACAACGGCACCTTAGAAAAATCCTTAGAAAAAAAACTCGATTTTCTGTGGCTAATAGTTAAGTAAAAGGAAATGCATATGCACTTAAGCACAGGAGTCAAGAGAAAACTGGTCTAAACTAATTCAGGAATAGCAAAATGGATATTTACATTTTCACAATTAAAGTTAATTGTACGTATATACAGCGCAACACTTAACACAGTACGCGGGTAAATTTCGCAGGTGAATTGTAGCGGGAGCGAACATTTCGCGACTAAATTTAGTTATTCAATTAAATCTCAATAGATCGAAAATTATATAATTTTTAACCAAATTTCGTATTTTATATTGAAATATATAAACAAATATATAAATATAAATATATAAATAACGACCATAAGATTTTTGTAAACAAAATATATATTTTTAGTATATAAATTTATAATAGTACCATAAATATAAATAATCAAATAGAAATAGTAGTTCCATAATTTTAATTTTTCCCTGTTCTGTGGTTCCGCATTTACTGATGTAAAAACTATTTTTTATTTGTCTAAATTCTTCCAGAATCTATGCAGTAGACAAGAACATTCGGTTTCGTTGTCTTGTATATAACGTTATTTTCGTACCCACAAACAAACCATGTTGTTACAAAAATCCTTACTATTACATGTACCGAGCTCAAGTATCAATCGTCAGGAAACGCACTAGTACGTGCGCCGGATACAATGTGTTAAAATGTTTAAAATGCAGTCAGTAATAGTCAAGATATATAATTTTTGTTAAAATTTCAGCTCTAAAATTTATCGTAATTCCAATACTTCCTTTGTACAAAGAAGTAAAAGATAGAGTATATGATAAAACAAATTAATAATTAAGTATATCTTTGGAATTAATGACATTTAATTAACAACTAGTAGCCATGTACTCAGAAAAATTGTAAAAGTACTAAAATACTTATAATAAAGTCATGCAAAACTTTTATAATTTAAAATTTCTGTAATGCACTGCCTTATTCATATAAATTTGAATGATATAGAATCAACATTTTATAAAAATTTAAATTTTTAAAACTCAATAATTTCTCAATAAACTTAACCTTTTTAAAAGCTGTTCAAATCATTTTATTCTACCTAAAGGTTTGATGAATTCGTTTTTAATTAAAATCACCAAAGTAAACAATAAGTATTTAAGTTAATGATGTCATACATTACTTTAAACATTTTGCATCAAAAATATTTGTGTGCAACTTTTTTTTTAATATTTCCAGAACACCTTCATTAAATGAGGATGCAGCTTTCAGTCTTTCTGCGGTTGGGGATACAGAGGCGCGGAATAAATGGACAAGTCTTTTTGCAAAACTAAAAGGAGGTGTTTTAAAAACTCTTGGAAGGAACGAACAGACACTTGAAAATGTCGATGAAGAAGAAAGAATCATTTGGTTACCGGCATTGAAATTTTTAGCATCCCATGTTGCAATGGAGCAGCTTTCAAAGCTTGGAAGAAGTGAGGAAATATCCGAAAGTCTGCATGCAAATGACGATGAAGAAGCAAGAATCTGGTTAACAGCACTGAAATTTTTAGGGAAAAATCTTGGAAAACACTTAGCAAAACAGCAGCTTTCAAAGCTTGGCAGAAATGAGGAAATACCAGAAAGTCTGTCTGCAAATGAAGATGAAGAAGAAAGAGTCATTTGGTTACTGCCATTGAAATTATTAGCATCACATGTTGCGATGGAACAGCTTTCAAAGCTTGGAAGAAGTGAGGAAATATCTGAAAGTCTGTCTGCAAATGACGATGAAAAAGAAAGAATCATCTGGTTACCAGCATTAAAATTTTTAGCATCCCACATAGCAATGGAACAACTTTCAAAGCTTGGAAGAAGTGAGGAAATATCTGAGAGTCTGTCTGCAAATGACGATGAAAAGGAAAGAATCATTTGGTTACCAGCATTGAAATTTTTAGCATCGCATGTCGCGATGGAACAGCTTTCAAAGCTTGGAAGAAGTGAGGAAATATCCGAAAGTCTGCAAGTAAATGATGATGAAGAAGCAAGAATCTGGTTAACAGCACTGAAATTTTTAGGAAAAAATCTCGGAAAACACTTAGCAAAACAGCAGCTCTCAAAGCTTGGAAGAAGTGAGAAAATACCAGAAAACCTGTATGCAAATGACGATGAAGAAGCAAGAATCTGGTTAACAGCATTAAAATTTTTAGGAAAAAACCTCGGAAAACATTTAGCAAAACAGCAGCTTTCAAAGCTGGGATGAAATGAATAGACTCTGAAAGCTACTCTGCAGGTGACAGTGGAGCAGTAATGCTTTAAAGAAATAATAAATTTCTGATCAAATGGGTAAAAAATTAAATATTACATCCTTCAATAAAAGCACATAACAAAAAGTAAAACAAAAAGTTGAAGTAAATGACAGACAATTGGAAGCCTCTTTGAAAATGATGATGGTAAAGCAAGGAAGAAATGATTCAACACATCAAACGCTAGAACAAAATTCATAGTGAAACAAGCTCTGAAATAACATAAAAATATTTCATTAAGGTACTTGAATGAACTTGAAATAAAGTATCTAAGAATAAAGGAACAGAAACTAACTATTAATTTTAAATCTACATTTTATTGCTCAGGAAGAATGTTTTTAATATTGTAATGTTTCTGTAATGTGATTTAAGAGCACAGTAATACAGACTATTATTTAGAGAAAAATTAAAACTGCTGTAGTATCATTAACAATATACATCCTCACATGAAATAACTTTCGAACTTTTTAATAAAGCATTTTTAGAAAATATTATTTATGTTTGATTTCAGTTATTCATTGCAATTGTAAGATTCTTTCATATTCTTTAAATTACACCATTTTCTACAATTACAAATTAAAAGATATTTTAACTTAACACAGATTTTAAAGAAAGAAAACACTACAATGAAAATAATAAGAATAGAAAGTTTAGGAAACCCCGAGAAGCAAGATGAGAAATTTCAATGAAATAGTTAACTATTGATGTTTACACATTCGATGTAGATCTAAAACAAACAAAAACGATAAAGCCTCAAATTTCATATTGTTATAACGAAAATTTAATGCCAATATAAAATATTTATTTTCATTTTAAGTGCAAAACTAAATCACAACTTTAATTCAAAATAATATTTATGCATCTTTTAACTAAACTATTTAGAATTCTGCCTCGTTGCGCTTCGTGGTTAACTGAAACCAACAAAGAACACGAATACTCTACAAAATGTTTAATGCATGTATTTTAATTTTTTATTTTAACTTTTTTTAGTATAATTCATAAATAGTAAAGGATAAAACAAATGAAAATTAGTTTAACTTAAAAATTATTCTTAGACATCATCTAAAGAAATATTTTCACTAACTAGTCAAATCCATCTTTCCGGTCTGATAATCATTCTTTTCTCGCTGATGAAAGTTTTATCAAATTTAATTTCTCCCAACTGACATAAATTTCATTGCCTAGTTTTGTTTGGAGTAAGAGCTTACAGCAGTCTAGCCTCTTGAATAATTTGTTTGGTCTGTATTTTTTTCTTTTGTCTATGTGTTTAAGCATTTTTTCATGATGCAAAATCAAAAGCGTCTCTACAAAATGCCATAAATGTTGTTTGATGTTAAACTGTCTGACACCATCACAGCTGTGACTGCAAATGGCCTTAAATTACACTATTCACGTAATCTTCATTATTATCTGTTGTAAGATTGACGAATTTTTGAGCTTATATTAGATACAGTAATCAACTTGTGTGGAATGTAAAATATGAAAATCTTTACTATGAAGTTTTCAGGATTCCCATAATTATTCGAAGAATATAATATCCTCTTGGAACAATGCTACGTTTAACATATATATTTTACTTTAATGCGAATTTGTCGTGAAAACATGTCTTTATTATTGGTGCTCCAGCACTCATATTGTTTACAAAGCGTTTGTAAAGCATAGCATCTCTCCAAATTGACGAGTTATTGACTCGTCAGGGGTAATTAGTCGACTTATTTTTGTCCGTCAAGCTTTTTGCCTAACGTGTGATCGTTTGGGTGACTTATGAGGTCTGGTATTTTCCAGATGGTTCTATGCTTTGGCTCTCTAAAAAGAAGTCCAAGAGCCCAAGCTCATGTGTTACTTCAATTGCGTTTAGACGGATGCCCTGAACAAAATCTGCATTAGGACCCGTTTAGCAATAAGTCTGATAGTACACTACACCTGTTGTGTTGATGTAACTTGTGTTCTTGTATTGAACGAAGGTTATTTCTTGATTAGTAATATTTTTCTGCATTACTACTTATTAATGAGTTAAATTAATTTCTGCTTTGTATTACCTTTGAAAGTCCAATTAATCCTGAATCCGCACACTCGAAACGAGGTTTGGTTTGATTTGGTATGCAGCACTACTGTCTACTGTTTTGCTCACGAGTACGCTCGAAAGAATATACTAAATATAAGATGTCATATAAGAGTTCCAATTTTTAAAAAAGTTACTGCTTATTTAATTACATTAAAACTTCAATACAACAATATCTAGGGATCCCAATAAAACTAATGTTACATAGGAATATATCGTTTTATGTATGGACAATAAAATCTCAATATTTTAATTATAGACGATTTAATATGTTTATGACATAATAATAAAAGGTTTTAAAATAGCATCAAAGGGTTAAATATTATTTAACCCACTGAACGGACGCGTCGACGGGGGTTCGACAGCGAATTCCTGTTCGAAAACGGACCTGTCGACCCCTTCTCGTTCGCACTCGTATAACTCGTATCGCACACTTTTGAGGGAAAAAAATATTGCAAAGCGATATTAAATGAAAGAAACTAATTTTGAGTAACGGAACTCCTTTACCTTGCAGGGAAAATAATTTAAAAGTAGCCTGACAACTTTTAAACCGGCAACTCTAGTATGATACGGTAAGTTCCGTCTGGAATTTACGAAAAGGGTGACTGTTTTGAAAGGGAAAAAAGGTGGGGAGGGTGGCCAGTGGATGGGTTAAATAAAAATTTGAAAAAAAAATTAGTCTAACAGTAAAATTTAAATACTTGAGAAACTTATTTGTTGAAATAAATCTTTTATATTTCTTGCTTCTTCATTTGTTTCGCTGTTAAATCAATTAACAAGAAAATGAACAAAGTATTAAAGAAGAAAACGATAAAAAATTACGAATAAAAAGCCTTGAAAAAATTATCCGTAGAGACTTAATAGATTGAAGTTCTTGTCAATAAAGTATGCGAGGGAGCTGTATTATCCTTAACAACATCTGCGTCATCGTTTTTCTATTTATCCAAGATTTCAAGAAAAATATTTTAGTTACAAACTCCTGCAAAAACATAGTTTCATCATCCGTTGTTATTATTTATGCCACGTTCTTTTCCTCCCGGTATTAAGCCAAAAGATGGCAAAATGGGTAGAGCATTCATATTCTGTACTGAAGTTGGTGGGTTTGAATCCCGCTGTGGCATGGATGATCGTAGATGTATGGAATCGGATTTAAACAGTAGGTCCCGGTCATATTTTCCTTGTATTTCAAAAATATACACCTTTGTGCTCCAAAACAAACTAAACCGTATTCTCTGGTATTCAAAATTTGAAAAGTCGTTGCGGAAGGAAAAAAAACCACCCGTGAGGAAATATTGTTTTTCCTAAAATATTATCGTTATATCTGATATTGGCATAGTGAAGTTTTACTGTATTTCGGAAAAACTCTGTTTTATCTTGTGTCAGAAATTACATTTAATACATGAAAACATAAACTTACAACAGTATACTAACGATAAACAGTAAACATCATTGTGTTGTATACATATATCAATATCGTATATAGTCTCATAAAACGATCTATAAAGACTTTGAATATAATCTTTAACCTTTTTACATCGATATTATAGATTCTAGATCTAAGAGAAATTGGCAGAAAAGCTATTTTATTTTATTGAAAATGTTTGTGAGTATGCATTTCCTTTCAGAACAAAGATAAAACTGAAATATTTATTAGTTTGTCTTTACTTTTAATATATTTTGGATTTAAAGTGAAATTGCAAAGTGTGATCATGGACTCTATAGTCTGTTGCAACAATTGTCAGCTTATGGAACTCGGGGGGGGGGGGGCGATAGCAGTGAATCTGAAGATCCAACCATGATTTCTGCATACCATGCAAGTATTTTTTCCCCACAGATGAGTTCAGATGCGCCATACAAGTCAAGCATATTTTTCTTTTTACCTTCTAACTTTCCCCGTCAACACTAGAAGAGAAAAAGGATGATAGATTCTCTTTTGATTATAGTGAAAAAAGATAATCTCAATCTTGTAATTAAATTTTCTTAATTTACACTTGTCCAAAAAACACACATTTAGTGAAGTATCCATCTAAATACCCAGATTTGTTTTTGGTGTGCAACTCAAACACACTCCCGATCAATATCAGAAATCAAAGAATATCTTATACATGAATTGTTAAAAAAAATGTTTTATGTATACGCCATTTGTATGGTACACTGCCTTTTACATTCTGTTTCAAGATTTTAATCTAAACAAGAGATAAAGATCATAAAGGATATAACTCTAGTCATATAGCGACGAACTCTGGCCGATTGGTTAGAGCTCTGATCATCGGTACCGGAGTTTGTGGGTGCGAATCCCACTATGGCATAGATATTCGTAGACGATCGGAATCGGCTTTAAGCAGTAGGTCCCTGTCTCATTAGCCCTCGTGTGCAAAACAGTATACCGTAGCCCTCGTAACCAACACAAACTTACTCAAATAACCAAAAATATTCTTTATTTCATTTCAATAATTTCATGAATTTCCTAGTGATACAAAGTAAATAAACATTTTCAAGTATCTCTCCCTCCCCCCCTGTTCTCTTACTATCACATTAAGGTGGCATGATAATTATTAAACATAATGACAATTTTTTAAAATAATGTCAATTATTAAAAATAATGACAATAAAAAATTTTTGGTGACAGAACATGAAAATATAAATTATAAATTATTTTCTCGAATAACATCACTAATGCTTAAAGTAAATTAATATTAATTATACAATATTTAGCTAAAACTGACAATTCATTTCATAACTCGGTAATATAAACGAACATTTAATATTCGAGGATTAAATGTTATATAATTTTCTACTAACTGTGGGAAAACTAAACCTAGTTAAGGAATAAGACTTTATCTCTTGTGTTTAGATACCGTTGATTAAACTACTTTGTTAATGTGAAAAAAAATAAAGAATACCCTAGAGATACATTTCTATTTTCATCCAAGGAAATATAAAGGATACCTAAGAGACATAATCATCCAAGAAGATTAGACTTGACTGTATTTAATCTGAGATTATCTCAGAGTGAATCCCTGATATCTAATCAATGGTTAACCTGACTCTAAAACTCTTATAGGACTATACCCTTAAATGTATCAATTGCTGAAAAAAAAATCCCAGTTTATGAAATACTAATATTAACCCACTAATACTTAAATTAAATTAAGGTTAACTATATTTTTTTAGCCAAAACGAACATTTCATTTCATAATTTGGTAACTTTGACGAACATTTAAACTTCAAGAATTAAATGTTATATAATTTTTTACTGACTGTGTGAAAACTAAACCTAGTTAAGGAATTAGACTTTACCTCTTGTGTTTAAATACCGTTGATTAAACTACTATGTCAATGTGAAATAAAATAAAGAATATTCTAGAGATACATTTCTCTTTTCATCCATGGAAATATAAAGGATGCTTAAGATACAGATTCACAGAAGAAGATTAGGCTTGACTGTATTTAATCTGAGATTATCTCACAGTGAATCCCTGATATCTATTCATGCTAGGTTAACAAGACTCTTAAACTCTTATGGGACTATGGCCTTAAATGTTTCAGTTGCTGAAAAGGAAATCCCAATTTATAAAATGTTAATATTATAATTATGTAATGTTGTAATTAATTGTCATAATTATGTATAACACCATTAATAATTACAAAAAATTAAGATTAATTATACAATTTTTAGCCAAAATGAAGATTTAATTTCATAATTTGGTAACATAAACGTACATTTAATCTTCAAGGATTAAATGTGATATAATATTTTACTAACTGAGTGGAAACTAAACCTAGATAAGGAATTAGACTTTACCCCTTGTGTTTTAAATAACGTAGATTAAACAAATCTATCAATATGAAAGAAAATAAAGAATACCCTAGAGATACACTTCTATTTTCATCCACGGAAATATAAAGGATGACTAAGAGACAAATTCATCGAAGAAGATTAGACTTGACTGTATTTAATCTCAGATTATCTCAGTGAATCCCCGATATGTATTCAATGGTTAACCTGACACTAAAACTCTTATGTGACAATACCCTTAAATGTTTCAATTGCTGAAAAAAATCCCAATTAATTAAATGTTAATATGACACAACTAATAATTAAATAAAATTAAGGTTAATTACATTTTTTTAGCCAAAACAAACATTTCATTGCATGATACGGTAACATAAATGAACATTTAATATACAAGGACTAAATGTTATATAATTTCCTACTAACTGTGGGGAAACTAAACCTAGTTAAGGAATTAGACTTTACCTCTTGTGTTTAGATACCGTTGACTAAACTACTCTGTCAATGTGAAAGAAAATAAAGAATACCCTAGAGATACATTTCCATTTTCATCCACGGAATTATAAAGGATGCCTAAGACACAGATTCATCCAAAAAGATTAGACTTGATTGTATTTAATCTGAGATTATCTCAGAGTGAATCCCTGATATCTAATCAATGGTTAACTTGACTCTAAAACTCTTATGGGACTATACCCTTAATTTTTCCAATTGCTGAAAAGAAAATCCCAACTTATGAAATGTTTATATTAACACAACTAATACTTTAGTTAAATTAAGGTTAATCATATTTTTTTAGCCAAAACGTACCTTTCATTTCATGATTCGGTAACATAAACGGACATTTAATCTTCAAGGTTTAAATGTTATATAATTTTCTACTAACTGTGTGGAAACTAAACCTACTTAAGAGATTAGTCTTGACTGTATTTAATCTGAGATTATCTCACAGTGAATCCCTGATATCTAATCAACCGTGATTAACCTGACTCTAAATCTCTTATGGGACTATCTTAAATGTATCAATTGATGAAAAGAAAATCCCAATTTATGAACTGCTAATATTAACACCACTAATACTTAAACTAAATTAAGATTAATTATATAACTTTTATCCAAAACGAGCATTTTATTTCATAATTTGGTAACATAAACGGACATTTACTCTTCAAGGATTAAATGTTATATAAATTTTCTACTAATTGTGTGGAAACTAAACTTACTTAAGAAATTAGACTTTCCTATTGCGTTTAGATGCATTTGATTAAACTACTTTGTCAATGTGAAAGAAAATAAAGAATAACCTAAAGATACATTTCTCTTTTCATCCACGGAAATGTAAAGGATGCCTAAGAGACAGATTCACCAAAGGAGATTAGACTTGACTGTATTAACCTGAGATTATCTCACAGTGAATCCCAGATATGTAATCAAGAATTGTTAACCAGACTCTAAAACTCTTATGGGACTATATCCTTAAATGTTTCAATTGCTGAAAAGAAAATCCCAATTTATGAAATGTTTATATTAACACCACTAATACTTAAAGTAAATTAAGGTTAATTATATAATTTTTATCCAAAACGGGCATTCCATTTCATAATTTGGTCACATAAACTGTCATTTAATCTTCAAGGATTAAATGTTATATGATTTTCTACTAACTGTGTGGAAACTAAACCTACTTAAGAAATTACATTTTCCTCTTGTGTTTAGATACCGTTTATTAAACTACTCTGTCAATGTGAAAGAAAATATAGAGTACCCTAAAGATACATTTCTATTTCCATCCATGGTAATATAAAGGTTGCTTAAGAGACAGATTCACCAAAGGAGATTAGTCTTGACTGCATTTAATCCGAGATTATCTCACAGTGAACCCTGATATCTAATTAATCAAGGTTAACTTGACTCTAAAACTCTTATGAAACTATGTTCTTAGGTGTTTCAATTGCTGAAAGAAAAATCTCAATTTATGAAATGTTAATATTAACATCACTAATACTCGAAGTAAATTAAGATTAACTATACAATTTTTAGCCAAAACTAACATTTTATTTCATAATTTGGTAACATAAACAAACATTTAATCTTCAAGGGAAAGAGAACTTTCCGGTAAATTAAAATACACAGGATCTTGAAGCATAAAAAATAATTTTTATCATATAAGCTATCTGTCAGGGAAAAACATGGAGGTAATGAAAAAAGAAGAAACTACGAAATCTCCTTACACGAAATTAGATTAGCGAAGTAACAAGAGCGTGAATTTGAGGATTCCTTTACTCTTTTTTTATAGGATGACTGCCAGAAGAAAAGATTTGTCATTTAACTGCATAAATTACAAATTAGTGAAAGGAATACCGGCGGTATTCAGACAAAAAAGGGTAAATTCTTCATGAAGAATAACAGGACGGATTGGGGGAAAACTAATTGCAATTAATACCAGATAAATAGTTGATTTGATATCTTAGACGCTCTTTCTATATCCTTTGCCATTTTTTACCTACTTTATAAACTAATTCTATTCCTATGTAATAAATATTTTCTATTTATTTCAGGTGAAGACTTATGTGTTAATTATTATCCCACAGCTATATCTTTAAACATTTATTAAAGAACAATTTGGAGGAAAGTTTGCTTTCATGAGTCAAATTAGACTTTCCTATTGTGTTTAGATGCATTTGATTAAACTACTTTGTCAATGTGAAAGAAAATAAAGAATATTTTAAAGATACATTTATCTTTTCATTCATGGAAATATAAAGGATGCCTAAGAGTCAGATTCATCGAAGAAGATTAGACTTGACTGTATTTAGCCTGAGATTATCTCACAGTGAATCCGAGATATGTAATCAAGAATTGTTAACCAGACTCTAAAACACTTATGGGACTATATCCTTAAATCTTTCATTGCTGAAAAGAAAATCCCAATTTAAGAAATGTTTATATTAACACCACCAATACTTAAAGTAAATTAAGATTATCTACATAATTTTTAGCGAAAACGAGCATTTCATTTCATAATTTGGTAATATAAACGGTCATTTAATCTTCAAGGATTAAATGTTATATAATTTTCTACTAATTGTGTGGAAACTAAATATACTTAAGTAATTAGAATTTCCTCTTGTGTTTAGATACCGTTGATTAAACTACTCTGTCAATGTGAAATAAAATAAAGAATACCCTAGAGATACATTTCGAATCCATGGTAATATAAAGGTTGCCTAAGAGACAGATTCACCAAAGGAGATTAGACGTAATTCGAGATTATCTCAAACTGAACCCTGATATCTAATTCATCATGGTTAACCTGTCTCTAAAACTTTTATGGGACTATATCCTTAAATGTTTCAATTGCTGAAAAGAAAATCCCAATTTATGAAATGTTAATATTAACACCGCTATTACTCAAAGTAAATTAAGATTAACTATATAATTTTTAGCCAAAACGAACATTTTATTTCATAATTTGGTAACATAAACGAACATTTAATCTTCAAGGAAAAGAGAACTTTCGCGTAAATCAAAATACACAGGATCTTGAAGCATAAAAAATAATTTTTATCATATAAGCTATCCGTCAGGGAAAAACACGGAGGTAATGAAAAAAGAAGAAACTACGAAATCTCCTTACACGAAATTAGATTAGCGAAGTAACAAGAGCGTGAATTTGAAGATTCCTTTACTCTTTCTTTATAGGATGATTGCCAGAAGAAAAGATTTGCCATTTAACTGCATAAATTACCAATTAGTGAAAGGAATACCGGCGGTATTCAGACAAAAAAAGGGTAAATTCTTCATGAAGAATTGCAGAATAACAGGATGGAATGGAGGGAAAACTAATTGCAATTAATACCAGATAAAAATTTGATTTGATATCTTATACGCTCTTTCTATATCTTTTGCCATTTTTTACCTACTTTATAAACTAATTCTATTCCTATGTAATAAATATTTCCTATTTATTTCAGGTGAAGACTTATGTGCTAATTATTATCCCACAGCTATATCTTTAAACATTTATTAAAGAATTATTTGGAGAAAATTTTGCTTTCATCACTCATAAGCGTTTAATTACATTTTGCTTTTCAGATATGATTAGCATTTAAAGATGCATAAAAAATGAAGAGTATCGTTAAAAGTTTAATTTTATTAACAGTTTCCACCCGAGAGTATTAATTTTAACTTAGTCTTGTAAATCAAAATACCATGAAAAGTTGGCTGGAAGCCATATTTAAAGTTTTTGTGCACATCATCGTAGCAACAGATAATAAAGTATTTGCTTTGTTGAAAAAATTGAAAATCTATAAGTGAAACTTAATAAGTTAATATTAACTATAAAATATCTCATCAAATGTATGATGATTATCTCAGCCATTAAAACAAGATTTTTCAAGAAGTTAGTTAGAAAATCTGCATATTTCCAGGCATTTTTTCCAAATATTAAAATTCCCAATCAAATTATTTCCAAATTAGTGAACACACCAAATTTTTGGTATAATGTCTGAATTATGATACCTTCTTCCGGAAACTCTATTGTGGCGATTCAAAGTCTATGAATACATTTAGAAACAAATTTGCACATTCTTGTTTTACACACACACACACACACACACACACACATATATATATATATATATATATATATATATATATATATATATATATATATATATATATATATATATATATATATATATATATATATATATATATATATATATATGTATATATATATATATATATATGTATATATATATGTATATATATGTATTATATATATGTATATAAATGTATATATATATATATGTATATATATATGTATATATATATATGTATATATATATATATGTATATATATGTATATATATATATATATATATATATATATATATATATATATATATTATATATATATATATGTATATATATATATATATATATATATATATATATATATATATATATATATATATATATATATATATATATATATATATATATATATATATATATATATATATTATACATATATATATATATATATATATATATATATATATATATGTATGTATACGTGTGTGTGTGTATTTACCATTTGCCAATCAAGGAATTATGCATCTTATCAATACTTAAAATTTTATAAATATTTGTGACGCACAGTGACTACTTAACAAACTAAAT
The DNA here is from genome assembly GCA_032207245.1 of Pardosa pseudoannulata. Lineage (NCBI taxonomy): Eukaryota > Metazoa > Arthropoda > Arachnida > Araneae > Lycosidae > Pardosa > Pardosa pseudoannulata. Next base: position 113,627,706 of record CM063504.1, on the reverse strand, counting down.
TTCATATTATACCCGAATAGTGTACATTTTTCATGCTTCGGCAAAACCCTAAATGATCGTAAAGATATTTTTTATACAAGGATAGAATATTTTTCAAGTAAACTGTCTAATCATATTTCCACTCCAAAGGAATTAATTATGTATATTGCAAACTGAAATAAAGGCGAATATGATATTTTTAATGTCTGAATTATCAGTAATTTGGTTGGGCTAATTAAACGATTAAAAAATTACAGTATGTGAGGAAATTCGTAAATCTTCTCTAAATAAATATATTTATTAAATGACAAAACATTTAAATTCCTATAATGAACACATAAAAATATAAAAAATTATCCCACCAAAGATTACGAACAGCGTCAACTGCTGTGCTTGTCCAATGATATCTATTTACTTAAAATTTAAAGAATAGATCATTTGTCAACTAGCCATCAAGGATTAAATTCTTTAAAAAAAATCAAACCAAATTTTAAAAATCAAAATAAAAGAGGTAAACATACTTTTTTAAAGATTTCGGATTAAATTTTATTGTCTTAAAAGATCATATTCAGTATTTTTTTAATTTACAATTAAAAATAGTGTTTCATCCGTAAACTCCAAAATTTAAACTAAGATGTTTCTACAAGTATTAGATTACCTGAATGATATTTTGATTTGTGTGCATGTGTTTAAGTATTATAGAAATTATAACTTCAATTACATTAGAATAATTGTTTTTAAATTTTACAGTTTGGAGTATTTTTTTCTTGCACATTCCTAAAAAATGTAAAGACTTTTAGACTTTTTGAAATAAAGTAATCGAACCTTCCCAAAGAAAAATTTAAAATTTATTATAGTAATAGATTATAATTCATACTACGATCCACTTGACTGAATTATAAACAGAAAAGAAAAGAGAAAATTAAAGAGCTCTCTTATCTACTGCAAGCGAATATTTTTTGGTCTCTTCTGACATTAGGTGTTTAATATTAAACTCTATTTTAACATTCGTACTTAAAAAACATTTTCTCAATATTTCATTTATATTTATTTTAAGCAATTATGGGCCCACACAATATGATCTTTTAAATATGAGTATTTCTTTCTTGCACATTCATAAAAAGATACAAAACCTTTTAGACTTTTTAGAAATAACGTAACAGAAGTTTCACAAACAGAAATTTGAAAATTATTATTTTAAGAGATTATAATTTATTCTATGATCCACTTGACTGAATTATAAATAGAAAAGAAAAGAGAAAATTAAAGAGCTCTCTTATCTAAAAGAAGTGAATATTTTTTGGACTCTCCTGACATTAATTGTTTAATATTAAACTCTATTTTAACATTGGTACTTAAAAAAAGTTTTCACAATATTTCATTTATATTTATTTTAAGCAATTATGGGCCCACACAATATGATCTTTTAAATATGATTATTTTTTTCTTGCACATTCATAAAAATATACAAAACCTTTTAGACTTTTTAGAAATAACGTAACCGAAGTTTCCCAAACAGAAATTTGAAAATTATTATTTTAAGAGATTATAATTTATACTACGTTCCACTTGACTGATTTATAAATAGAAAAGAAAAGAGAAAATTAAAGAGCTCTCTTATCTAAAAGAAGTGAATATTTTTTTTACTCTCCTGACATTAAGTGTTTAATATTAAACTCTATTTTAACATTGGCACTTAAAAAACCTTTTCAGAATAATTCATTTAAGCAATTATGTACTGACATAATATGATTTTTTAATTCTGAGTATTTTTTCTTGCACATTCATAAAAAATGTAAAGCCTTTTAGACTTTTTACAAATAAAGTAACCGAACCTTCCCAAACAAAAATTTTAAAATTATTATTGTAAGAGATTGTAATTCATACTATAATCCACTTCACTGAATTATAAATAGAAAAGAAAAAGAGAAAATTAAAGAGCTCTCTCATCTAATACAAACGAATATTTTTTGGTATCTCCTGACATTAAGTGTTTCATATTAAACTCTATTTTAACATTGGTACTTATAAAACGTTTTCACAATATTTCATTTATTCTAAGCAATTATATGCTGACATAATATGATTTTTTAAATCTGAGTATTTTTTCTTACACATTCATAAAAAATGCACAGCCTTTTATACTTTTTAGAAATAAAATAACCGAAGCTTCCCAGACAGAAATTGGAAAATTATTATTTTAAGAGATTATATTTATACTACGATCCACTTGACTGAATTATAAATAGAAAAGAAAAGAGAAAATTAAACAGCTCTTTTATCTAATACAAGGGAATATTTTTTGGTCTCTCCTGACATCAAGTGTTTAATATTAAACTCTATTTTAACATTGGTACTTAAAAAAACCTTTTCACAATATTTCATTTATTTTAAGCAATTATGTACTGATGCACAACTTTTCCTGAATATTTTGAAAGATAGCTAAAAAAATTCCCTAGTTGTACAAAAATATTTAGATGGATATTATTGAAAGAATGCAACCCAGATAACACAAAGAAAACTTATGATATTTCTTCTAAGATGTTCCAATCTCAGCCTTGATAAAAAATTAATTCAGAGACCAAAAACAAAACAAAATTTAGTCGATTCATAAAAACGCGAGTTCACAAATCTATTTATTTTAATTGCATCACCGAAGATAATGGAAGTTCTTGAATTCTTAATGAATTCTTCGCATTTCAGGCCGAAAAAAAAAGAGGTAAAATATAATTGCCTGCATCTCAATCGAACAATTATCGGAATAATGCAAAACATTTACTTAATTAATTTTCTAAATTGATTTAAGAGTCACAGAGACATGATATCTAAATCCAGCCGAAATGAAAAAAAAACTGAACAGGAAAAACCAAAAATACTGCTCTTCATTAATTCAATCACACGAGCATTAAATTTTTCTGTCTGCATAACACGGTTCCAAAATTACTGTCATTTTGGAGTGAGAAGATATTTCACGTATTATGAATTCATTTCTGATAAGAAACTCATAAAATCTAGAATAAAACATTAAAGAAATAGCTGGGTTTTTTATAAGTTAATTATATTAATAATTATGATTATGTGATCCAGCCAGATTAATTTCAAACACTACTTCCCTCATGCGATCTTAAGACCTCTCGTCAACCGGGAAGCGTTTAAAAAACAACGGTTTATATTCCCTATTCTTATTCCCGATGAATAATTGGCGTATTTCTCAGGATTGTAAACATAGAGAAACACTATCAGCTTATTATAGACGTCATCACAGATTAACCAAAACTAAAATAAATAAGTCAAAACGTTTTCGCTGTAAATGAAAAATCCGAGCTATCTTCATTACGAAAAATTATCACTAGTGATAGAGAAACACTATCAGCTGATTATAGACGTGAACACAGATTCGCCAAAACTAAAATAAATAAGTCAAAACGTTTTCGCTGTAAAGGAAAATTCCGAGCTATCTTCATTAGGAAACATTATCACTAGTGATAGAGAAACATTATTAGCTGATTATAGACGTGAACACAGATTCGCCAAAACTAAAATAAATAAGTCAAAACGATTTCGCTGTAAATGAAAAATCCGAGCTATCTTCGTTACGAAACATTATCACTAGTGATAAAGAAACACTATCAGCTGATTATAGACGTCAACACAGATTCGCCAAAACTAAAATAAATAAGTCAAAACGTTTTCCCTGTAAATGAAAAATCAGAGCTACCTTCATTAGAAAACGAAATCCTAAACTGAATTCAATGATTGTAAATCGTGTACAGGCTAATGTGTTGAAAACGTCATATTTTGCCAAAAATCATATTTTATTTTCTTTCTCTGTTGTAAAATTTCAACTTTTCGGTTTCTAAATCTATTTTTGTCTTGTCTCTACAGCAGTTTAAAGAAAAGTTACAGCTGTTTAAACATCAGTGACAGCTGTCAAAACAAACCGGAAGAAGAGGCTTCGGAACCGGAAGTTGTGAATTTAAAGCGTTTTTAAAGAGCATTATTTGAACAAAACTTAGATTTTCAAGAAGATTAGTTTAAACATTTTTCTAGTATTCTTAATAATTGACAACTTGGCAATGAGAAAGTTTTGATGCAAGAAAGTGTGGGAAATTTTAAACATGTATTTTAATTGTTTAATAGTTAAAGTTGCTTTTATAAACTTCAAATGAGTTTTTCTCAGAACGGTATTATTAATAAAATGTTGAAACTTGAAATGGGATTTCTCAAAAAGTTCTAAAAATATTTTGTTAAAAATTATTATGAATGTTTTTGATATTATTTACTAGTGAATGACCTAAAAGCTTTAAATTTGGATAATTTTTAATGATGTTACATTCATAGTTAGATATAAAGGTAATGAAAATTCTTTAAAAATTCAATGTGTATGATTTTGAAGGACCAAAATTTTTTACCAATTGTAAATTAAGCAAAGATTTTAGGTGATTCACTAGTTCAGTGTATAATAAATGTGTTGCATAAAAAAATATTGAAATAATTTAATTTATTAAAAAATTAGACCTTTTGAAAAAACCCGATTTTTGGCTAAATTTTCTTCATTTTTTAGAAATTTCATAAAAACTTATCCAAGAATAAATTTTTTAAGTCCAATTCTCTATGATAATATAAAAAAATAAATCTAAAAATGTAAAAACATGAACTAGTTTCTACGTTTAAAGAAAAAAAAGTTCTCCTAACGTAGGCGGATACCTTAAGGGTGAAGAATGGGTGAAAAAACGTGTGCGTTAACATTTTGGAACAAAAGTAGTATTATGGACTATGGCCAAAAAAAGGGTTGGATATACTTCATTTGTATAATGCCGCCATGGGTTAAATTATTTCATAATAATGGAGATGGATTGACCAATATCAGCCTACTGGCAGAAAGGCAATACAATCTCCCTCGAATTAAATAATTCGCAATCGATGCTAAAACAACCCTCATTTTAGACGAAAGTAGGTTTTCAAGTTAAATTAATTTTATTTTTAATCAAAGGAATAAATATACCATTAGTGATAAAATAATAATGTAAAAATGCTAAATATTATAAAATAACATATGATTTAAAATTATTATCATGAAGTATTATTTTCAATTATTAATTATAAAATGTCATAAAATGTAATACCGGGAAACCCAAATTTTTTGGTGTGAAAAGCCTTTGAGAATACCAACACATTTCATTCTCGGTAGGGCTATTCAAATCGAATTGCTGAATTTCACAATGGTGCAATTTGATTGCTGAATTTCCTGTGTTTGGTGGAATTTTATTTTAAATAATGAATTCATGTCCATCTCCAGTTTCATATAAGGCCTAGACTAACTGATCGTGGCCACCAACTAGTCGTGTTTTATCCTTCGGAGGTAAAGTATCCACAACACAAATCATTGGACAGTACGGGAGAAGTATAATTATGATGACAGATTTTAAGAGAGTAACTGAGAACACACATCATGTGGAGGTCAAAGAGGCTGTCATTTTAGACAGTGAAACTGGTTTCCTTTTCCCTGTTCAAGATTACCTGACACTCACCCAATTTTTTCTCATGAAAATCGTAACTTATTTAATTTATTGTATACCTCCCTTTTGATCCACTCAGTATCTCTAACGACTACTTACTGCCATGTACATTAAATTATGACAAAAACTATCTTCGTTGAATGAGTCTATGTGCATTTATTCTACAGATTATTCTATTTTGTCATATACGTCAATATAGTTCAACGTTGAAAATTGTATCTCTCTATGTAAAGTTAATATTTCATATCAGGTCTCTAATGTGTAATTTAGTTTAGAAAAGAACGAATTAAACACAGGATTTCAACTTTTTCCTTCTGAATATTTCGGTATAACTATATATTTAAACTACAAATTAACTCCGACACAAAATTGAATAACATCATTGTCTCTGACATGAACACACTGTTATTTCCTGTTCAACACCATATGAGATTAAATATCTAACTGACATTTAATAACTGATGATTTTAACTGATAATGGAATAGTTAATTCTAATAATTCATTTGATCTTGAATGCTAACTTCGATTAGATTCCTGTAATTTAAGAATAAAGTATTTCGGTATAACTATATATTCAAACTACAGATTAACTCCAACACAAAATTGAATAACACCATTGTCTCTGACATGAACATACTATTATTTCCTATTACACACAATATGAGATTAAATATCTAACTGATATTTAATAACTGATGTTTTTAACTGATAATGGAATAGTTAATTCTAATAATTCATTTGATCTTGAATGCTAACTTTGATTAGATTCCTGTAATTCAAAAATAAAATGTTTCGGTATAAATATATATTTAAACTACTACAGATTAACTCCGACACAAAATTAAATAACATCATTGTCTCAGACATGAAGAGACTGTTATTGCCTGTTACACACCATATGAGATTAAATATCTAACTGACATTTAATAACTGAGGTTTTAACTGATAATGGAACAGTTAATTCTCAATTCTAATAATTCATTTGATCTTGAATGCTAACTTCGTTTAGATTCCTGTAATTTAAGAATACATTTTTACGGTATAACTATATATTTAAACTACAGATTAACTCCGACACAAAATTGAATAACATCATTGTCTCTGACATGATCACACTGTTATTTCCTTATTTTCAAAGAGTAAAGCTGTTATCGATCTGAATCGGATCTTGTTGCCATTAATTAAAAACTAATAATGGATGTATAAATGAGAAGCGTAAACATTTAAGGACTTCCCGAGTTTAGTAATTAATTTTTCACTTAAGAGATAAAAGAATGCATTTTGCCTTCATATTTTGTCTTGCCGGGAAAGAAGTGTTCGACGATATTACTTTCAAAATCACCACCGAAGATTTTTCTCTGAGACTATTCATCCCCCGAACTAAATTAGAATCTGAAGCTTTTTAAGAAAGAAAGGAGACGTGCGATAAAATGATGAGTAAAGTTTAATTATAAACTAATTTCCTTTCAATTTGCTTATCGCCAAGTGGGGGCATTTTTTGGATCAACTTCTTTTGTCAATCTTCATTGGCCACGATATTAAAGATTTTAGCTCCTACCCCACCCTCCTCCAGCCTGTACAAACATTTTACAGGAAATTAAAGAACGTATTAACGACAAAGAATAATTTCTTAATAAATTCATCCCCTTGTATGTTGCGTTATACACGTAAAATGAAGTTCACAATTTCTTGTGTATATTAATGACTTCGTCACTTTTAGAATCACCAGCGTTAGAATTAAACTATGTAAGGAAATTTAGCGTCACGTGCTACGAAACAGGTCTCAATAATATTGCCAAAAGTTGGTGATATTATTGCTTATTCTCGGTGTAATAAATATTATGTAAAGTAAAAGGAATAAAAAGCACATATTTGTATAAGGATGACTGTTTAATATTTTTAATTCATTTTGTTTAAAATGACAATTATATTGATTGTTGTTTAATTTACTGTTGATTAAAATACTTCAATATATTAATGTTATAAATTAAATTAATTTTTCTTCATATTAATGAATACTTTAATTTTAGAATCACTTGCCTTAGTAAAATTGTGTACTGATAATTTTAATTTATTACGTTTTATTTTCAAGTCATGTTTTTACATATGCTTTGATGAATAATGCCTGTCTAAAACACTTATTTATTTAAATACTTAATAATATTATTTGGTAAAGCAAATTAGAAAAATATACGAAATAGAATCATTTAAAAAATCAGTAATAAATATTCAATTTCTAATCACATTTAAGTGTAACATCTACCTAGAATAAAATACATTTATAATTATACAATATATATTCGTATATAAACGGTTTATAGTAATGATTGACTGTTTTAAGAATTGTTGTTGCATAATTTTTAAAAAATGTATTTTATGTAGTTTTTTTACATCTACACATTGAGATCGTGTGTCTGTTATAGATGTTTACGATTGCCAATTGGGTGGCTAAGAAACCTAGCGTCACGTACTACGAAATAGGTCTCAATAATATTGCCAAAATTTGGTGATATTATTGCTTGCTGTCGGTGTAATAAATATTATGTAAAATAAAAGAAATAAAAAACACATATTTGTATAAGGATGAATATTTAATATATTTAATTCACTTTGTTTAAAATGACAATTAAATTAATCGTTGTTTAATTTAGTGTTGATTAAAATATTTATATATTAATATTATAAATTAAACTAATTTTTCTCCATAATTTCCTTCTTCATATTAATGACTATTTCAGATTTAGAATCACTTGCCTTAGGAAAATTTTGTACTGGTAATTTTAATTTATTACGTTTTATTTTCAAGTCATGTTTTTACATTTGATTTAATGGGTAATGTCTATCTAAAATATTTCATTACTTAAATACTTAATAATATTATTTGATAAAGCAAATTACAAAAATATAGGAAAGAAAATTATTTAAAAATCATTAATAAATATTCATTTCCTTATCACAGTTAAGTGTAACATCTACCTAGAATAAAGTACATTTATAATTATACAATATATATTCGTATATAGACGGTTTAGAGAAATGATTGACTATTTTAAGAATTGTTGTTGCATAAATTAAAAAAAAATTGTATTCAATGTAGTTTTTTAACATCTACACAATGAGATCATAAGTCTGTTGTAGATATTTAAGATTGTAAATTGGGTGGCTAAGAAACTTAGAGTCACATGCTACGAAACAGGTCTCAATAATATTGCAAATTTTTGGGTGATATTACTGGTTATTGTTGGTGTAATAAATTTTATGTAAAATAAAAGAATAAAAAACACATATTTGTATAAGGATGACTGTTTTATATTTTTAATTCATTTTGTTTAAAATGACAATTATATTAATTGTTGTTTAATTTTGTGTTGATTAAAATATTTCTATATAATAATATAAATTATCTTAATTTTTCTCCATAATTGTCTTCTTCATATTAATGGCTACTTCAATTTTAGAATCATTTCCCTTAGGAAAATTGTGTACTGGTAATTTTAATTTATGACGTTTTATATTCAAGTCATGTTTTTACATATACTTTGATGAATAATGTCTGTCTAAAATATTTAATTACTTAAATACCTAATAATATTTTTTGGTAAAACAAATTACAAAGATATATAAAATAAAATCATTTAAAAAATTATATTAAATTATGTGGTAATAAATATTCAATTTATTACCACATTTAAGTATTACATGTACCTGCTTTAAAATTAACCTGTGTAAGGAAATTTAGCTTCACGTGCTATGAAATAGGCCTCAATAATATTTCTAAAATTTGGTGATATTACTGCTTACTGTCGATAGAATAAATATTATGTAAAGTAAAAGGAATAAAAAACACATATTTGTACAAGGATAACTATTTAATATTTTTAATTCTTTTTGTTTAAAATGACAATTATATTGATTGTTGTTTAATTTAGTGTTGATTAAAATATTTCTATATATTAATGATTATAAATTAAATTAATTTTTCTCCATAATTTTCTTCTTCATATTAATGACAACTTCAATTTTAGAATCCCTTTCCTTAGGAATACTGTGTGGTGATAATTTTAATTTTTCATGTTTTGTTTTGAAGTATGTTTTTACATATGCTTTGATGAATAATGTCTGTTTAAAATATTTAATTACTTAAATACTTAATATAATTTGGTAAAGCAAATTACAAAAATATCTGAAATAAAATCATTTAAAAACTCAGCAATAAATATTCAATTTCTAATCACATTTAAGTATAACATATACCTAGAATAAAATACATTTATAAGCATACAATGCATATTCGTATATAAACGGTTTATAGTAATGATTGACTGTTTTAAGTATTGTTGTTGCATAATTTAAAAAAAATTGTATTTAATGTAGTTTTTTGACATCCAAATATTGAGATCGTGCGTCTGTTATAGATATTTACGATTGCAAATTGGGTGGTTAAGAAACTTAGAATCACTTGATACGAAAAAGGTCTCTATAATATTGTCAAAATTGGGTGATATTATTGCTTGCTGTCTGTGTAATAAATATTTTTAAATTAAAAGGAATAAAAAATACATATTTGTATTAGGATGACCGTCCAATACTTTTAATTAATTCTGTTTAAAATGACAATTATATTGATTGTTGTTTAATTTAGTGTTGATTAAAATATTTCTATACACTAATAATTATAAATTAAATTTTCTCCATAATTTTCTTCTTCATATTAATTACTACTTCAATTTTAGAATCACTTGCCTTAGGAAAATTGTGTACTAATAATTATCATCATGTGTTATGCAATAAGTCTAAAAAATATAGCAAAGTTTCGTGCTTACTATTATGTAACATATAAAATATAAAGCTGTTGTAATGTACTTACAACTCAAACACTAGTTTTCGTTCTCAAAGGGGAAACACAGTAAAATATAGACTATGCAATTAAAGGTAAACGCCTTATATTTAGAGTAACACATTTATTATGTATATTTTTTACATATTAATGCATGACTGGATTAATATATGACATGACCTGCATTATTTGGTTTTGATATTGATCAATATTTTTAAAATGGTATTTCTTATCAAAATATTATGAAACCCAGGTAATAATCATGAATATTAAATCGGTTTACCTGCAGTAATTACAAGAAAGCAGTGTGAGGCGCTAGGCAGGCTTTACGTCGGTGCTGGAGTAAAAGTCGCTAGTTTGCTGAATGTCGGTACTGGCTTAACAGTCTTAGACATGCGGGATAGGGAAAATATTGATGGCCTGGGCTCTCTGGCTTGTTCATGATCTGGATGCATCCGATCTCTATGCACGTCTGACCTCGAACCCTTTTCCAACTTTTTTTCCACAACATTTCACCTCAGCCCCTTTTATCTCTTTTCGAATCACTTGTTAGTGAAATTTTCCCGCAACTCCACCCCCTTCAGAAGTGCAGGTATGCTCATTAAAATGACCTCTTTGGTGAAACTTGACATTATTGCCTAGGCCATGCCACCATATCTCACGGCGGCATCCCTGCCTGGACTGTTACGCTTGTACCACTCCACCAGTCATAACTCCTCCGCACGGGTCCCCATTAAAACTCGAAGCCAACAGCTACGTCTATATACTCTTTGGAAATGTAGTCCACAGCTGTGTGTACACGTGCTTACCATCGTGGGAAAGTACATCAGTACAAAAGCAAAAGGAATAAAAAATACATATTTGTAGTAGGATATCACTTTTATAATTTTAGTTACTTTGTTTAAAATAACAATGATATTGATCACCTTTTAATATAATGCTGATTAAACATTTTCTACAAAGAATGTACCAAAATTATTCGGATAATTCTTGCAATCACTAAGCATTGTCGAACATACACACATACACACGTATATGTGTGTGTAATATATAAAAAATTGTAACTGAATTCATTTAAATTATTTTCCTAACATTTATTTCATCTCTTTATGAAGAAAAGAGGCTCAATTTAAGTTCTTCGCTTTTCTGATTAGTAAAATCCTAACTTACAATTCTAACTCCTTCGTTCATTTGCAGTTACATACAATGAAGTTGAGAAATTTGGATGCTGACCAATGATTGTGCAATTTTGAGTGACCAGATGACCCTCTAACAAACCACAGTCATATGTTACTAATTTGCCTTTAATAAGCGGGTCCTTATCGTTTGAGGGATTTAAACTTCTATCAGTTTTTCTGTTAGCCGACTCAGCTGCACTCTTAAACGAATAAAGCTCAAATGAAATTTGAAAAATCACGATATTTGAAAGGACTTAGTTACTGAATGGTAATATTGGACGGTCATCGAAACTTCGGAGGACAGTTGATGATATATGCCGATGAAGATCATCACTGACTCTGCTTTCCTCTGTCTCTCTCTTACACATAGATATATATATGGAATAGTAAGTGTGCAATGCATGCATTTAAGCATTTGGCCAAATTTTCAGCCTGGTAGATAGAATATCTACTAGGTATATACATTTCTAGGGGGCGAACAAATGCTATCTTGAAAGCAAGAATAGAGGACTGTCAGATACCACCCCGTACTCAAGCGGTTAGACCCGGTCTCTCTCTCTCTCTCTCTCTCTCTCTCTCTTTATATATATATATATATATATATATATATATATATATATATATATATATATATATATATATATATATATATATATATATATATATATATATATATAATATATATATATATATATATATATATATATATATATATATATATATATATATATATATATATATATATATATATGTATATATATATATATATATATATATATATATATATATATGTATATATTATATATATATATATATATATATATATATATGTGTGTGTCTGTGTGTCTGTGTGTGTGCGTGTGTGTATGTATGTATGTGTCTATATATATATATATATATATATATATATATATATATATATATATAATATATATACACTGCCTTGCGGCCTTTCTGTGTGTTCTTCATCCTGAAGAAAATTGCGACCTCTACTAAATTCTTTAAACCATCTGAATAGAGTAGCACAAGCTGGTGATTCATCGTCAAATGTCAATTGCAACCATTGAAAGCATTCTTCTTGATTTAATCCTGCTTTAAAATCGTAGAAAATCATAGAGCGAAAATGTTCTCGGGTGAACTTTATTTTCTCTTTTGTTTAAAATTTATTCTACGCTAAATAAATTAAAGTAAATTAGTATAAAATACTTTGCATTTTAAAACTAAACCCTTATTTTTATTTTGTAAATTCTAGTCTGCGCGTATCTCAAAAATTTCATCAGTAACCCTCATATTCGTATTGTCAGAATACATTTTTTTGTGGAAAACATCCGTGTCTTTTAGAAACATAATTTAAAAGTTAGCTGTCTCCAATTCTATGTATCCTTTAGTTATACGTTTACTGCAATTTAAATTTAACTATTAACTATATAAATTAGTAAAAGAGATCAATTCCTCTTCAATTTACAACATTAAGTTTAAAACATTTATTTAAAATACTTTTAAAATATGTCATAAGTGACTGTAAGTTATTGCCTTAATGTCATACAATTTTGTGTTTATAAGAACATTTATGTGTTAAGTTAAAATACTGATTATTTGTTTTTGAATTCTTCACATATCTTGTATTAACTGCTAGACTAGTTAACTGCTATTATTTCTTTAGAATTATAAAGCATTTTAAAAACATGAAACCGAATTTTAAAAGATTCATATAAATTTCGGGAGGAAAATAAAGAATAAGTCTTTTTAAAAAAAATCAAATTAGTAAAGTAGAAAAGTAGAAAAGTGAGAAAAATGTATCTGTTCAAGGTTTGGAATAATGTATAGTATTATTGTCAATCGAAATTAATTGAAAAATAAAGAAAATCGGGTTTTGAAACATAGCAAACAGATCACTTTAACAAATTAAACTGGTTTATGCATTAAAAAGTAAATTGTATCTCCAGAAGCATGCTTTCCCTAAATAAACAAGAAGTAGGTTTCCAGATTTATGAAATATTCAAAAGATCTTTGAAAGTGTATCGAAAAAGCTCTATCTGTTTGCAGCATACTTTCTGAGATCAATGAAGCGTTTTTATATAATATCCTAATGTCAGCTTCTTTCCACGTGGATTTTTTGTCATACTTTCTCGTGTGTTTACAAAAAAGGCATTAGCTGAGAATGCATTACTTTTCATAAAAAAGTTTGCTGTTTCCAGAAGATTTATTTTTCTACAATAGAATTTTGAAAAAAAAAGTTTATGCTTTTTTTATTCTGTTACATTACATGTATATTTGCGTATATTGGAAGTATGGAAATGCTGATCAATGTTACCATGCATTGAGTATAAATAGAATGCGGATGCTATGATGTGATAATGGTTGTATCTCACTGATAAAAGCGTGTGTTTTCTATTAAGGTTTTTGTTGCCTACTTGTACTTATTACAGTTCGATTTGGTTATCAACAACTCAAATATTTTTGAGTGATTTATTCAAAGTTTACTTCAAGTAAAGAAAATTGCGATTTAAATCAATAAGTGAAAAAATAATTAAATAACAATTTTGTTTACACTGTTATTTTATTTTGTAATTTTCAATTGCATATCTGTTGAAACAATACACAGGGGATGATACTAGTTTACTTTCGCATGTTAAAAAAAATTGGTTTCCCTTCGTACATTTCGCAGCGGAATTGTACCGGAAGCGGGCGTTTTGAGAGTAAATTTAGTTATTCAGTTAAATCTCAATAGATCGAAAATTATTTAATTTTTTAACCAACTTTTCGTATTTTATATTGAAATATATAAAAAAATATATAAATAGAAATATATAAATAACAACCATAAGATTTTTGTTAACAAAAAATATATTTTTAGTGGATAAATTTATAATAGTATCGTAAATATGAAAAATCAAATACAAATAGTAGTATATAGTTTTAATTTTTTCCCGTTCTGTGGTTCCGCATCGACTGATGTAAAAACTAGTTTTTATTTGTCTAAATTTTTCCAGAATCTATGTAGTAGACAAGAACATTCGGCTTCGTTTTCTTGTATATACCGTTATCTTTGTACCCACAATCAAATCATGTTGTTACACTAACCTGTACTAGTACGTGTTCCACGTTCAAGTATGAATCGTCAGAAAACGTATTAGTTTGTGTCCCGCTCTCAAGTATAAAACGTCAGAAAAAGTAACAATACTTGTCCCGTAAACAATGTGTTAATTTGAGGCTAACTGAGGACTAAAATAAGGTTTGACGTATGATTTAGAGCTCTACAGTATAATATTGGTACAAGAGGGCAAATAAGACAAGGACTTCTTCTTTAAAGCTGATTCCAAATAGCTTCGTACTTTCATACCAGCAACGGAACCTAAACCCATGGACACTGGTATTAGATAGCAGCGCTTTTATTCTGCAAATGTTAGGCAAAACTTGAAAAAGATTGGTTGGTAGGTCTGGAATGCTATGTCTACATCATAGCTAAAGGATCGATACAAGAGATAAATTCTTATGTCAAGTCACTCTCGACATAGGAATACAAAGGGTTTAATACTTTAAAACGCTCGTTAACCGCACATACCAGTACATTTTACATTTTACTGTCTTCAAACTTCATGTAAAAACGGAAAAAGGCGTCTCGCTCGTCCACGGCTGCACTTTCCGACGACCGCAAGCCTCGTTTCTCTTGCTCGCCTATTGTTACTGGAGCAGGTATCGTGGATTCGATGAAAACCTATATTGCCGACAATTAAGTACTGCAGCGACAAAATCCTTGACTAAACATTTATTATTTTACAAATCCTGTTAAAACATATGTACAGTCAACATCTTACTCCTAAACATGGCTGAAATAAGACCGAGAAAAAAAAACCAAATTGTGCAGAGCGGAAAGCACCTCTCTCGGTCTCAGCTCTTTCCAGAAGAATGTCCGTTCTCCGTCGTTCCGAGTGGGCATCTCCCCACTCCTCTTCGCGAAGCCGGGGTGGAATCCCCCCTCTTGTTGAACTTTCGCCTCCCTGGAACAGGGCTTGTCCACCCTCTCTCGGGGTATCCGTCTTCGACCGCCAAAAAAAAAAACAGGTGCCCATGTTACACCAACTCAAGTCTTGAGTCTAGTATTACACTTCATAAACGTCTATTTTTTACAGTTGCATGCTACGAAGTTTGATTTGAAAATTAGCAAATTAACTTTATTTTAAAACTATTCGTAATTCTCTATAATAATTTCCGAACATTCGGAGATATCGAGATTCCAAGCAGTAAATAAACACTAGAAGATTTGGCTTACAGCCTACAAATACAGTAAAGCCTTGATACACATATATTTAGGAGACCAGATAAAAATATTGATATTGAGAGATGGAAAACGTCCGTGTCTTTTAGAAACATAATTCCAAAAGTTAGCTGTCTCCAATTTTAAATATCCTCTAGTTATACGTTTACTGCAATTTAAATTTAACTATTAACTATATAAATTACGAAAAGGAATCGATTCCTCTTTAATTTACAACATTAAGTTTAAAACATTTATTTAAAATATTTTTTTAAATTTGTCATAAGTGATTTCAGTTATTGCCTAATGACATACAATTTTGTGTTTATAAGAACATTTATGTGTTAAGTTAAAATACTGATTATTTGTTTTTGAATTCTTCACATATCTTGTATTAACTGCTAGACTAGTTAACTGCTATTATTTCTTTAGAATTCTAAAGCATTTTAAAAACATGAAACCGAATTTTAAAAGATTCATATAAATTTCGGGAGGAAAATAAAGAATAAGTCTTTTAATAAAAAAAAATCAAATTAGTAAAGTAGAAAAGTAGAAAAGTGAGAAAAATGTATCTGTTCAAGGTTTGAAATAATGTATAGTATTATTGTCAATCGAAATTAATTGAAAAATAAAGAAATCGGGTTTTGAAACATAGCAAACAGATCACTCTAACAAATTAAACTGGTTTATGCATTAAAAAGTAAATTGTATCTCCA
Organism: Pardosa pseudoannulata; assembly: GCA_032207245.1. Classification (NCBI taxonomy): domain Eukaryota; kingdom Metazoa; phylum Arthropoda; class Arachnida; order Araneae; family Lycosidae; genus Pardosa; species Pardosa pseudoannulata. Next base: position 113,611,218 of record CM063504.1, on the reverse strand, counting down.
GAAGCATGCTTTCCCTAAATAAACAAGAAGTAGATTTCCAGATTTATGAAATATTCAAAAGATCTTTGAAAGTGTATCGAAAAAGCTCTATCTGTTTGCAGCATACTTTCTGAGATCAATGAAGCGTTTTTATATAATATCCTAATGTCAGCTTCTTTCCACGTGGATTTTTTGTCATACTTTCTCGTGTGTTTACAAAAAAGGCATTAGCTGAGAATGCATTACTTTTCATAAAAAAGAAGTTTGCTGTTTCCAGAAGATTTATTTTTCTACAATAGAATTTTGAAAAAAAAAAGTTTATGTTTTTTTTTTATTCTGTTACATTACATGTATATTTGCGTATATTGGAAGTATGGAAAGGCTGATCAATGTTACCATGCATTGAGTATAAATAGAATGCGGATGCTATGATGTGATAATGGTTGTACCTCACTGATAAAAACGTGTGTTTCCTATTAAGGTTTTTGTTGCCTACTTGTACTTATTACAGTTCGATTTGGTTAACAACAACTCAAATATTTTTGAGTGATTTATTCGAAGTTTACTTCAAGTAAAGAAAAGGGCAATTTAAATCAATAAGTGTAAAAAAAATTAAATGACAATTTTGTTTAGACTGTTATTTTATTTTGTAATTTTCAATTGCATATCTGTTGAAACAATACACAGGCGATGATACTAGTTTACTTTCGCATGTTAAAAAAATTGGTTTCCCTTCGTACATTTCGCAGCGGAATTGTAACGGGAGCGGGCGTTTTGTGCTTAAATTTAGTTATTCAGTTAAATCTCAATAGATCGAAAATTATTTAATTTTGTAACCAAATTTTAGTATTTTATATTGAAATATATAAACAAATATATAAATAGAAATATATAAATAACAAGCATAAGATTTTTGTTAACAAAAAATATATTTTTAGTGGATAAATTTATAATAGTATCAAAAATATGAAAAATCAAATAGAAATAGTAGTATATAATTTTAATTTTTTCCCGTTCTGTGGTTCCGCATCGACTGATGTAAAAACCAGTTTATATTTGTCTAAATTTTTCCAGAATCTATGTAGTAGACAAGAACATTCGGCTTCGTTTTCCTGTATATACCGTCATTTTTGTACCCACAAACAAACCCTCTTCTTACCCTAACCCGTACTGGTACGTAACTCGCGCTGAAGTATCAATTGTCAGAAAACGTATTAGTTCGTGTCCCACACTCAAGTATAAAACGTCAGAAAAAGTAATAATACTTGTCCCGTAAACAATGTGTTAATTTGAGGCTAACTGGGGACTAAAATGGTTTGATGTATTATTTGTAGCTCTAGAGTCTAATATTGGTACACGAGGACTCATAAGAAACGGAATTCTTCCTTAAAACCGATTCCAAATAGCTTCGTACTTTCATACCAGCAACGGAACCTAAACCCATGGACACTGGTATTAGATAGCAGCGCTTTTATTCTGCAATTGTTAGACGAAACTAGAAAAAGATTGGTTGATAAGATTGGATCGCTATGGTTCACGTTTTCATACATGATAGCTAAAGACTCGACAACAGGAGCAGAGATAAATTCTAATGTCAAGTGACTGTCGAGATAGGAATACAAAGGGTTAATACCCTAAAACGCTATTTAATGGCACATACAGGCACATTTTACATTTTACTGTCTTCTAACTTCATGTAAAAAGGAAAAGGGCGTCTCGCTCGTGTCCACGGCTGTCCTTTCCGATGACCGCACGCCTCGTTTCTGTACCTGCTCGCCTATTGTTAATGGAGCAGGTATCATGGATTCGATGAAAACCTATAATGCCGACAATTAAATACTGCAGCGACAAAATCCTTGTCCAAATATTTATTATTTTACAAATTCTGTTAAAACATATGTACACTCAACATCTTACTCCTAAACATGGCTCAAATAAAGCACCTCTCTCGGTCTCAGCTCTTTCCAGAAGAATTAATGTCCGTTCTCCGTTGTTCCGAGCGGGCATCTCTCTACTCTTCTTCGCGAGGACCGGGTGGAATCCTCCCCCTCTTGGTCAAGCTTTCTCCTCCCTGGGAAAAATGTCCTTCTCCGCAGCTGGCGCGGGCGGGGGTGGCATCTCTCGCCCCCTCCTGTTGAACTTTCACCTCCCTGGAACAGGGCTTGTCCACCCTCTCTCGGGGTGTCCGTCTTCGGCAGCCGAAAAAAAACAGGTGCCCATGTAACACCGACTCGAGTCTTGAGTCTAGTATTACACTTCATAAACGTCTGTTTATACAGTTGCATGCTAACGAAGTTTGATTTGAAAATTAGCAAACTAACTTTATTATAAAACTCTTCATAATTTTGTATAATAATCTCTGAAAATTCGGAGATACCCAGATTCCAAGCAGTAAATAAACACTAGACTATTCGGTTTATAACCCACAAATACAGTAAAGCCTTAATACAAAGATATTTGGGAGACCAAATAAAAATATTTAAATTGAGAGATTTATCGTTATATTGTGAAAAGACATTTCAATCTAAAATGCTTCAGTTATGGATGGTTTTATATGCTTGTGACACAATGAAAAATGAAAAAAAATGTATGAAATTATTAAATATTATACAAGTTTAAAAACTTAAAAAAGTTACAAATAATCACTAAATCTCTATATACGAAAATTCATTTTTTATTTGCTTATTCAATTTTACTGCGAATCAATAATTATGAATAGAGTATAAAGCCCGAATTAGATCATTACTTGGGGATTAAAAGGTTAAAAAAAGTTCAGTATAGACTTACTAGATTGCAATGTTTCAAGTACTATCAATAAAGGATACAAGAAATGTTTTTTCATTACGAACTTCAGCATCGCTTTCTGTCTTATGGAAGATTTTGTACAAAATATTTTTCTCACAAACTCTTTCGAAAACCACAGCTTCATCATTCGCTTTGAAATTTCCTTCACGCCTTCTTTTCCGGTCTATGAAATCTGAAATATCGTTGCAGAGGAATAGAAAAAAATCAATCATTCGATAAAAAAACCACCATTTCACTTCAGTTTATTCCTGTAAAAAATGTCGTTAAATTTATAGAACATTAAGATTCTATCGCATGCAAATTCGCAGTCAAGCATTATTGTTAGGGCAAATACCGTAAAATATTATTTTTTGTAGAGTGATTTAGTATTGTATTGGATATTGGTGTAAAGATAGTACTGTATCAGCTAAATTCTCTCTTCTTTGAGAAGTCGATAATATCCTGTTATCCTTATTTTGGAATCACAGAGAAAATTTTGAGAATTTTGCTATCCTATCAACTGGCAGGATAACAATAGCGGAAGACCTATGCACAGACCAATGTACAGAGCCGTTTCACACAATTTTAGACATTGTATATTATAGTCACAAAACTAAATTACATAGAATTCTTGTATTTGAAATGTTCTATTTGATAGAGTCCTGTAAGGGTTGTGGGACGACGTTTGAATAATGCAGATTTTAAAAGTTCGAAAGCACAAACATTCATAGGTGATAACCATCGGGAGATATAGTAGGGATATGAGTGAAAGGTATCAGTTCCATTTCTTTTAGGAAATTTACAGTGGATTTTGATATGTGACTGCTAGATTTGTCTTGATGGAGTTGCATAGATTGATGGCACTGCGGGTAAAGCGGTGGTATTTCATTTAGATAGGGGATAAAATATGTTTCTGATAATATTTGGAGTTAATCTTTGCATTTTTTCAACTCTCTTCATTTTTAACTTACCATTATATGGAAAACTAGTAACCGTAATGAGTCCCGTAGAAAAATTTTCTTTCGATTCTTTGAATAATGTACTTAAATTTTTTCTCCACTTATAAGATAATATATGGAACTTTTTTGTTGCAATCTTTTATATACAGCCATGATTCATGTACTGTGACAATTTTTTTTTTCATTTTTCTTAGGATAAATGTTTCTCATACAGAATTCCGCAGCGCGTCCTGCGTTCAGCGATATTCTTTACAGAAAGACTATGCACATTGCGTTCTTTCGCTTTCTTAATATTTAAATCAACGTTTATCGTTTTGTTTACAGTGGATACTGAACATTTTAATGATTTTGCAAATGTCCTTTGACTAGGGGGATTTTCTTTTAACATTAAACAACGTACCCATGCAATAGTCTAAGATGTTCGTTTTTTCCTTGGTACTTTTTTGGAATTTTTGTCCTTAAGGCTTCAATTTGACTTTTTTTTCTTTCTTTTTGACGTTATTACCTATCGACACTTTAGATATCACAAAACCGTGATTCTGACATCGTTTTTGAATAACGGCATATGAATACTTCTCAAATAATTACTTAATTAACTACTTAATTAACTACTAAAAGCATAAATATAGCCTTCGAACCACTGTTTCGTTATAAACGCCATTTGGAATGAAAACAAACCTCTCAAGCCGTAGAGGATAATTTTGACTTTTAAAAACATAGTACAATCGCAGTTATTTATTTTGAAACAAAATATTTTTTTAATAGGGCAAACCAAAATCGTCTTTAAAATGTTAGAACAGCCTCTGTAAAATTGTGAGAGTGCTATGGTCTACTGTTTCTCTACTGAAAGGCTAAGGAAGACTTCACCTTCTGATGTTAGGAGCAGTGCCCTACGTTCATCGTTCGCAATATTACAAGAGAAAAGAAGAAAGTGACGAAAAGAAACAAGAATTAGTGCACAGTTTTTCTGGGACGAGTAAAGCTTAATCAAATTAAAAATAATTTGTATAACATGCATATTGGCAGCAAAAGTGTAGAAAGTTCCCACATTATCGTTTTTTATTCTGGTACTCTTGAGAAATGATTAATAGAGAATTTGCAGTATACACTAACAACCAAAAAAGGTTTGGTTTTGGAGTGCTACGGTCTACTTTTTGCAACACGAGGGCTAATGAGACCGGGACCTACAGCTTGAATCCGATTCCGAACGGCTACGAACATCCATGCCACAGTGGGATCCGAACCCACGAACTCCGGTACCGAAGATCAGCACCCTAACTAATCGCCCATCGTTCTGCTGCCAAAAAAAGTTGATTCTTTATTTACGTTCTTTTATAATCAGTCTATCCCTATCAATATAAATAAATGTTGTGAGATAATCATAATATGCTTGAAAAATTAATTAGAAGTAATGCAAAAGTCTACATATATGTTTCACTAAGGTTCCATAAATGTTTTTCCTAACGGTAAATATGTCAGTGTTTCGTATCACTTGTAAATTAACGGAGACACAAATTTCTTAGCAGTTACGAAACAAGCTGTCGCATAAATATACATTCAAACATAATGAGTATAATGTTCATGAACTCTCTGTGCTGTGTCAGGAGGGACAGCAATTGTGAAGTAGTGACATACGAGTCTGGCACTTTCCCAAGAACATAATAAGCAGTTCCAATTCACAGAAAACAGTGATAATAAAAATTATTTACACGAACAATTTTCCTGTGAATAAATAACAAATCTCTATCTAATTCGAGATGGAAATTTCTTCCACTATCTAAAAAACTCAACTCTATTAGACTATAGACTGACCAAATATTTCGTGTACAGTAGTTTGGTACTGGATTTGTTTTCTCGTGGCAGTAATGGATATTTCTGACCATTCTGTATCGTACTTAACTCTCGAGGTTTGACTTGTAAAAGGGTTTGGTTATGATTGTTTTCTTAACAGGAATTTGTGTATACTGATAGGCAACCTATTTTAATAGATAAGTCTCCAAAATACAGAATTAGCCTATACAAAAATTTGTGAAATATATAAGAATTATTGACACTATAGAAATCCTGTAATAATTCACCTTAACTTATAATAATGAAAATTTATAAAATAGTGACTAGCAAGGAATTTTGGTTTGGTTTTTGAGTTCTACGGTCTACTTTTTGCAACACTAGGGCTAATGAGACCGGGACCTACAGCTTAAAGCCGATTCCGAACGGCTACAAACATCCATACCTCTGTGGGATTCGAACCCACGAACTCTGGTTTCGAAGGCTAGCACCCTAAGCAATCGGTCATCGACAAGGAATTTTGAAAAATTGTATTATACTACGATGTATTATGTGTGTTTAGAATATAGACACATATTTACAGTTTAAATGGAACTTCACAAAAATACACTCACAAAATGAATTACTTATTATATATTGTTTATATAAGTACATCGAAATCTCCAGCAACAATTTTAGAGATGTGTGGTGATGATCATATAGGTTAGTTGCTGTCATTCGGAAAAAAAGTGTCCATGTGTTTGAATACCACAGGTAGCATGGATGTCCGTAGCAGTAGGTACAGGTCTAATTAGTCCACATTTTAAAACGTTTGTGAACAAATGTCATCCCACTCAGTTAGACGAAAATGCTGCCGGTTGAACAACAGTTTCTCGGCAGTAACCTCGGTTACACCTAGAACACAGACACTCTGAGCAACAATCATGGGTTTGGTAGACGTTGTAGGGCTGAAGCAAAGGTAGCCCAGTCTCTCTACTTTCCACGCCAGTCAATGTAACCAGGGAACATGTCCGATAATCATACAGGTAATCATGAACAGAGACACTACTCGTGTTCCCCAGGCGGTAAGTACAATCGTCCTGATAAGTTCATTAATGTGGGTAGCAGGAGTGTTGTGAAAACTGTAATATAGACGAAGGCTGATTGGAACACAGGATAATATCTGTAGCTAGCATGAATTGCTCAGAGGCATACAGGCATGTAGAAATACATCCATCGTCTCAGTGGAAGATATAGATGGTGGGGTTACTGTGAGTTGGTAACATTGTTTTGTTTTATAAACTAGCAGGAATGACTTGGTGGCATCGAAGTATATGCGGATATAATTTATACAATTCTAGGTAGCAACATAACACATCTACTAATAAAATTAGAAATATTCTTAAATTAAAATTATATATTACATTCTATTATAACCGAGATAAGTTATATTAACCATATATATAGTGTATCTGATGATTTAAAGGTTTAAGTTACAGAGGAAAAAATAATTTATAATTAAACCTTAACAATAAATTTGCTATAGAATTTTAGCGGTTTTGCAGAATTAAAATATTATTTTTCTACAATACTCCTTATTGTCTAAGTCTTGACATTATGTGATTCTAAAAGCTGTCTTCGTAACTATTGCTTCCTTATATAATAATCGCTTAAATTCAGTGATACAATCGGAATTTCTGAATCTTGAGTTTACCTAACAATAAAACTCTATGTCCTAAGATTGTAATTAATGTTTCTAATTTTTATTAATTACAAAATATATTAACTTACTGTATTTTAAATATAATTGACAAGGGAGAGATTTTAAGCCAGACAGCAAAGTGTTTACAATATATTAATGAGCTTTATAAATATCTGCAATGTATAACGATGTAACCAGTAAGAAAAAACTGTTATACGTTATAGCAGTCGCATACATTTATCTTTCAGTGACTTAGAAAACCTCTATTTCCAATTTTTTGTCTGAATTTTCCCCACTAAATAACTACAAATCACTTGGTATAAAAAAAGTCTTTCAAAAAATTATTCTGTGAAAAGTTATACTTTTGAATCATAGGCTAAAATTAATAACTAGTTAGAGAGAAAAATGAAGAAAAATAGGACTCAACTTTGTTGACGTCATTGTTTGAGAAATTTGAAAGGGATTAAGATTTTTCTCCCCTGCTTGAGATTACTCAACGGGGAGTAAATCCGCCACAAGATAACAAAATGTAAACTACTCTTCTTTAGAAGGGAAAACTTTCTTTAACTCATAGGATAGCTTTCCTAAAACTTCACTCGTGTCTTCCAGAGTGACAAACACAAATCTGTTTTTGAGAACAAATTTTTGAACTTCAGTATGAAAAAAGCCCGGACTGCAGTTACAGATAAGAATTTTCTATATTTCATAAACATCAGTATTTTTCATATATCTGGACTATGAGACGTTCATACACGCATGGGGATATTCCTTTAGACACACCGGGAGAAATAATATTTTAAGCTTTTGCAGAAGGAAAAAGTATAGGCCGTCGTTTAATATATTACGTTTTATTTTCAAGTAATGTTTTTACATATGCTTTGATGAATAATGTCTATCTAAACTATTTAATTACTTAAATACTTAATAATTATATTTGGTAAAGTAAATTACAAAAATATACTTTTAATATTATTTAAAAAATCAGTAATAAATATTCAATTTCTCCTCATATTTAAGTATTCATGTACATAGAATAAAATACATTTATAAGTATACAATGTATATTCGTATATAAACGGTTTATAGTAATGATTGACTGTTTTAAGAATTGTTGTTGCATAATTTTAAAAAAAAATTGTATTTAATGTAGTTTTTTTTTACATTTATACATTAAGATCGTGAGTCTGTTATAGATATTTACGATTGCAAATTGGGTAGCGAAGAAACTTACGAGCTATCCTGTTTTATGACATAGCCAATCTTTCCTTTGTAGAGACAAGTGGCATGAAATCAGGTTTAAATCCATAGTAAAAAAGGGAGTTAATTCATTTTATAAAATACTTCAGTGTTATTTTCTTTACATTGTTCATAATCAATTAAAAGGAGTTATTTTGAAAATATTTGGTGAGTACAACAGTTCTCGTTTTTACTACTCATAGAGAAGAGCAAAGAAATGGAATATTAACAGTACCTCTTATTGTGCATAATCCCATTGCTATCTATGACCTCTTGCCATCTTATTGGTAGGAGATGAATCTCCCGACTGTAAAATTCCGACTATTTTACTAATCGGTAAGTAGTCCAAAAAATATCGAATAACAATTTTAACAGCATCAAAATCACCAGAGATTTTCTGACTCAAGTAACTAGTCAGTTGGTGCCAGTCAGGAGAATAGGGTAAGTGGGGTAAAAACGTCCAGTCAAAACCGAGTAACTTTTGGCAATTTATGACAGGAGCATGTGATAAGGGATGACATCTCTACCAATTACTACCAAATTTGAATGAAGCTTATGCAGATATGATGTTTTATTTGAGTGGCAGGACCCTCCAATTACTCCTTGCATAAACCTCAATAACACCTTCCTGGGATGAAGTTCAGCTTTTAAAGTCAATGCCGGTAGAT